>VZRR01011973.1:0-202154 GCA_013398015.1 Oreocharis arfaki | reverse complement strand
GAGAAAGAAAGAGAGAGAGACAAACAAACAATAAGTGGGGGAATAAGAATAGCTTACCTGGTTGCCTGCTAGTTCCCTTAGTAAGCCAGACACAGGAATTCCTAAGCTTCTCTCTGTTTCACAGCTCCAAGTCAGCACCAGCACTCAGAGGACCTGGGAATCAAAGGGCCCTGGACTCTTGGGGTCCTCAGCCTAGGATGGCTTTGCCATAAAGGCTGCATTGAGGGTGGTGGCTTCAGGTCAGAAACAGCCAGAGATCCCAAAGGCCACATGCATCCTGACAGGGGTGCTGAACACCTGTGTTAACTCCTCCATACAGTTCAGAGGCAGAAAGGCAGAAGCCCTGGATATAACCATGCTCAAACAGCTTTCCAGATTCTGAGCTGGAATCTGAGCTGATGAGGAGTGTTAAGATTTCTCCTGTGAAATAAATGTTTTCACTGAGTTTTTTTTTGTTGTTGTTTTTCTTGATTTTTTTTCTTGTCTCAGACACTGGAAGTTCCACCTATTAGAACTGGTGGAACATCAGTCTTACTCCTCCTGGGCAGTGTGCAAGCAAAACAAAAACAAACATATTTTTTCAGTAAGTTAGCAGATCTGAACTTACTCTTGACTTCTCTTTCCGGTTCCTGAAGAAAACCAACATTGAAACATCAGAGTTATTCACACACTGAAAATTCTGATTTTTCAATACCTTGCAGCAGTGAAGTCAGCTCAAAGCTTTTCAGCAAGTCTCAGTTCCTTTCACGATTTTGTATACAAATACAACATAAAGAGACTGAATTCAATACTGAACTTCTGATACACACAAAATATTGTTCTGACACAGGAAAACACTTGCATACAGTAATTGTAACTACTGGTTTCATATGTCATGATCTGGCAAAAGGGTTTCAGTGCCTTATATCTGCTAATGTTACAGGAGAAGGGCATTGCAGTGAAATAACTTGTAAACAATGCAGAGGCAATGGGAAACTAACATTCTGCTTTTTCACATAGATCATGCAGGTTCGACAGCTCTAACATTCAGATCATTAGCCCCCAAAAAAGTTGTTTTTCCAGTCACTGACAGCCATGTTTTTATTTCAGCAGCCATAACACTCTAATGGCTAAATGGGTTTGCTTTTCCAGAGTGTCTGGGAAATGATTTTGCTAATCTCGCCTCACAAACTCATTACCAAACTGAATTCCAGCATCTTTTCTAGTGTCTAGCCAGAATATCAAGTTTCAGCCACCTTTCACTACTCCTTATGTATGTAATTCTTTATTAAACCTGCATTTTACAGCCTTGTTTTACAACTTGGGCATATTAAGTAACAAGGTTCTGGGTAACTGGAAAAAAATTCAGCAGCAGCTTGAGAGGTACCACGGATTTGGGATGGAAGTGTAAAATAATTTACAGAGCAGCAAGATACACAATGCTGGCAGCGGAGCCATTCGGTGTTGATGCAATTCACGTGGCTGCTGCTGCGTGCTTTCCATTTTACACAGGAAGGTGCATTACATTCCTTCCCCTCTCACGTTAGCCCAGGAATTTATTTCTGAGGAATAACTGTTTCAAGAGTAATATCAAATTTCCACAGCAAGATGACCGGCACAGCAGCTAAATAATCTGCATTTATGAAGCACTGCAGATGTTTGAAACACCGTGCAGACATCAACCCACTGAACCTTCAGCATCCTTTCCAAGGCAGGAAGGCAGAAGGGAATGCAATACAAGCACAGTCACGTGGCAGCCAAAGGAGCGCACCAGGTAGGAGGAAACAGGGACAAACTCCTCTCGGAGGACAAGGGACAAGAGCACAATCAGCACAAGATGCAAATGGAAAATTACTATTAGGGATCAAGGAAAGAAACCAGCTCTAACAGAAAGGGTGGTCACACAATGGAACAAGTTGCTTTGCTATGGAATCTCCATCCTTGGAGCGATTCAAGAACTGCTTGGGAAAGGCCCCAGCAACCTCCACTGACTTCTAAGCTGCATTTACAACGAAGACAGCTCTGCTGTGACTGGCTTGGACCAGACAACTTCCCCTCCCAGTCTAATTCATTCCATGATTTGATCTCACTCTCCACCCCACGCTCAGGATTCCAGAATTTTGGAACAGAAAAGGGAAGCCTCTGCTGTGGAAAAGGAAGACACCTTTTGTGCCACAGACCACAGAAGAGGAGCATCAGGCAGAGCAAGGCAGAAGCAGCTTCAGTAGCACACCCAAAATTCTTCTTCCTTTTTAATGCTTGCTCTGTCCTCTGCCCCCTTATAGAGAAAGACTGAAATCATAAACCTCATCACTCCAATTTCATCTCCTCAAACAGTATTTTTCTGGAAAGTGCTATGACATGCTCAGTTTCCCGTGGAATTCTGAAGGGCAATGACCTCCCTGCAAACTGAAGAGTGTCTACAGCTGGAGGTATGCTGGATCCAGGAAGCCTATCCTATTCTACCCTAAATCCATCACAGTGGAGACAGCATCTACAGAAATGTCTAACTTTTGAAAATAGACTTTTGCCAATTAAATGTCTGGCCTGTGCAACAGCTATAAGCTGAAGACTTCTGCGTTTTCTTTTTGCTCCTTCAAAATCTCAGTTTGATATGTTTGTTCTTAAAATTTCAAATTATCTACTGAAATAATAAAAATTTTCAAGTGTTCTAAAGAACAATCTAATTTCGATTTTACTGCTGCAGGAAAATTAGTAATTCCAAGCAAGCATTCTCCCTACAGTTCACAAGAAAGTTAGAATTGCATTTAAACTGTAAACATAGTTTTCATCTTATCAACTAATCGTAGTAAACTAAGTAATAAAAGTTTCTATCACATAAATATCTATTTAAGTCTCACAAAGAAGGAGAATTCCTAAATATTTAAAAATTGAAAAAAACATACCACTTTGTTTCACCTTTCCCAGCTTCTAGAAGAAACTACACAATTAACTTCAAGATACTTCAGGTTGTTTCATTCTGGTTCTAACAGTGTTTCATGAGTTGGCTGTGTGCGTGCTCAAGTGTTAACTTAAGAGAAAATTCAATCAAATACAGTAATGCAAACTGATGAGCCACAGAGTGAAAAAAAAATCATATATTCTCACTCACACACAGAGATGGTATTCAGAAAGTTATTACCACTTCTAATTATCACAAGCAAACAGCTGGCATGTAAAATTGTTAGTGACCAAAAGTATACACAGATCTGTTATTTTAATTTATTTAAGCCTGGAAATGGGCTCTTGGAATTAAGCAAACCTATAACTAATTGATTTATACACTCTAATTTGTTTATTTCACTTAGAATATAAACATTTCATACATTCCTGAAAGACCTGGCAACAAAATTAAATGAGAAACTATGATGTTTCTTGCTTGAGTATTTTATCATTGTTCATTTTATTACTGCCTTTTTTCCCTACTGGATATATGAAATATGCAAAAGTTCCTGTTATTGTAATACAGACACACAAACAGGAGATTTTGGCTTTTCCCTGACTCCACTGCAAAGGAAAATAAAACAGAATTTCACCTATTGTCAGACTTACGCATGGTGGTATTTTTTCAAAACTGTATTTACTACAGACCATACACGTGGGAATTCAGGTCAAATCACTTTCTGCCCATACACTTTCCTTTCTGTCACACAGACTCCCTCTATTTCCTCTATTTCCTATCCTGACATTTCCCAGGATTTCTTGATGCTTGGAGCAGCACCACTGAGGAGCTGGGAGAGATAATCCCAACCTAGAACAGTGTTCTATCACAAAAATGGACATTGTTCTGAGAACCCCTTAATGAGTAATTAACAACATATAACCTCCAACTTGAAATAATTATTTCCCAACATTTTAATTTGAGGTAAAAAAAAAAAATTATTTATGTTTCTTAGTACCAAGAGTGCCCATTTTGAACAAATACCACTCTCTTTAGTCCCACTTTACTTCATCTTTATTTCATTTTTTACATTCATTTGCTTATACTTGGAAAAAATCCCAACATTTTGAAACTTACAAAGCAAAAGGTAATGGTATGCCAACATCATTCACAAAGCAACCCTACTGCAAGGCTGGTTTCACTGTCTATCTAAAGGTTAGAGAGCAAATAAACATTTTAAACTGCAATCCAACTGTAAATGTAAGTCTTTCTCAGAGCAGCCTTACAGAAGGTTTTTGCTCTTCACGTGTATATGCACCAACATTCATATAAAACTCAGAGATGAAAGCACTAGAAACAGCACTGGGAAGACTCAGCAAACCTACAGAGAACCACCTAAACCTTTTTTTAACGTCTTCAAGTTCAGAAGTCAGACAAAACTGGAAACTGCCATGTTCGATTTTTGCATAATCCTTATTTCGTATTAAGAGTATAAATTAGAGTCCAATCATTAATCTGGGTCTCTCAAGAACGTACCAAGCCTAAACACAGAAACAAAACTGTGCCGAGGGAATGTCCTGAAGCTGTGTCAGGGAAGGTTTAGGGTGGGTATTAAAAACAAGGTTCTTCCCCCTAAAGGTGGTTGGGGACTGAACAGGCTCCCCAGGGAAGTGGTCACAGCACCAGCCTGACAGAGCTCCAGATGCATTTGGACAACATTCTCAG
Organism: Oreocharis arfaki; assembly: GCA_013398015.1. Lineage (NCBI taxonomy): Eukaryota > Metazoa > Chordata > Aves > Passeriformes > Paramythiidae > Oreocharis > Oreocharis arfaki. The sequence goes on along the minus strand of VZRR01011973.1, from coordinate 197,569 downwards.
ACCCAGGGTAGGATTCTTGGGGTGTCCTGTTCAGGGCCAGGAGCTGGACTTGGATGATCCTTGTGGGTCCCTTCCAACCCCGGATATTCTGTGATTCCGTGCAGCCCCTGGGATGAAGGGCTCCAGCAAGTTCCCATACCCTTTGTGGAGCATTGTGACCAAACACAAAATCTCAGTGCATTGCACCTATTCCACAGGCCAGAAGGGACAGTCCAACCCCACTGGATTGCAAGGAGCTCAGCCTCCTTATACCACAGATCCTGACTTTCACCCAGGTACACAAACACTGAATTCTACATCTTGTTACTAACAGCAGGGAAGGTTGGTGGTGGTTTGTGCAATGCCGGATGCAACAGAAGGATGCTGATAAGCTAAATAGGGAACGAAAATCTGTATCCTTCAGGAAGAACACCATCCTGAATACTTGAAATTGGTTCAGAAGCTTCATTTGAGACTGTAGGCAATACTCTGATTTTCCTTTAAGGAGGGCTGACCCAAGCAATATGCCTGATGCATCATGGAACAACTTTTGATTATTTTAAAGAAAAAATGAACAATTAACTGGACTCTTAGAGCTGCCTAAAGAATGAATTAGGATCTGTTAGTATGACTCAATGCTCAATTGTTTAATGATTTTAATAAAACATATTACAACTGTGCTTAAACTTCTAGATCTAGCAGGTTTTGTTTTCCCAAAAGTAGAGAAAGAGCAAGCAAAATCCTGCCTTAAAAAATATATGGTTTTTATGCAGACTACAACCAGAGCAAACACCCAGACCCGGGTGTCCCCAGCTTTAAGAGATCAAAGGCATACCCTGAATCCTGCTGTCCCATGATATTCCAAATTCACATATCCCCAAGGACCAAAGGGAGGCACTTGAAGCTCCCAGTGTCCACCAACACCTTTTTACAAATTGCAGCTTCACTTTATGATGACTATGAGCAGACACGTCATTAACTCTGACCTCTCCCAAAATTTCAGAGCACCTAGAGAAAACTAGAGTAATTTTTCCTACAGCACTGGGCCCTCCTCATCTACCTGTGACCCGTTCTTGACTTCCACACAGAGTTTGGTTCTCTCTTCCTGTACATGAAGAGACCCACCCGCTTTCAAAATGGGGATGCATTTCAAATGCTGGCATGAAGAGCATGTCGGGAGCTGCTGCCTGAGAGGAGCTTAGAAGCAAACAAGGAACAAGCTGGAGGAAGGGAGCTGGGCTCATGCACAACTATTCCACACACTTTTGTAAGAACTTTAGGCTAGTCCAGACAGTTGGGAAATCCCGAATGACAGATGATCCACTTTTATTACCCCTACATTTCCATTGTGAATATAACTCATATTGGACTTGTTGCAAAAAAGATATACACTAAAAGCCAAAGAAGATGTACCATATTTCAAAACAGTCTTTTTCACATCTCTGTGATTATTCTAGAAGAAGTTAATGTAAAAAGTAGCCAGGATGACATCTGCATTAACATATACATGCAGCACCTATGGGTTTACTCGTTAATTAAAGCAAGAGCCTTTATGTCATTCGTACAGCGTGAGGTAAAGAACATTTTTCCTGTCTGTATAAGCTTTGGTACACCAGTTTCCTCCCTAAAGAGCACATAATAGCTACATTTAAGTAAATCAGGTCAACATGTCCTCCTTTATTTTATGTTAAGGTAAACTAGCCTTCCTGTCCCACTGCAGCCTAATTTTTCTTTACAGCTATTTAAAACCTATTATAGGTTAACATTAACATTCAGACTGCTTCCTGCACTGTCTGATTTTGCTAGATGATAAACTTAATAGCACTTAGTGACAGACAGCAACCGCGAAGTTGGGGGAAGGGGGAACTTCATCTCCAACAGCAGCCTACAACATTTATAGCAGTTTAATAACAACATCAATAAAAAGGCAGATCTACTGTAAAATGCCTGCGGTGGCAATTACTCTCGTTTGTTTACTTTGGCCGCAGCCGCCAGAGAGCAGGATCAATTCTGCTTACCAAGCACCACCTCTTCTCTTCCAGTCAGTCATATCCCACATCTGGACAGGGAGAAGCGTAACTCGGGGTGGGGATCAGGAAAGTTTAGAGGACGGATACCATACTGCACCTGGCACAGACCACGTTTCACTCCGCTGTTGTGGCAGGATGCATTAGCATTCAATGGTCCACACACAAACTATAACCTCGGAAAAGACATTACCTCACAAGAAAAAAATCTTGCACTGTACTCATTTTTCAAGATTGAATTAAGCCTGCTTTGGTTAAATGTGAATATCAGTAGTTTCGAAACCCAAATCTGATGCATATGTCGCTCTATACTGCTTCAGAGGTTCAATCGGGGGATGTTTAAAAGTATTCCGCTGGTAGCAGACAGCAAAAGTCACTCAGGAGACAAGAGGAATGATTTGTCAAGAGGTTTCTGATTCCCAAAGCTGGTGTTCAGGAGCAGTTTTGTTCTCAGGATCAGTTTGGCTTCTAGAGACAGCACCTCTGCAGTTGTGCTCTGAGGCTGCTTTGGAAATATCTTCATCGGCCAAAAGCAATATTTATAGTATGAAAGAACATGTAAGTTACTTCCGCAACACTCAATTTCTGAAGACATTCACACTTAGCTGACACCTGACTCTTATCTTTCAGGGGAAAAAAAAATAAAAAGGACATAGAAAGGAAAATCTTTGTGTTAACAATGAAAACTGAAAAACTGGCTGCTCTCTTAGAACAATACAAATGGTGCTAAAAAGATTCTAAGATGGCTGTGGGTTCCTGTCCTCGGGTCTACTTGGTACAGAGTAAAATGCAGGGAATAAAGAGAAGAAGCTTCAACACCATAAGAAATTATGGGCTCTGGGATTTTGCTCTGGCTGACAGTTTCCATATGGTCATGGAAAACCAGGAGAATTTATAAAAGATGTCTAAGTGCCTCCTTGTACAGATTTAGCTACTTTGCTTATGCACATAAGGAGGTGTCACAGAAGACGTTGCTATCTCCTTGCCAAGGAAACCAGACAGGTATCAATCTGTACTCCCTAATGAGCAGCACAAAGCAACCAGTCCTTTCAGATTCGATCAACTTCCTCCTGGAGTTGGACTCAATTATTCTCCTGGGTCCCTTCCCACTCAGGATATTCTACTGCATGATAATTCAAACAGCTACAAGTATCGACTTTCCTCCATGTGAAAACAAAATGTCTTACATTTGCCTTAAAGTCTCCAAAAATAACTCTAGCAAAATAAATGCCCATCACAATTCCAGCTATATCTGCTTATCTTTGCAGCATAACGTGACCATTTCTTTCATCCCAAAGTATGAGACCTCAGGATGGACCCATGAGATGGGACGGGAGGAAGCTGGGCAGCTCTTTAAAGAGGGAGATGCTAAGCTGTGCATCCAGGGGAGCTCCTCTGAGCCCAGAGCAGCCACACAGCACATCTGACCACGACATTTCTAGCTCACCTGTGTCCCATTGTTGCCTTTCCTTGGTCTTAAAACTGAGAGCCAAACACATTTAAGGGAAAAGGGGTTTCTACCTCGGTATTTATTTAAGGATCCGTAAGGTGCACCACTTCATCTGGGTGGAATGCACCGAAATGCACACACATGATATACACGAATACAATTCACAGACCTTGCAAATTAGCATATCTATCAAAGATCCTCCAATGAGGAGCTTGAATGAATAGTGTGATACGCCCTCATCCTGAGGAATTCCCCGCTGGACTGGCCTTTGTTTACAGGATCTGTTCTAAAGAGGACCTTGGTTTCTCAGGACAGCGTAGGGCTTTCCGACCTCCACTTGCAAGGTCTTCAGGATGTCTGGTCTCCTGGCTTAACAGAATATCGGGACTATGCTAAATTATCAGACTTAAGGAATTCCAAGTATGCATGTTAAAAGCACTGAGGATATATAAAAGCTGTATAAAAGGGTATATAGAAGGTATATAAAAGAAAAGGCAGAAAATCATCATGGCATCACCATGACATGAGAAAAGAAGAAAACAGTGGCAGGAAAGGAGGCAGAAGTCAATTATGTGAGTTTCATTCTCGACACATGTTACTCAAAAGATAGAATAAAGGGTTTGTCAAGGAACACCAACAGCCTGAGGGCCATGAAAATTTATGAAAGCAGCGAGGACAGGTGCTATGTATGCCCCTTCTGCTTCCCACCCTCAATGTACACTCAGTTCCAGGATACAGTGGCATCCCAAGAGGCTGCAAATGCTCAGGAGTGCAGCGGTCTCCTGTCTCTCTGGTAACCGCTTGGAAAAATGTACGGCTTAGCATAAACTACAGAAAACCGAGGAATCTAGCCTAAATCAGGATCTAGGCAAGTCCCCAGCCAACCCAAAATAAGGAGAGGCACAAAAGTGCTGTAAAAGCACCTTTCCACTCCACCTCCCTTGAACTCAGCAAGAACTAAGACCCAAACCTCACAGCTGGAGGCAAATGAGGTTGGTTGGGAAAGGAAAACTAAAGCCATGTTGCAAGCCAGCGCTCCAAGGCTGAGCCCCAGGCGAGGCAATACCTGCAGCACGTGTGCAGGTGGCACGAGGAGAAGCTCTGTGCCACAGCCAGCAGGACAGCTGCACAGGGCCAGCCAAAGGGAGCTGCCCGAGCGTTGGCTGAGCACAGCCACAGATGGTTTCACCGCCTGCACCGGGCAGCCAGCCCTGCCCAAGGGGAAACCTGGACGCAGGACAAGGCAGAGAGGGGGCAAACGTTCTTCTCAAAACAAGCTGCTGTTTTCATTTCAAAGTTTCAGACTCATTGGATCTAATTAAATTTGAAGAAGGAAATGAAGAGTAAGCAAAATTCTTGGACAACAGGCTGGTTTTTTCAGCTAGCTGGGACTGCAAGCAGTGTGTGAAAAGCAGCGTCAGGTGCTAAAGCAAACCAGCGTGTCCTTTAACAGCAACAAGAAAAGTGTGAACAAGAGAGAGGATATACCTATTTTAGGAATGTAATTGTTTTATGGAAAACACACCACCCCAGTGTTTTTCTAATCTTGTTTTTTAATACTCAGTGCTTGTAAATTTCTTCCATCAGGGAAATCAAAGATTTCATCTGATCTTATAAACAAATATTTGTTTCACACGTTTATTTGTTATTTAGTTCTTAATGTTTATATAAATACCACTTACTGAACAGTGGACCCGTGAAGAATTATGGAAACATGACCTTAACTACCCTGTGCAGGTCATGTGCAACAAATCTCATGGCAGAGCACAGGAGCTTCTGGAAGCTCCTGGTTTACCACCACCTCCAAAACTTGGTAGTAACCTTCCAGAGACTCCTCATGGAGAGGCCAAACAACTGTTACTGGTCTTAAAATGAAAAGAACAACTCATCCATGCAGCAAAAGAGAGCATGCTGTCACTTGGTATCAACTCCTACCAAGTCTGCTGTCAGCACAGAACAGCAAATAATGCAGATTTCTAATTTATACCTCTTAAAGAACAGCCTAAAAATAAGAAAATCTCCTGTAACAAAGAATTCTCCACTGAGTGCTCTAGCAAGAAATTCCTATACCTTCTTCTACACCACACATGAACTAGGCGGAACCAGTTCTTAAGTCATATTTTAATAGCTCTGAGTGATATTTTCTTTCACAGTTGCATTATTGAAGCTATGTAAACTCCTGGCACCCGTATCATCTTCTAACCATAAGCTGCGGAGTTTAAATTTTTCACTGTGTGGAGAAATACCTAATTTGTTTTAAATCTGCTGTCTGTCAACTTCATTTGATCTTGCCAACGTTTGTCTGGGGAGAACACTGTCAATGGAATTTTTGTGAAACCTACATAAGAATCTGAGGAGATTACTACACAGTTTGGATTTTAGAGAGACTTCTGCAAATAAAATGCAAATTTTTCAGGTTATTTAACTGATTCAGAACTTTGCTTCAGCTGATAACAGCTCAAGAATTTTATTTTCTAGTGTCATTTAGTGGCTCAAACGAAGTAAAAAGAAAAAAAACAAAACTTCTGTCTTTTTCCAAATTCAAACAGGTATTCTTTTTCCTTAACCCTGCATTATGACAAAGAAAGCGACATTCAAAGTCGGCATCCAGAAAGAGCCCTGAGAGGAGGCTAGGTGTTTTAAATAAATGCCTTCTTTCTATTCAGTTGGTTTTATTTACTAGCTTTCTGTGTCTCTAGCTGTTTATATGACCTCTGCTACTGCAGTCACTTCCAAACTCTAATAAAAATAAAAGTAATTTCTCCAGCTTCATTTTGTGGGAAACCGTGGGGGCAAAAAAATAACATTGTTTAGTCCAAGCCCAAGCAGAAACACAGAAACTCAGAAATAAATCCTGAACGTTGGCCAGCTTCAATTTTTATGTAACACATTCCAGTAGCCTACTCCTCTCTCCAGTGTGAGATGAGAGCAGGTTCTCAGATGGCCCTTCATGCACACAGTGACTCACCCAGGGACAGACCAGGAGACCTGAACTTGTTCTCCCAGGTTCCACAGCAGTCCACTTGCTGTAGGACCATTCTCCCTGTCTGCTCCAAGCCATTTAGGATACTACAGCTTGGTACAGTATTACAGTTAAAGGAGAACAGTTGATTTCCAGAGCTGTAACACTTTCCCGGAAGAAGAAAATTTTTAGAAGCCATCCCCATCACAGGTGGGAAGCTTAATGAAGTGCCTTGCAGTGGTGAAAGGCCACATCAGATTTTACCTCTTACGTACTCACTACTCCCTTATTACTTAGACTTCATTCTCTACTAGATTTTGGGTAAGTATTTAAAGAACAGAAGGAAGCTTCCTCTTCTTTCAACAGGTTTTTCTAACCCCACAAAAAGGTGAAGAGATCCAGCAATATTCTGCAAAAAATGCCTGAAGTCTTTCTAGTTCATTTCACACACACCACCTTTCAAACGTGATTGAGCAATACAGATATGTTAGTGCTGTGCTGCATATTCTTCTTTTACAAATGACCTGAAAACAAACAGAAATTTAAACGCGAAATATATCTACTTTGGGTGAAAATAAATTGGATTTTATATGGTATGAGAGACACGTGTATAAGCTAACACCAATGTATTGCAGTATTTAGTAGCTGAGAAGTTTCTTAATATTTCCTTTTAAAAATTGCAGGAATCTTTGCTACAATCCATCTCAAGCACCTGTCTCAGGGTGATTTGAAGGCAACAAAAAGCAATATGCAATATCACATATAATAAAAACATTTGGTGACCACGACTACTAAAGAAGTGAACTTCCTCATTTTCTGGCCAAAAAGCTAAAAAATTCTTCCCACACCACTTTTGGTTTCCCCAGACCCAGCTGCCGAAGCAGTTTCATCTTTCTCAAGCTGCAAACACATCTAGAAGGGACTCACCAGCCAACAGGAAAAGAGAAACTATGGCAATGGCTGGGTCAGCAACTACAGGAATGATGTCGCTTCCCAGACTTTCCACTGGAAAGTGATGGTTTCTCTTTTGCACTGAAAAAAGGACACTCTAATGGTTCCAAGCAAAACAGGACTCTGCTCAACTACAGCACTCAGGCTTTGCTTAGAGGATCTATTAAAAAAGCAGTGAAACATCATCCCAGATGTAACTTGCTGTTGTTAAGATACTTCAAAAAAAAAAAAAAGGAACATGCGGAGAGCACTTCAAAGTGCTTCTTGGATGAAATATTACCCCATTTTGGAGCAAGCTTTAGATACTACGATGATGAATTTCATAACCTATCATTTACGAGTCAAAACAAGAATTCATTATCAAGATTCCTGCACAATGGCATTAGTTTACAAAATTCAAGATTCTTTATGCTTCCGTGCACCATGACTGACAACATCCGGATAATAAAAATCATGTTCCAAACTCCCCAGTGGTTGGTTTTTCATGTGAACCATAAACAGAGAATATTAAAAGGAAAGAAAACAACTGAAGACGACAAATTTGGAGAAACCTGCAGGATAATAGGGGCAGTATCTGTTGTTTTGACTACAAAATCCACTAAACCACACATTATGTACAAACATGGATAAAGACATTAAATAAAAAGAAATAATTTTTTTTTAAAAAAGCACAGCTTAGTGTTTGTTTTCTTTTTTCAAAGAAAGCTTCACTTCTTGAAATCTGTGAGAGATAGGTGATTTCTCACCCATTTATAGCACTAGCTTTGAATTTTTATGTGTTAGACAGTTTCTTTGCTTTCTGTAATCTTTCTGTAACTTTCACACATACATACAAAAAAAAAAGTTAGTTCCCCAAAACAATGACTTCAAGCAAGTTCGCAGCCACTCAAAACAGTCCACACAAAGTACACACACAGTCAGACTTCCAACTCTCCACAGTTAAGGCCCAGATCAGAAAAAAGTACACTGAAGTCTGTCAAAGCTTCATCTGAGTCGAAGCACAATAGCAATAGTCATCGAGTATCTGAAGATAAATCAGTCACATATGGTACACAGCTACTTTAAAAATTCTTAAAGTAATTATTATGTGGAAGATTGCTGATATATTCATTTGATCTTACTTTAAGTTAATCAAAATTTCAATGCAGATTACATGCTATAAAGTGTATTATTGAAAGTATTACTGAAAAACCTCTGAAATAATAAGAATTTCATCTGATTTTAAAATGTTTTCACCAAAATGTACACCATGCCCATGGCTAACCACAACAGGAAAAAGGCGTAAAGCAACAGAAAACTTTATTGTTACTTATGTGTCCATGGAACAGAAGTGCAGGACAACATCTGGAACAAGCTGGATACTATCTGAACCGGGGGCTTGGATAAACCCCTTACTTGCAAGTGAAGAAGGCACATGAAAACCATGCACCTAAAAACAGTCCCCTTCATGAATTTTTCCAGAACTGTGACATTGAGAGCTGCATTCCAGCCACATACGCATTTTTTAAATACAACAATCTACAACATAAAGATGATTTTACACAAAGAAAATCTACTCTTCACAACAAAACCACAAGTGTTTCATTCCTTAAATCGCAGACACGTATCAACATAGTCTTTGGCTGTGGCTGCCTGGCCTTCAGCTCTCCTAAATGTTTGTCCCAACCACCTTCCACAAAAACTCCTACCCCATCATCCCCACCACACAGAGACAGCCCAGTTGCCCACTGGTAAATAGATGTTTATACATAAACATGAGGAAAAAGGCCAGTCCACATGTTGGGGCTCTTGTTTCCTGTCTTCCCACTTCCACGAGAAGTTTAATATGATGATGGTTTCCATTTTTAGAGGGCAATTTTCTGAACTACTGTGCAGATCTGAATAATCTGTAAATAATGATGTCTTAGGCTTGGCATCAGCTATTTTCTCTGTAGCACTAAACTTTGTTCTTGCCCTAATGACTTCTCAGCCATAATTTTCCCCAGACTCTGATAATCCTAAGTTTAGATCACCACAGATATTTTTTATTATATTCTCTGGCATCTTCGCACTACAACCATTGCCTTACATTAGCTGCACTGAGTGCCACTCCTTTATTCCCATAACTATTTTCCAAAAGTGCTCTAACATCTAATTACGTGAGCTAATACACAAGAAAAAACCACAGGATTACAAACTTAAATACAACAGATCTTTATTTTACAATGTAAAAGCAAAAAAAAAAAAACCCACCAAACAACAAAAATCATTTTAAGAGAGTGGGGAAAAAAAACCAAACCAAACAGCATGGAAATAAGAAAACACTGGAAACCAAAAATACTCCATAGGCAAATACAGTGACCCTCAGAAGGTTTTGACATGTATTACATTGTTAAAGAATTATCAAAAGTTTGACCAAAACACTGCTTCCAGTTTGTGGAATTAAGTCAAATCTTCTTTTTAACATACTTCAAGAGGCTTTCAATTAGACTACAGGCAACAACCTGCTTTGACTCGTTTTAGTTTCATATTCTTTTGTACATTCAGGCTATTCAACAAGCACAATTCTTTGATAATGACAGCTATCCTTGTCCTTTGTCAGGACCGTCTGATTTCTATTCTACATCTGTACCCCTTCCTAAACCTACTACAGTAAACTAACTACTTTTCACTTTGGTCTAACCGGACAATTTTTCTAAGATTCAGACTTCAGAAAATTATGTCATACAGGACGAGCATCACATTCTGTTAACATGAGACGCTTAAAAATAAGCAAAGACTCCAGACTCGACAGTTCCCCCCGGGTCTTATGGGGGCGACGATCATCAGCGATGACCTGCAGTAAGACCCAAGCCCACAGAAGCCCGTCAGCCCGTTGCTGGACCTGCTCCCGTTCCCACAGCCACGCGCAGATCAGGGATGGCGAAGTCACAGACGATGGCGTGACATCATCGCCCAGGCCGAACGAATAAAGGTGGCTGTGCATCAACACAACCCGCAGAGTCGAGGAGACGATCGCAGAGACGGAGCTTCCCAAGGCTACTGAGCGAGTTCTGGTGCCTCTGGAGCAGCTCATACGCATCTCTCTTCACTCAAGGAAGGATCGGAAGCGTTTGTCAGGAGGAGAAAGGCCGGCATTGCTGCCGCACCGACCCTCCAGGCAGCCTTCCGCACCCACAATGGCGCAGCGGAAGGCTGCTCAGATGCGTCCTCCTGGGAAGGCGCAAGGTGAGAGCCAAGTCTCCCTCGCCACGGCTGGCAGAGGGGGCGCGGCCACGAGCAAGCGGCTTCTGTCCACACAACGAGGCCGGGTCGGGTCCCTCCTCTCCTGGGCCAGCAAGGCAAGGCGGGCCTGTGGGCACCCGTGCCCGCCCTGCCCTTAAGCCAGCCCAGCAGGGACAGAGCAGGGCCTTGGGGACAGCCCTGCAGCGAAAGCTTCCCCAGGCCCGCAGAGGTGCTCACGCCACTTTCTCTCCGATTGCACCCTGTGTCGCCGGGCAGAGGCGGATCCGGGCAGCAGCAGGAGCNGGGCAGCAGCAGGAGCGCCCCCGAAGAGCCCAAGCCGCGCCAGGCCCGACGCCGTCCATGGGGACAGCGGGCACACGAGTCACGCAGCCAGACAGTAAAACCCATCAAGCTGAACCGTGTGCCACTGCTGCTTGCTGAGACCAGCAGGCCCCGCACCGCCAAGCAGGCGGTGTCCGGGCCGCCCCAGGGCGTAGTGCTGGTCAAAGACAGCACCACCACCACCAGCACCACCACCAGCACCACCACCAGCACCACCACCAGCACCAGCACCACCACCAGCACCAGCAGCAGCAGCAACACCACCAGCAGCAGCGTCCCGTGCCGGCGGCGGGCCTTGAAGCGCGGCTACCCACAGGAAGCCACAGAGCCAGAGACACCCGAGGGCCCGCCGGCAAAGCGCCGCAGGCTCGGCGATGTGGCAGGGCGGAGCGCTGAGAGCCGCAGTTCCAGCACCACCAGTCAGGCGGCGGCGAAGCTGTCCCAGGACACTCAGCCATCCAGGAGACAAGCAGCTCGATGCAGATACGCCACCATACCACCGTGGTTCTGCCCCGGATACGTCAGAGACAACCGCGCCCAACCCAGCCCCATTCGCATGAGACACGTCTGGCGGCAACGGCGGCGGGCAAAAAAGCCCTACAGTCGTCCTGACAACCAGAGCCGGACCAGACGAGCACCAGCCCCCCGTGCTCATCCCCCTCACCCCTCAAAATAAAGTTTTCTTGTTCGTTTTAACTGGGAGACCCCACATTCCTTTTTCCAGTCATCTGGCAGCCTCCTGTGGCTGATCTCCAGAGAGGCCCCGGTTCGGCGGGACACCCCGGAGCGCGTGTGCCGGCAAAGACTCAACGTGCCCCGCGGTGCCCGCGGCAGCGCTCCGTGCCACATGAAGCACCCGCCTGGACATGGCAGCCCTGCTTCCTGCCCTCCTGTCAGCCAGGGGGGATCCTGAAGGAAAAGAACTGCGCAAAAGGGGCGTGGAGATGACCCAGGAAATTTGCAAGCATTCGTAGCTCAGGCAGCCTTGGTGGGAGGGCACAGCTGTGCTTGCTGCAGGTCCCCAAGAGGGAAAATCATGGATGTAGCAGGATTATTCCCCTCCCACACCGGCCCAGGCACTGTTCCATCTACCACTACTGCCACTGGGGTTGCACGCACCAGCCTGGACAGTAACTGGCATAGTGCAGCTGATGCTGGGAAGGCAAAAATAAACCCTGCCAGTAAAAATACACTGCACGGATAGCCTGAGGCCGACTCTTGGACTGAGAAGCAGAGAGTTTCCTTATTTTTGGAAGATTTTACACAAGTGCCCGCTCAGCTTGGAGGAGCGATGGCAGAGAGGCTTGAGGGCGGGGCACCAGCTTCTGTCATGGTGGCAGCCCTGACTCCTGCCTCTCTGGCAACACTGTCTACCTGACAGGCACAATGAGAAATCTCTCATTTCACACCCAAACTACCATTTCCCCTTCTCGTGGGTGCATTTCCCCCAAGATGAGTCTCAGCCACTGCCCTTGGGAGCTCTCCCAGGGACTGAATAAGCGTGAGCACGTATTTTGTTGCTAATGGAGGCGAGTATTGCTGCGTGCACTCAAAAAAACCCTATTTTTGAAAATCACATTCCAGAAAATGTACCTGTCACCAGGCAGCAGGAATGGGTTTCTTGGAAAATCAGGGTCTGTTCCACTTCCACACAGGTGATCTGCAGAAGGAATTTCAAAGAAAAAAAAATTTTTTTTTTTTTCTATTAAATGACTGAGTTTTGGTGGTTTGGGCTGACTCTGTCTTGGGCCACCGGGATGAAGCTCCATCTGAAGAGGAGGAAGGACACCTTTACTATGTGGGTGACTGGACATTAGCACAGACTGCCCAGGGAGGCTGTGGAGACTTCTTCCCTGGAAATGTGTAAATGCCATCTGGACAGAATGCTGAATGATGTGCTCATGTGCATCATGCTGGAGCAGGGAGGTTGGATGAGATGATCATAAAATCATTCAGTGGTTTGGGTTGGGAGTGACTTCAAATCTCATTTAGTTCCAACTCCCCTTCAATAAGCAAGGACATCTTCAACTACTCAGATTGTTTCAAGCCCCATCCAACCTGACATATTTCCAGGGATAGGGCATCCACAGCGTCTCTGGGCAACCTGTTGCAGAGACCACAGCATTTTTACCACTCTCATTGTAAAAAATTTCTCCCTTATAGGTAATGTAAATTGTCCCTCTTCCAGTTTAAAACCATCACCCCTTGTCTTACAGCAGTAGGCCCAGCTAAAAACTTTGTCCTTGTGTCCCCTTGGGCATCTCCCTGGCACCTCTCAGGATTTGGAAGCAATTAACTGAATTAAAATTAGAAATACACTGCACACTACAAGGGGAAAACTTCTGGCTTTTCAGCTCCTGCATGCCAGGTGGTGCTGGCACCATGCAGCTCTTGGCCAATAGCTCCCCTCCCTCTATCACCTGTGCTGAAAATGGGAGAAAGTCTGTGTATCCACCCTGGCACCAGCAGCCTGGTGGCTCATCCTTGAGGAACAGCACGGCTGACAGGTGAAGGTTGCTCTGGGGAGAGTGGGGGACCTTCTCACTCATAGAGTAGTGTCTGGTTACTGGAAAAAATAGGCAGCACCTTCCTGTTCTCTGCAAGTGGGACTCAAAAAGTTGAAAAAGTATAAAAAAATTAACCAAGTTTTGGAGCAGATACAGGTCAGGCTACATGAGGCTGGAAAAGATTGCACAAGTGACAGTTTTCAGAGGAAAATTAGTAGAGAATCCCTTCTTTCTGTCATTAAAAGCCCAGGCTGTTGCTCTCAGATGCTCAAGCCACAAAAGAAGTGCTTCAGCACTAGCATCCAACTGAGCTCTTGCTTGATGCACTTCAGTGGAAAGCCATCACTTTGCAAGCAGAATTCCTCCTCTGCGTTACACAAAACATATTTCCAACTGGAAGCGCTACTGGGGTTTGTTACCCAATATTAAATATTAAATTGTGAAAGTATTTAAAATGAAAAGTGAATGAAAGTTCATGGTATTTAAAGAAAATTGGCTGGAAAACTCTAAGCTTTGCTCCATTCTAAAAGGGAACCGAGGTACCACAAGTCCTAAAAGACTCACTCACTCTCTCAAACAAACAAGGAATAAAGCCTAAGAGGAAAATGAGCAGACAGAGTTGAATTTAATTTGGTGTTAATAAAGCTTTACAAAGGATTAGGTTAAGTTTGCAAGACACCTTTACTTTGATTCAGAGACTTGTTTGGGTTTTCCTTCAAGCTCCAGAGAGCTGGCAGCAGATCTCTGGGCCAGCTGTCCATCAGCTGCAGGCAGGGCGAGAGCCAATGGCTCACGGGAAGCAGCAGAAAGAGGCACCATGAAATGGGCTGAAGGTGGGATGGGCACAGGATGGGTGGGATGGAGGGAGCTCTGCTCCCACCTGAGCTGGCCTGTGGGAGTAACTGTGATGAATAAACACTTACCTGAACCCAAAAGTAATTCTGCACCCAGATCTGAGGTCCCCAGCATAAGAAGAACATGGACCCACTGGAGCGAGTCCAGAGGTGGGTCATAGTGATGATCCAAGGGCTGGAGCACTTCTGCTATGGGAGACAGGTTGGGAGAGCTGAGGCTGTTCAGCCTGGAGAAGAGAAGGCTCCAGGGAGACCTTAGAGCCCCTCCCAGTGCCTACAGGGCACCAATTCTCTCAAATTCCTGCCATGGTTGCCCACCCCAATCCTGAATTTTATACTGCCTCAGAGACTAGATATGACTACTATCCTGCCAAAATCCTGCCATGTTCCCATATCACTTTTCCTCATGCTCTCAGTGGTTTGTTTTTTTTTTACTCTTCTTTCAATACCCTTTTACCACACTGTTTTGGCCTTTAGGAAGCCCTTCAGTCAGAACAGAATTCACAGGTTTTGTGGCTTTTAACCAAGGAAAACTTTGGCCCTGGAACATCCACACACAAAAGGATGTGTTCTACAGCATTATGGTTTAAGAGCTTTCTTACAACACCCAGCAAACATCCAAACCCAGATGCACAATCTTACTTGCTATCAAACAACTACCTTTCTAGAATCCAGTGTTGTAACCATGAACACACATGGGGAAAAGCCTGAATTCCAGTGTTACCCCAATTAGTTTTGGTTGTTAATCACAGATCAGCTTTTGAGCTTTAGCCTTGCCCAGAGCTACAGATGAGTTGTCTTGGTTTGAAACAGTTTGAAGAGGCGGGGTCCCAGAAATGAATACCCTCCCCACTTGATTCCAACCAATCCTTTTCCGCCGATAAGGAAGGAGATACAAGTAGATCTAAGTGAAAAAATAACAGTTTATTAACAATCAGAACATCAACAGGCAAGGAAATAAAAAGGCAAATATCTGCTAGATACCAAACTGCTAAATCTCACAATGCTATGGGAATAAAGAGAGACACGAAATTCCAGAAATACCTGTTCCTAGGGTTTACTCATCTCCCAGCCTGAGAAAGTGACTCAGTCCTCTGATGCTTTCATCATCAGAGGACTGCTTGAAGGCCAAGTGTCACATCAGACTGCTGAAAAACTCTACTTGAAAGTTTTATTTAGTGGTACTTTTACTACCTGAAAGCTGGCACAACCTTTTATTAACCTGGTGTGATGTTTACAAGACTGTTCTGCAGATTAGTTAACTCTGGAGGTACATTACAGCCATATTTTCCCAAATATATCTTATTTAAACCTTAGATAAGGTTTAAATAAAGCTCAATAATTCTAGCTTTATTATTGAGACATGTTCCCCTTCAAAATAAAAATTATCAAAATTATATATCAATCTTTAAGTTGTTTGAACACTTAAACCACAGATTTGAAGTGAAAGACAAATATAATGATAATAATAAGATCAGTCCCTCACACAACAAAACACAATCTACAGGATAATGTGAATTAGAAGTAATCTATTACATGGGAAAAGCAGATGAGTTTTAAATGCAGATTGCCCTTGAGTTTCTGCATCCTTGAAACAGTGTGAATAGGAAACTCTTATCTTACCTGAACCACCTTCAGAGACTCAAAACAGTTTTCTAATCTCCCAACCAAGCTCTTTCAGTGGCTACACAAAAGCAGAGCATGTACCAGAGCACGCAGGTTTTGGGTCCTGAGAACACGGGCAAAGGGCTCAGATCCACAACTCTTGGGCCCTCAACCTGGACTGTTACAGCAGTTTCTTCTCCAGCTGCACTTCACTTCTACATACCTCAGTAAATGCTCAGGAACTCAAATTTGCATCTATCCCAAACCCCCAAAATGGGCTGTAGTGTCAGATTCAGGATTTGACTAGGAACTGTACCTGAAGCCAAGAGAACTTTTCCAGCTGTAAGTTTTGTTGAAACTGGTACATTTCCATCAAAATTTTAAGTCTTGACAAACCGGCAGGTTTTGCTCCTAAGTGACTTTTTCAGAAAAATTCCCAATAAACTCAAGCTCTAATCCTAATCAATACAGCCAAACTTTCCAAAAGACCAGGAGGATTCTTCTGCTTTCCTAATTGCCACTTAAACAATACACACTTGAAATCAAGAACTTAATGAAAATATTGGAACAGTGTAGATGGAGAGCTGACATGCCTCAAAATTCTGAGATCCTGACAATGCTCTCAGCACAGGGGTAAGACTGCATTAAATCACTAGAGATTACACAGAATCACAAAACATGTTGAGTTGCAAGGGACCCACAAGGACCATCGAGTCCAACTCCTGGCTCTGCACAGAACTAGCCCCAAGAATCACACCCTGTGCCTTAGAGTGTTCTCCAAACTCTTCTTGAACTCTGGTCAGGCTTGGTGCTGTGACCACTTCCCTGGGGAGCCTGTTCTGGTGCTCAACCACTCTCTGGGTGAAGAACCTTTTTCCAATATCCACCCTAAACCTCCCCTGACACAACCTCAGGCACAGACATCTGAATATTTTGTCCATATGCTAATTCTGTGTCCACAAAAAATAAACGCACAAATGCATAATTATTACTTTTAACTCTTTTCAGATATCTCAAGAGGAGAGAAAATGGTAATGTGACAAACCTGCAGCCTAAACTAAGAAGTTTTCATGGCCTAGAGAAAGAGGGACATATACAAGACAATGATTTGGTTAACTCAGAAAGCTCATTACATTTTTATTCTGCCATTCATAAGCTCCCTTGTAAGTGACTGAGGCACCCTAAAAGACCAGCAGGGAATCTGAGCTGTTTATTCAGAGAAACAAGCTAGTTTTATATACTTCTTCAAACCCACTATTTCCTAATATGGTATTTTTTGTTAAGCAACCTATCACTCATTGCCATGTCAGTAACACAGTTTTAAATGTCCTTATATGGGGGTGATTACACACTCTCCACCCATTCCACAGGTTCCAGCAGGCTCCTCTCCTTAGGGCTCTGCTCTGTGGCACCTCCTTCCCCCAAGGTCAGGTGCAGAGAAGCTTCTCTGTGCTGTCCTGGCGTTTTGCAGGCACGTCCCACAGCCTGCAGCTCAAGTCCATCCTCTCTCCTCTCACACTCCCTGATCTCTGGTAAATTACGAAAGATAGCATGTGAAGTGTCTGTTCTATACCATACACATCTAATGGCAGATTCTTAAGGCACCAACTGGACCAGACTTTTATGGGTCCTGCACACCTTGTATTAGTTGTCCTGTGAGCTGTAGGCTCTCCATTATGGTAAACCCCTGTTCACCATTTTACCTACTGCGTTTTCTAGGATCAAAACTTCATCTATACAGACCTTCAGAGTCCCTTCCCAGAACGTCACCAAGAATGTGTTGTATTTTCCCGTGAAAAACCGCAGGTGCCAAACACAACCTAAGCGGCAGTTTGAGCAAACTGTCTCGGAGGGGATGTTGAATGTGCACAAACACGTGCTCTGTTTTTGTAAGGGCACCAGCCAGATCCCTGCTGATGCACCAAGTGCAGGAAAGTATTTGGCACCAGTCCTTAGTTCCAGATTTTATCCCCTTGTAGGTAGTGGAAAAATGTTCCATTTTTAGTTGTTCAGTTATATCAGGTCTGTACATAAATGAAGCGCTCTGTCTTGTTGTGCAAGGAAAGTAACCCTGTCTACTTCTCAGGTGCTTCTAGGTATGGTAAGGCCCAGAGGACTGAACCTTTCCTTATTATACTTTAGCCCCTCTTTAATCTGAGCAGTATTTGCTGACAAGAAGGAATCTCGGGACAGGTGGGGGTCTCTGCATTCCAGGGGCAGGCTCTGATTGCCATTGAGCAGGTCTGGGACTATGCCTGGACCCAGCTACAGCTGGACTCCATTAGGAATTTTGAAAGCCAAAGGGTTCTTTCTTAACCTCGTGATTCAGTGGAGGGCTCTCTCATACCCTTATTGCATCCCTGGTCTCCATGCAAACCATTCTAAACTGATTCTAATCACATTTTCCCCTGGATGTTTTATTTATGTACTAAGTAATAGAGTGACCCTTACCAAACTCTGTTAGGTCTTGCTTTCAGAAATTTATATTAAAACCTGGTTTTGTTAATACCTTTGACGGTGACTCTTTAAGTGGCCAAACCACTCATTTGCTGCAGGCTCCCACGATGGAAACTGAAGTGAAGTAGGGAAAGGATGGGAAATGCCTGAATTTTTTCTTGATGTACATGCAGAATAAAGTCATAGGAGCTGGGAAGCACTGCAAGTTCGTTAAAGTAAAAGATGAGTAGAAAATAGTTTGTTTTAATTAGTTGGGGGGGAGGTCCCCCCAGAAATGTGTGAAACCGAAGGATTTGGGAAATTTAAAAAAAAAAAATGGAAAACAAAAAAAACCAGCCAGGAACAAGGACAGCAAAGAGCACCATGAGGGAAATAATGAAGCCCTCAAGGCAGGAAAAGAATAGAGAAGTAGGGCCTGAAAGCCTGAGCTTCCTACAAAAGAGAGAGAGGCAAGAGCACAGTTCAGTCAAAGCTAACAGGAAAGACTAAGGGTGCTCAGGCAGGATGAAGAGCCAGGGAGGTTAAAGAAAGAAATGTGCCATGGCCAGACCTCAGTGCTCAATTCCAGCTTTAACACTCTCACTGGTATCTTTGGCAGCACTGTCAGTTTTATTTTAGTCATGCTGCGCAGCCCCTACCTGCTGTACTCATCCAATACATTTTAGGAAAATGTTCCTCCATGTACTTGTACTTTATAACTTTAATCTAATTAGACGAAACAGGTTTAATTTAGCTCAGTTCCAGTAAAAAATTAAATTTGTATGTCTCAACACACCGTGTTTTTTCCTAAGTTTTGAGAATCTTCTAGCATTCAGAAATCTCTAGGATGAACTTCAACAAAAGATTAAAAGGGTACTTTGTAAATGCTTGGAACAAATATAAGCAGAGGGGAGACAATTTCCTTTTTCTGTTAAACAACGCAGCAATGCGTGAGACCTTCCAAATAATAAAACAAATGTTTATGGCCTCCCTTCTTCTTCCCATAACAATCTCGATGTTAAGTAAGAAAAACTGTAGCTTGTCACTGGCACATTTCTTTTCAGCATCTCATGCAGTACAGCCAAAAAAGCATAGAAGTACTGACTTGATAGGGGCCTTCTGACAGAAAGGTTGAAACAGCTGTTGTGTTGGATAACACAGAGAATCAAGATTTAAGGTATTTGGAAATATACTGTGATGAAAATAACAAATGAGGAAAACAAAAATTTGACCTTGCTCAGCTCCCTCGAAGTCATGCTGAAGTTTTCATTTGCACAGAATGAGCTGCAGACACAGCCCCAAGAAGGTTTCCATCGAAAACTGGTTTAATAGAAGACGAAAAACACGGAGTGGGAGCATGTCCTGTCTTGAACAACAGCATCTACACTTGGAGTGCACAGAGTGGCCACCACAGGTTCTTAGCATCTGAACAGCAGAAATCTTTTGATTTAAGATGAGAAGTCTAAGACCCACCCTTTCCTTCACCCACCCACTACAGAGCAAAAAGTCACACACAAAATCTGGCTTTTCCTGTCCCTGCAACATAAGGCAGGTCACCTACAGCATTCAAACTACAACCAATTCATTATGATAAAATAGGCAAGATTACAAAGGAAAAATTCTGGAATTATGTATCTCCAATCATCAGTCTTACTCCTCCTAAAAATTGAGACACATTGGCAAGGAGTTTGTTATTTTGGCAAAACTATTCTAAATTATCATCCCATGCTTGCAAAAGATAACTCTGGACATGCCTGAGCTACAGATAATGATTTAAGCATTCATTTAGTACTTTACCCCCTTAAGTTAAATTGCATCCAATGAAGTTTAAAGAAGTCAGTTGCCAAACAACTCCTTTTCTCACTTTCATCTGTTTGCAAGGTCTTATATCCATGTTCAAATGAAATTAGTCTGAGGAACATCACAGTAGTGTTCTCCCTTTTTTTCAGCTAGTGCAGCTAAGCAGCTTTCTTAAGCAGTTTCTAGTTTATAGATTAAAAAAAAGGCCAAAAATATACAAGTGACATCAGGGAATGAAAATATAATATGAATAACTTTTGGCCTCTGACATATTTCAGATTTAAAAACACTAAGCATATGTCATTTCAATGCACCTAGTATTCTTGAGGTTGGAAACAAGTTTCCCTAGGCATGGCCAATGGGAGAGGGGAAAAATGAATCCTAGCCAACAACAAAAAAAAAGGCTTTCTGAAGAACTATTAATAAGAAATCTGAAGAGAAGGGCATTTGTCTGCCCAACTGGGTAAATATGAAATATTTCCACCATTAATTTTTTCGTACAGTAAATCATTAAAACATAGACCAGTATCAAGAAATTACTCTGGAATTGACACATGTCTGGTCAAAAGTTAGTTGGTAAAAATAACTCAGTGATTATTACTCTTACAAATAGGGTTGTATCCTAGTTCAGAACAAATTTTTAAATGCTTCAGAAAGGCAAACAGCCATACAAACAGCTTGTTGAATGACGTGCCAACTGAAACAAGCTCGTAATAATGTTGTGAAATTACATTATCTGACACGTTTCAAAAGCTTATTCAGGTGCTTATTTAAGCCCATAAAACCTGTAGGGAAATACAGACAGGATGACATTTCAGTCAGCTTACCATAACATTTTTCTAGTGAAATTGCATAGCAACATATTAATGCCGAAAAAAAAGTGTCAGCAGTAAAAACAAATGCCAATAACCTACACACTTCCGTGAAAAAAAAAAAAGCTTACAGGAACATACATCAGCACATTACAAAGGCATCACAGTCTTAACAGCAGTTTAGAGCATCAAATATATGCTCTAAAAATATCGTAAAGCCATTTAACTGTGCTCTGAAATGAGAGAACAAGGCAGTTTGTAGCACATGCCATGTGAAATCTGCATCTCACATCATTCTGCCGATACGCACCATTTGGAGGAAACTATCAAACTTTTCATTTTCCTATGAACAAGCAGACAGCAAGAATTGTTGTCAGTATCAGAGCTTTTCATAGATGGTGTAAATACTCCTCAACACAGCTTGGTCATCAGTTCACACGCTGCAATGCGACACACCATTCTGCCCAGGATGTTTCTGGTCTGAAAATGAAGCTAGAAAGCAACAATTGGTTGCTAGAAAAGGTCCTCCTTGAATCTAACAAATTCTATCAGTGACAGAAATATCATGACAAAGTATCTCTTTTCCCGTGAGTCAATTCATCTGCCAGTCAATTCAGATCAGGCTATACTTGGAAAGTGCTTAAGGTGAAATCAGACAGGTCATCATGGAGAGAAGCCTGTAGGAGAATATAAATGAATGTCATGTGAATTGAAATGAAAAAAAGATGGTACAGTTCTTAATACCACAAGCGAAACACGAAAGACAACGCCATTCAAGTTGCATGAAGTACCAAATCATACAGTTTTAGTCATCTCTCTTCTATAGCTTAGTAACATTCGTCCATATATTCTTTTCACACCCAAAAAATGCCACTGAAGTTGCACCAAAAGGATTGTCAGATCAAGATCTAGATGCTCAATGATTCACATTTGGAAAAATGCAAGCAGAATAAGCACTTAACCATCTGAAATTTTATTCTTCCAAGCTCTCTCAAACATGCAATGCACTTTTCCAAATCTACTTCCCAACCCATTCTTTACCCATTATACTATTTCCCAGGAGAGGCATCTGTTGCCTTGACTAAGAGAAAGAAATATGACTGCAAAGAAACCAGCCAGAGATAGAAGTTAACCATCTTTGATAGTTGCATCTCTGGACACGTACACATAGCAACATGATCTCCTTGATGCAGTTGTTTGTTCTCTCCATGGACTTTACAGTCACCTTCTGTTCATTTTTAGATCTCACTGGTATTATTTTCTAGCAGTGTCTGATCCTTACACTCAGCACAAATGGATTAACACCACTTAGGGCAAACTCACAGCAGTACTGATATCTTAGGCTGCAAGCTGACTAACTCTGAAGGAAGCTCTTTACCTGAAAACACAGCACATTTCTGAATCCGTAATCATTCCTTCAAGTGATGCAACCAAACCAGTGAAAAACATTTTCACATACTCTTATAAACACCTATTTGCTCTTACTCAAGAGTTTTAAATATTTTCCATTTAGAGCAAAAGAGGACTTCACTTGTTAACAACAAAGGAAACACAACATGAACAGAACATCACTCAGCAACAAATAGAAACAGCTAAGACTTGAAGGCCCACAAGCCAGTTTGAATCCTGCGTGGATATAAACCTGTCCCTGTGAAAGGCAGTGGGCAACAGACTGAACCAAAACAGTCTTGAGATCAAAACACTAGGGCCTGTGAGACCCCAGCTAACATCATTTTCTTGCCTTGGCCATGAGCAGTGATTAACTTGAGATAGAAATGAGAAGAGAGGAAAGAGAATATCTGAACAAAGAACGACAAGGGTAGAAAGAGCTTCCTGCTCTAGAGGGCTAGAGAGAAAATTTTGCCTTTAGATATCAATGGAGGTGATCTAATAGGTAGTTGTGATAATTACATTCTTAGGCAAAAACACAGATGCTTCATACAGATAGCAGAGCTGAGCCCCAAATATTCTGCCTATAACATTTTTAAGTACGTAAAGATCTGATTACAATACACCTGAAATGATACATAGCCCCTAGAGAAACAGTCACACCTCTTAATGGAAAAAAAATCATCACTTTCTGCCAGCGTTCATGACATCAGTGCTAAAGTGAACAAGCGCCAGCCTGTGCCACCTCTCCTTGGCTGCCACTTGTGTTCTCACACTCCCTCAGATAGAAGTGATGACATGAAGACTAAATCTGAGTTACGGGGCAATTCAGCGAGAATACCAGGTTCTTTGAAAAGAGCATGTAATGTGGCAAGTAGGTCTGGATTTTCTTCATCTCCCCATCTCAGGCTCACTAACTTTGGTTAATTTGGTTTAATTCCAATAAATAAGAATTCTGAAAATGGGAAAATATGGTAAAAGCTCCAAATGTTTCTCATTTAATATTAGTTTTCTAAAGCAGGTATTCAATGTGCCTTCAGAAGGAAAACAAAGGATTTAAATGCTATATAAAAATCATACTTTGTGAACATAGTTAATACTCAATAGAGATCACTTACTCTTGTACCTTTCAGAAGACATCAATAATGAATGAATGTCATAAATTTCAAAATATTCTCTGACTACTAATAAATCTCTGAACAGCCATGATCATTCCTTAGTCAAGGGAACTTTAGCAAACAGATTGTAGAGTTCTATAAAAAACGAATAAAATATTAATTGTAAATTTAGGAAGATCTTTAGCTAAAGAAGAACAGATGTACAGCTAAATGGAATTACAGATCTAATACTGACAGAAATTCCTTGACTCTCATCCACTCCTCTACCCACATAAAAATATATCATGTTTACAAAGGAAAAGAAAAGAGACAGATATTATCAGATCTGTTTTGTAATATTTTTTTTTTAACTTGGAAGGAAGGATTCCAGCCTGCATCTGTACTACTAATCTGGCTTGCAGCAGTATCATAGTTTGTAAGTGAATCCCCTCATCATTCACACTGACATCCATTGGTTCATTTCTCACAGCGCTTTAATGCAGACATGGCTGGACTCACCCATAGCTGTGGAGAGCTAGCGAGGCTGTGAGGCTTCCCAGCTTCTAATGGGGGATCCCACAAACAGAAAAAGAGTTGTCAGGTCCTCTGTCAGTTTATCTGAGCTTATAATGGAGGATGAGAGGGAGTTAGCAAAGGAAAAGAAAGGAAAACAGAACAACCAAACAGCCAGAAAATGGTTGTACCGATTTAACTGAATGCACAATTAGGTGTTGCAAATTAATGTTCTACCTCTGTCTCAGAAAAGTGTCTAGTTAGGACACAGGAAGCACAAGAAGTTTGATTTCTACCCACTTACTCTTTCACACAACTTCTTTGGGAAATGATTTAGCATAGTTTAGAGATGGACTAAATCCCCACTGGAGCAGTAAGGCTGTTTCAAGGTGCAAAGAATGTTTCTTTCCTAGCAAAGTGAAAATAAAATATGTACATATATATATAACTTTCACGTACTTTGGCTGTTCTGAAGCTTCATGACAGTTGCAGACCACATGAACCATGTCAAGTCTTGGTCCTTTGCAGAATATATAGCACTGAAAATGGAAACTTATTTTCTTTTCCTCTAATCATATAGCCAACATTCGTCTTCTTACAAAAGTAACCGGTTTTAATTGCTAAATTCCATTTTCAAGAGTTATTTCAGTAGTTGAGAGTTAATGTGATAGCACAAAGGACTTCAGTTAGAATTTCCCACAAGTGATTGAAGCGCAATTTGCCCTTAGGAAACCAAAGTGGGGAAACAGTAATTAAATATCAAACACCAGAAATAAATATTTGGTGAAGCCTAGGAAAAGCAATTCCATGGCAACAAAATTTATTACATAAAAAGTCAACGAAGGCTTCAATGACACCCTTGTTAAAAAAAAAAAAATTCTCCTAACATAGAGCCACCATATTAAGAAGAACTCTCTCAAAGTAATTCATTGCTCAAACTACACTGAGATCCAAGTCTGATGAATGTGACACGGAGATTTACATTAGTGCTTGGTCCTGCACTGGTGAAACACAAAGCAGACAGCTAGTCACAGTCCTTTTCCTCAGCTAAATCCCTGTTCCCCAGCAGGGTGCAGTAATCACAGAATCACAGGACAGCTTGGGTTGGAAGAGACCTTCCGTATCATTTCATTCCAGCCCTCCTGCCATGGGCAGGGACACCTTCTGCTAGACCAGGTTGCTCAGAGCCCCATCTAACCTGGCCTTGAACACTTCCAGGGATGGAGCAGCCACAGCTTCTCTGGGCAACCGGTGCCAGGGCCTCACCACCCTCACAGCAAAGTCAAGATTACTGGACTGTAGCTAAAAGTTGGAAGTACAAAATCATGGAAATAAACTGCAAAGGTGTTCTAAGAACACACCCCTAGTATTTAAATTATAATAAAAAATAAAAGGTAAAAACTGACATGTCCATTACCTCCCTACACCCATAGACCTGTCAAAGTATCCAAGCAAAACATGCCCATGTAAAGCTTTAAGCCATGGTAAAACTCTTAGTACAATTCCCATTAATTTCTGGAGCATATAAGCATCCCATTTTTAAGCACAATTTTCTCATTTAACAAATTCATTTCCTTTCTACAGATACCAAGACTATCTAAAATGAGCTTAGTTAAAGCATTCCAGTGGTAGACATATTAAAACCTTCAAACCTTCAGCCAAAAGCCAACTGGCAGGAAAACTTTAAATGAAAACATTTACCTCACATCATAATCTGAAGTGTGCTCTTTGAAGCATTATTTTTAGATCAAATCTATGGTAAAGTAGGACTTAAGGAGATTTGTTCATAGCATGCTAATGTATAAGGTCCTAATCTTATTTATTCCAAAACTTGGAGCTTCCAGTAAAATTCCAGGTTTTCCCCAGTAGTACTTTCTTTGGTTTTCTTCTGAAGATTCTTGCTGCTGCATATCTGTTTGCTATTACTTTTCAGACATGAACACATTTATCATGATTTAAGGGCAATTCCGTCTCAAGCACATTTATCATGATTTAAGGGCGGTTCTCCATCTCTTTTTCCCCTTCCCCCCACCTAAAGTTTCAGGTTAAAGTTTTGGCTACTTCACCCTCTCGCCACTGAGTGCACGTTTACTGAGACCCAGATGCTTTAGAGACAACTGGATCATTTGTGCACTGGCATTAAAACATTATGAAACCAAGGCCAGCCTTCATGGTCTTTGAATTGTATGTTTTAAAAAGCCAGTGTTTTTAACAACAGAATCTATCACTCAAAACAAAAAAAAAAAAAAAAAAAACGAAACCCAAAAAACATAGAAAAATATCACAGACCTTTAAATTCCAATACTGCTATGTAGAGGAAAATTTCAGTGTTTTCTTATTATATTTCCAGTCGTAGAAAACCTACATTTTAATTCCAAGCTAAGAACCCAAAACAAACTCAGACTGGCAATAAGCCTTTTTCTCTTAGCCAACAATATCTTAACCAAACTTTCCATTTCCTTTGTTTACAAAGTTCCTTCTAGCTCCCATGTTACATTCAGCACAGATCCTGAGAGCACCATTCATCTAGGAAATTGCTGCTAAATGGGGTAGAAAAATGTTATGTGCAACAGCACTGTCACTGCCTACGGGTCCCCAGGCTTTCTGCATTGTTTGTACACAAGTGGCAGAACTGAGTTTTGAAGATCCCAAACCCACCCCATTTTGACCTTGTCTTTGTTGCTTTTCTCTGCAAACACCTGAATTCTCTCCTCCTTGAGGTGTGCTAGAAAACAGTCTTTAAAAACAATAATGGAAAAACACATTTGTGGAAAGTGCAAGAATGGTGAAAAAGCCAAAAGACAACAAGAGTATTTTCAGAGGAGGTTCTGCAGTACAGCCTCGACTGCCAAAAAATCTCAGTCCTTATCTGAAGGAGCTGCCTTGAAGGCACAAGTGGATAGTTGTCTCCTTGCCCATTCATTCCTTCTTAAAGCTGCCAATTTTGCCTCCTTATACAAAAGACCACAAATCCAGTATTTTTCTTTTTCTTTTGAAATTCAGCTATGCAGCTCAGCTATGCAAAGCAGCAGAAAAAGTCAATGTGCATTCCAGATTAAGAACCCGAAAGCAAAACTTAAATCCAAACCAGTTTCTCTTTGTGGAGAACAGGATATGGATGGTGTGTGTTCATTCTTTCCACTCCACACAGTACACACTGCATGGCATGTAGTGGTGATCCCAGCGTGTTCTGGGGAGGTTCCTGCTCTCTCCTGGTGTGCTACCAGGGAGCACCTAACCACCACTATTAGAGCTGTCCTTATCAAGTGTTAGGACAAGGTAAACCATGCAGCATGGATCTGCTAGCACAGCTTTTAGATAAATGTCAAATCTGCCCATTTGTGACAGGCACAAGACATTAAGTGAAATAAATGCCACAGAGCGATTTGGCTTCTCGTGCGCTGCAACAGACATGACAGATTTCAAATACAAAACTTACTGATTGGAAGACTTTTTTAATTGCCAAAATGCTGCCATCTGTTCTTCTAGATTTGCTGAGAAATACGGGAGGGTTGCTGCAGCCAGTGTTTGATAAATTGGAGGTAAATGACAGGGAATGGCTTTAAACTGACAGAAGGTGGGTTTCGATTAAGTATTGGGAAGAAATTCTTCAATATGAGGGTGATGAGACACTGGCACAGGTTGCTCAGAGAAGCTGTGGATGCCCCATTCCTGGAAGTGTTCAAGGCCAGGTTAGATGGAGCCCTGAACAACCTGATCTGTTGAGTGGCATCCCTGCCCAGGGGGGTTGGAGACAAGTGGCCTTTAAGGCCCCTTCCAACCCAAACCATTCTATGAAAATTTCAGCTGTACATCTGAGGCCTTTCCCACCTGCCCTGGCTTTGTCCCCCTGCTCTGTATGTCAGATCCTTGGTGCCATGTCCGTGGATGACACTCTTTGTGAAACTGTGCTTCAAGTTTCGTCTCAGTCCAGGGAAGCACCACTTCTCACACAGTTTACAGAGCTTCTTGCAGGTTTAATAGCTGGTGCAAGAAATTTGGGTGTTGTTAGAAATCATTAGAGATTGAAAGCTGGAAGGAAAAAAAAAAAATGCCCCACATCTCTGACCTGGTCACACAGCTAGAAGTCCTAGAAGTTTTAAGGAAAATCAAGGTCATGAAAGTGATCCTTTTAGGAGAGGCTAGCAGCAAACCCAGCCTATACTTAAAACACTCCAGCCAGCCTTACTAAAGACAGAACTGAAGTTCATCCACTTCATGTGAAAGAGAAACAGGAAAAGCTGTGGGTGTCCTGGGAGGCAATGCCTCTTCAGGCTCAGAAACACTTCTTTGACACAACTTGACCTGCCGTATCCTATTTCGGAGCAGTGGCACAAGGTACAATCTAGTCTTCAGTGGGGAAAGGATAAATATGGTTTTAAAAATCAGACAGGAAAAGACCTGAGCAAGGGGACAGCTGAATAAAACTGAATTCTTGCACTTTGAATAGTTGAGGCTGGTAGTTGTCAAGAGTGAGATACCGAACTAGATGGAATTAGCCTGCCGTCATGGCAGTCCTAACTTTCTTATGTTTCTAAAAGGAAAAGCAGGCTGTATTTCTTCCTGTAAATCCTAAACGCGATTCAAATGCTGGACTGTAGATAAGAGAATGTGTTAAAAAGCGTAGCTGTCTCCTAAACAAAAAGCTGAAAATTGAATGAAGTATCTTTGCCAAAATATAATAGCAGCCTCTGAACTCTCTTAAGTTCCATATCTGGCTTCTGTTTAATCAAAGCAATCTCTTCCCCCCATTAAAAGCCACTTTGGCTTGGATCTCTAGGAAGCCCAAAGTGCAAGGTCGGAGCTGGAGCTGTTAGTTGAAAAGAAGTGCCATTTTATGAACACAGGGGCTATGCTGTCACCACAGCATGGCATTCGTCATACTCAATTTCATTAATCTGTGAGGTAATAAAACCTCTGCATGCTGCCTTTTGCTCAGGAATTAAAGAGTCCTCGTGCAAAACCATGGAGCTTTTTCCATCTTTCAAGAAGTCGTAACCCAGCAGCACAACTGTCTCTTTGATATGGGCAACAAACTAATAGGGGCAATGGCTCTAACTGCAGCCTCTGTTCAAAGTTTTTTTACAGGTATCCATTAGTGACGCTTTAGAGTGAGATTATCAAGATACTCCACAACAAAAGCAAAATGTCAGGCGTTGTTTTAATTCCTTCCACGTGGGCAATACACCCCAAAATTACAGATTCAATTAGCACTGCTTTGTGTTCCTCCACTTTCAGGGCTTCTCATCTGAATTAAACAGTGAGACCTGCAGTTTTCTAATTAGAGCCTAGAAAAAACCCCAAAACATATTATTATATCATTTTACCTTCAGAGAAATGACAGATTTGTATTCCTTTTTCATACCAGATTTTCATACTTTTGTTTAAGGTTAGGGTGAATTAACATTTCTGACTTTGGAGATGAACAAAGTTCCCCATATTTTTAAAGGATATAATTTAGAAACTTCTTGGGAGCCTCACTGTGCAAGCGAGAAGCTTCGATTTAGCTTCACTAAAATTCAGATGTTTTAGTGAAGCTCCCTAAAGCAGCTGAAGTCTGGTCCTGCTTTGTATGTTGAAGAACCTATCATTCGTACTTGAAAAAAATTTATTCCTTATGGGTGTATTCACTGTAGATGATCAAAATACATATTTTTGAAGATAGTTCCAACAGTAGAGCACTGAGCCGAGTTACACAGCAGCTTAAGGCTACAATAACCTTTTGCTTGGATAGGATCAGTAACCAAAACTGAGTATTAAACACTGTGCTTGAAGAATAAGTGTCCATTTCAGGAGTCATTTTTACAGCCCAAGGCAATATTTCAACATATTCGTATTCTGCTATAGAATTTGTGTCAGCTCTGCTTTCTTTTGTTTCATTCACGGAACAAAATTCCATGTGGATGTACTCTGCTCTTTCTTGAGGGAAGGAAATACAATTTTAATTAATTTAACAAATTAGTCACATTGCTGAGGCATAAATAATCTCTGTACTAATACCAAGTTCAGTAGCCCTTTCACAGCAGCTGTTAACACCTCTTCTCACTGCCAGAAACTTCCGGATGGCAACTTGGAACAGAGTCTTTCCATTTCCCAGCAAGATAAGCCATTCTAATTCTTGCTCTGTTGGAGCAGGACAACAGTATTTTAGCACTTTAATATTTAGAGAAAAAAAGGGAAAAAAAAAAGAAAAAATACAAAGATCAAAATTATGAAGTGAAAAATGCGTAACTGGAAACCAGTACGTTCCTTTTCTGAAACCAAGGAAGGGAGTTAAGTTGAATGAGAGCCCACAGAGTAAAAGGAAACAGGCAAAACCATGGAAGAAAATCAGGATGGAGAAGAAGCAAGAGTGTGAGTAAGCACCAGGAGCTGAGGGAATCAATAAGGTTATGGTCCAGGGGGAGAGATACAAATCTACACAAATCATATGCCATAATTCAACTCCGGCTCCAGATGGGCAGAAATGAAAGACAGGAAAATATCAAAGTGGAAAGAGGAGGGGGAGAGAGAGAAACAGAGAACCGCAGAGATTATTTTACTTTAAATATCATATGGTTTATTAGAAAAACTCAGTGATAGTCTGCAGTTAAAGAATTCTCGGCTGCAAACTTCATCTGTAACAGCTCAGCTTTACCCTTGTGTATTTAGCAATTTTAATTAAAATCTCACATATTTCTAAGTAATTTTTGCTAATATGTTTCTGTTCCAATTTCAGGCAATGGACCAGGGTCTTACTCAGACCTCTAAAACAATCAGTAAGTTCTATAAAGTGTGTGCTGTCGAAAGGCCAAAGCCATAAAACTCATGATTCTCTTACACAATGTGAACCGAGCATTAGAAAACATCCTGTAGGGAATAATCCTATGTTGGCAAGGAGATAGACAGGATGGCTTAATGAGCCTTTTCTGTCAATTTCTGTGATGTTATCTGTTCAGTACTTGACCTTGTCATTAGGGTAGTTTAAAGAAATTGCCATATTTTTAAATATCCAAGGAGGTTAAATCTTGGTGATCATTAGACCATCTGACCTTATTCCTTGCTGCAGCACATAAAGTATCTCCTCCCATTCCTTGCATGCTTCTGAAATTAAAATTAAAAATTATTCATGGACTTTCTAAATCTCCATGCTCAGGCATGACTGCCCTCTACAAAGAAGTAAGAAGAAACCGGGGCAAAATCATTTCCCTATCCCAGTCAGCAGTGCTGACCACAGAGTGAACACCTGAACTGCTTTACTCCTGATGGAATTTTCTCAGGTGGAAACATTTCACTGTTGAGATCATGTTCACCGGTCCATAGTAGCACACAGCTGGAATAAATCAGTCGGAATGAAACGCACATCTCTCTTCACTGGGATCATACAGATGGAGCAAAGAAGAAAATTTGTCAAATTATCATCTTTGATAGTTCACCTAGAGCCATAACCACTCACTTCTCCGTTCTGTTTGCAACTGTTTCCTTTCATTAAGATAAATTTTCCCAAACAGCCTCTATCATGGAATTATTTTGCCCTCACACTCAATGATTCAACTCCCCCACATCCTGAAAGGAAAACGGCTGTCTACGCCCAAGCTGCTTTTCTTATCCAGCAAAACTACTGTAAGCAAGTCCGAAATTCTTGTTGTTTTATTTGGAGACCTAGGGAAGATTATGGAGTAAAGCATCCTCAGCTTGAGCCTCCTGGGGCGCAATATTGATTCCTTCTAACCACAGCGAGTTACAAAACATCTGACTTGTGCAGTTCTCAGTGGATGAGCTG
Source organism: Oreocharis arfaki (assembly GCA_013398015.1). Classification (NCBI taxonomy): domain Eukaryota; kingdom Metazoa; phylum Chordata; class Aves; order Passeriformes; family Paramythiidae; genus Oreocharis; species Oreocharis arfaki. The sequence goes on along the minus strand of VZRR01011973.1, from coordinate 165,879 downwards.
CCTGGCCAAGTAAGCAAGAAGATTAAATTAAATAATAAAACTCAAAATATGAAATGTCCTCCGCTGTTCCAGGATCTTTCTCCTCACTGGTTGCAAGGGAAGGCAGAAAGATGATCCTGCCACAGACTGCACTTTGAGGGCGGGGTGTGCAGCTGGCAGGTACTCAAGCCTATATTTAAAAGTATAGTGGAGATGAGGGAGAACTGAGATGAGGGGGAAAGGAAGGGTTGCTGGGAAGGGTGGGCTGTTTTGGGCTCAAAAAAACCTTTGTAATCAAATCAGTTTTCTTTTTTTTCCTAGGGAAATGGGAGGTGGGGGAAGAGAGAAGGAGGAAGGGAAAGGTTTTACAGGTCCTTCAAAGTCATTAAACAAAACAAAACCCTTCCAAACTTAAGATATGTGAAATCTAAATACAAGAAGTCTTTTTAAAAAACTAAGTACTGATAATTTCTCCCTCAGCAGTGCATGGAGAAGCTCTGTCACTGCGAAGATAAACGCTATGTGTACAGAAAGAACATGGGTAAAATGGGTTTTCCCTCTTGAAAACTGTATCTGCTCGGTATGCGTTTTAAGCACTTCCACAACAGACTTACTGAGGGTCTACCAGTGGTCTGACAGGTAACTAATTAGAATAAAAACTATTCTGCATAAATGAGCACCACATCAAGCTTCCAAGACCTGATAAATCCGTAGCAAATTTAAAAGGACTAGGCCAACCGAAATTGAGGATGGTATTTCACTTTTCAATGAATTGCTAGGGTAGGAATATTTTCTTTGTAACTAAAGTTCACCAGAGATGCCTTCTTATTTATGTAACATATTAAAAAATACACTTTATTTCTTGACTAACAGACCATACTGCTTTTATTAAAGATTATTCCTCTGACAGTACCTTTTTTTTCCCCACTTGTTTAACCTCTTCTTTGGAAAGTTACTTAAAGCACATAGAGATTACTTAAAATACAGTTCAACAGATACCGCTCTTATAAGAGTTACTGTATTGCCCCAAGAGACAGGTGAGGGGAATGGTAACGTAGTATAAACTGCATGGCAAAATGAACAGCATAATCAAAAGAGCCTTTACATTGTGAGAGAATCTTAAAATGGTTTAAAAAGTGCTGGAAGCATGCCAGAAAACCTTCTAGTGAGCAAGGTTGTCTTTAATAAAAAGTTGTCTAATATTTGCTTAATTAGTCATAGGCCCATCCTGCTTCTTTTAAAGCAAAAGAGAATTAAAAACTGGGAAAGAAATATTACATAGAGGAGAAAATGATGAGAATAACTTTCGAGCATGAGAAATACACTGCAGTTACCTAAGTGCCAGACAGTGGTGCATGTACCAGTGGCCTCTATTCCTGACTGTACTGTCCTTCTAACCCATTTCTTTCACTCTTCCTTCCTTTGATTTCTCATCCATAAATAACATCATTGAATTATTTTACCTCCTTGACATGGTGTATTAGAAAATAGTGGAAAGTATTAGAAAAATAAGAAGCATTATAAAAGCACCAGCTAGCGTCTGCGAGCTACAGACAGGCAAGAGACCTTTGCGATCATCAAACCAAGAGCCAGTCCAGTAATAATGTAAAAAAACAACATTTCAAGGAAAAGAATGATCAAGAACAGAGGAGGGAGACCCTGCAAAAGATCGATTCTTAGTTTACAGAGACCCTGGGCATTGGCTTGTGTTCTCATTAAAGCTAGAAGAATCAGAACGTCTGCCAGATACATAGTGTAATATAGAAAGTATTTTAAAATAGAAGCCTTCCTACCCACAAAATGCATTTTCCAAACCTCTTATTGTGCTCTTCTCACTTACTCATTACAGCTCTCTGTCCTGCTTGCTTATAAAAATATGCTCTCACTGGTTTTCTTTTTACCTTCTCAATCCATCCATCACGATTCATCCTTGTCTATCTCTTGTAATACTACGTTCCTGTATCAAGATTAAATCCAGACAAGAATCCCTGACAACCTGACAAAACAGAAATTAATTCCTTCGTGGATTGGACCCATCTGCCAACAGATGTAATGGGATTGAAAACAATGATCCTCTAATTTCACTGTTGCTCTGTAAAATCTACTCCTTTCTCTCAAGAAGTTGTTTCTGCATTTTCAAGCTGGAGTTCAAAGAATAGGAAATCCACACTTCAGCTTTATTCACAACCACATCATTCAAAGGGGAGATGATCTCAAAAATAAAGACTGAGGGGGAGTTTCAGGTTACAGATTAAGTGGGAGACCAGGTTCCAGTTGCAGGACTACACCACCGCCATAACAGGGCTGAAGGTCCAGGGGTTCTGTCTCTCAGTGACCTGATGGCAGATGTACCAGCGCAGTCACACAGCACTGCAAATTTTGCAAGATCACTGCCAGTCTTGCAGCTTTTGGGGTTTTCCTTACTTCTCCAACAGGTTTATTGCATACTCAGATACATATATACGTGCTCAAACCTGTGCTCAAGCCAACGCTCAGGCAAAGGAGATTTCCTTTTTCTTCCCCAATTACCTCTGCATGAAAGGAGAGAACAGTCAAGAAACATCATCATACACTTTTTCACTGCAGCCTCGGTCTAGTATAATGAAACAGGAATGCTGGATACTCTCCGATTGCACATCCTTTTAGTAATTAGTAGGCAGAAAAATGCGTTTCAGGGAAATGTAGGAAAAGAGAGATAGAAATCAATCCCATAACAATCAGCCAGTGTATCCGGATGTTTTGTCACTTCATCAAGGAAGAAGAGTTGTGGGTGTTTTATGTAAAGAAATGAAAAAGCAATAGGAAAATTCTGGGAAATTTGTCCCAGAAATACTCAACAAGCATATTGGTTTGTTGGAGTTTTTTTACTAATGCCATAAGGAGAAAACAGCTGGCCTTTATGGCCATATACTCAGATTTCCAACAGTAAATAGGCACTGGTAAATGAAAAGCATCTTTTCTAAAACTTGACTATTTAACACTTTCAAGGGTTATTTTGATTTTTCCCACTAGTGTAAGAGTATCAGCAGAAATAAAGTCAGTACTCCTGTCTGCGCTTATATATAAGAATTTTTCTCAAGGACATTTTAAATCCACTTAAAAATATACAGCATTTACTGTATACTGGTGATTAATGAAACAAAAATTTGTGTATTGCTGAATTCCAGACTTTATTGACATGTATTATAATAATAGGATACTGTTGCCAGCAAAATATATGCTCTGACCAAAAGTGGAGTTCTTTAAAAAGATTTCATTTCCTTGAGCTCATTGGCACCAGTACGTTCCAGAATATAGCTCTTCTCCTTCAGAAAGGATGAGTAATTGCACCTCCTAAGCAAACCAACAGTGCTCATCAGGAGTCCCTTAAGCCCAAGCTTTAGAGCAAACCAGTGCACTGAGAGTGCAGCACAAAGAAACATCTTCTGGGGCAAACGTGTGCTCTCTTGCACAGAGAGAGGCACTAGCTGCAGCTACAGGGATGTTCTGGTGTTTTCCCATCAGTGTATCGATGGCAGAAGAAAGAGCTGTGATCTTCAAAGAGAATGCAACAAATGTGACCAAGGGACAGCCTTCGAGCACTAGCTCCAGGGGGCACAATTAACTCAAAGGAGAAAAAGCTGGAATTCATAAAAGACATTAGGTACCAAATATGTGACCACAGATATTGCCAACACCAACTATGGTGACCACAGAGTCCAAGATATTTTAGCCTGGACTAAATCACAGCCTTTCCCAATTTAAAGCCAGAAGCACTAATGTAATATATCTCAAGCAGTCCAATATATCACATGGCAAATCCCAGCAAGGAAAGGAGCACTTTGCCTGCCTTCCCCCACCTGGCAGTGGGAGGGCTGGCCGAGGTGCTGACTGCCAGCACGTTCCTGGGGACTGGCAGTGTGGGCTGTCTCGCTGGGGCTGAGCTCTGGCCAGCTGGCACGAGCTGGGGCCACTTTCTGCTTCCCTCTCTCCAATGAGTTCCTTCAGCTTTTTAGGAAATTATTCTACAGTTCTTCCCTCTGCCCAGATTAGTCTTTGGCAGTCAGGAAAATAAATACAGCAAAAGGAATATAGAAGGACTGCTTTTATGACATGGCATTTTTAGACATTTATAGCAACAGATTGAGAAATCTGCTTTCACGGACCAGTCAAACATCAGATGTCAGTATCTATTGCTTCTTAGGCAATGGTTGAGGTAATGGGACAAACTCATATCTTGTCTAATTCCACAGAACAGCATATTTTGGTCACCAATCTCGCTGTTCTTAAACATAGATATATTTTTTAATAAAATCAAAAAGAACCTGCATGGCACCAGCAACCTTTAAGTCCAGGCAACCACGTAAGAGCCCAGAGAAGACTGATCACCTCCTCCTCTGGCTTCCTCCCCTCACCATACACTAGGAGCCAGAGACAGGAGCTCACAGCATGCCAACACAAACCTGAGAACTACCAACATCAAACATCATGGGAGGATAAAAATACGAGGAACAGGAAAACCCTCCGGGGGTGGGCCAGTCTGGGTGCAAAATTCAGCTGTGTCTGGCTTTCAAAGGGTACCTGCCAGAGTTGCTGACCCATCTTATTAATCAGGGAATAACCCAAGCCAAGGAATTGCCACGAGGCTGTCAGGACAGTCCCAGCACTTCTGTTCCTGCAAAGCCTTTATGCTGCAAGCTTGGGCATAGCACTCCCAAACTTTTTTCTGATCTCCAACATTAGCATACATTAGTTGAAGCAAGCCAAACACACAATGAGTACCATCAGTATGGTCCCACTTTAATCCCAGGTTAAAATTAATAAATCCTGGAATATCAATTTTTATACTTCAGTACAGACAAAAAGGTTTTGTTGGTTTTTTTTTCTTAGCAAAGCTAGTTTCCCTGCACAGCAGCTGAGGATAAATTATTCCAGCCAAGAAAGTCTAAGAGGTGAGGCCAGCTTTACTGATCATGGTTCAATACCTGTGCATAATGCCAGCCTTGTCTTCACCACCTTGTGGCAATCTAATTTTCTAAAAGTACCTATCTGCCCATACAGCTTAGCTGCATGTGTAAGAACATCTGCAAAAGTAACACTCGCTGGCTCCCAATGCATTTGATGCTCTGCTGTTTTCCACCTATGCAGTGAATTAGTTGCTGTTATATTCACATCTTGGCGGGCAAAATGGATTCCTTTTTCGGATGTGTTAGTTCAATTAAGTTAATATAAAATACCTGAAAAACACTATTAGGATGCTGGCACATGAGAACCTCCCTTTACTGGCTGTTGCCATTAAAATGAATGAACCAGCAACTTTTTTTTTTTAGTGCAGTCCTGTTGAAAACTGAAAATACAGAATCACTTTCCATGCTTTTTTTTTTTTTTTTATTAAGTGGAGGGATGAGATGAATACTTATCCTTAAGCCCCATATCAGTAGCGAAAGAATTGTTTATCTTTTTTCTCTCCAGCAGCCTCTTGTCAGTGGCCTCCTCTGAAAGGAGCATCACAGGAGTCTGTCAGAAGGTGCCTGACAGGAGCATTTATCGAAGCACTTGAAATGTGGGGGAGGTTTTAGTTCATTCGGGCAGAGGAAGTTGACTATGAAATGGCAGCACAGGGATCTGAGGGGAAATGCACTCCATGCAAGAATAATGAGAGGCAGAAAGACATAGACTTCTCAGAGTCCAGTAAGAAGGCAGTTACACAGAAGTGTGCTGCCAGTGCAAGCCTGCAGAGGTAAGCACAGAAAATCTGACTCTGGTGGCAGACCAGGCATCACAACTGCAGTCAGAACATTCTAGTGCGCACTATTAAATGACCCAGAGCTAGCTCTTGACAAGGCACAAGGATCTTGCCACGTGTAATGTGCTGGTTTTTAGGGTGGTCCTTAACCATTTCAGATATTATTAAAAATCAAAAACTGTCTGCTGAAATATAATGAGGCAAAAAAGAGCGGCAAATTTCGAAGTCAGAATTACAAAAAAAAAAAAAAATACACTGTATCATCAACTGCAAAAGTGCTCAGAATTTAGGAGAAAAGATGCAAGAACTATGAACTATGAAAGATGCAAGAACTCTAGGAAGAGTTCCACCCCTTGGCTACAAAGTTACTGAGGGCCAGCTTAACACACATGGAATTTACAAGCATGCCAATACCTGTTATCTCAAAATAATTATTCAGAGAAGAGAATATCTCTGAGAAAAATTAATGAGCTACCAGCTAGAAAACAATACAGGACGTTTTTCCTTTTTATTTGGGCGACAAGCATGGAAGCTAACATGATAGTGTATAAAAAATGCTCTTACCTCTCTAAGAATATTCACAATCAGCAGATGAATGGGTAAAGACTGAGCAATCCTGTACAAGAAGGAGCATGTGTATCAGTCAAAAAGAAATTAAGAAGATCCAGTGTGGAGTTATTTCAAATACTGAAGGAGCAACTGCTGCACTGAATTTTCTCTTATCAGCAGGAAGAACTTACTGGAAAAGGACAGCAAAGCAATTCAAGAGAAAGCTGGCTAGTTTTGCAAGCACTGAGGAAATCCTTGAAATGAAAAATACAGATCAGAGAATTCTTCCCTGCTCATATCAGAGTGATTCCGATCTTAAGAAAAAGAGATATTATTCTGAGAATCCCATACTGAGCAGAGGTTTCAACAAAATGGGTAATATATCAGCAGGTCACTGCCACAGAAAAACAAGCATTTTGTTTCTCAAAAGATACAGAAGGGTCAAATAGAAATGCAAAGGGATTTATGTTTTCTAATAGAGAAGAATCTCCAAGATAAGGCTGATGCAGAATTATTCTATGAAAATAACATACCTGTATCTATTGCAAAAATCAAAACTCATCACCAGTGTCCTTAGGAGGACCTCTTTCCCACTCTTCCACATGGGATCTGCACAGCTTCCGCACATCTTCACCAGGAAATACAAGTTGCAAAGGGAAACAATTGCCACACAGAACACATTAATAATTTGAGAGAAAACAATGGAAGTATTGTACAAGTAAAAGTTGTATCAACACTGAGTTCCTGATTATTCTTCCAGCATCATCCTCCTTCAAGCTCCTCTACTGATTTCTTACCACTGCAACAGAGAGTAAGGAAACTTTTTGCCCAAAACTAGAAAAAACACCCATCACCATGGTTACTCAGAAGTGAGTGATGAAGGTGAATGCAGCAAGGAGATCCAGGCTGGTGATGGCAAACGTGAGGAGATGATGAGTACACCTGCTCCTGACAGTCTAGGAAAAGACAGAGATGTTCCTTGAAGCAGCAAACTGCATAGGGACTCCTTCTTTCTCCTAATCCAGACCCAAATCTGGCGAGAGTATCAGATTTGCAGTTGGAGGAAAGACTTTGTTCTGGTAGACTGTACTAGCACCAGTCACACAGTAAAATTTTCTACAATGTAGATAAAGGTAGCACAGTTTGTCTTTTAAATTCTACTCTCTGCTAAATGCTAGCAGCCAGAGCTGAGCGTGTTTTGCTTACATACTACAAAAACACCCCAACATATATAGCTCAGCCATTATAGCAGAAGAGTTGGAGGAGGTGAAATTCCCTTCTACTTCTGAAATGTAGCAGTTGTTCTAACAAACAAAGGTTAATAAAAGCAAAAAGCTTTTAAATATAAAAGCTTTAGAATTATTGTCTTCATGCCATGTGCCAGCTAATTTTATCACACAGTTGCATAAGTATAATATAACAATTTGCAGTTGCACCTTCTCAGATGATGAGGCAAAGGACCAGGCAGCTTTTGGTGAACGCAGAGACTCTACCTGATTGGCACAGGATGAGCAAAGCCTCTATAATGGAGTCATCCAAACAAAAGCTCCCACCATGAAAACAGTATGGCAATGGGTTAGTCTTTCTTCTCACAGCATTCCTATAAAATGATTTTTAAAAAAAAAAATCCACCTTGATTACTGAATAATAATTGATCCCAGAATCCCATCTGATGAGACTGCCAAAACTGCTTGAATTTTTCCTATCCAAAAATTATTTGCAGAACAAGCAGTGCTGAAGTACAGTTGTCCAGAATTATTTTTTTTTTTAATTGTTTAGTTCTTCCACTTTTTGAATAGCTGACTGAGGCAATGGAAATCTCCTGTCATGTTTATCTATTCCTGGATCCCTGTTATTAGTCCTTGTAAATGCACACCAGCATTATCACATTCTAAACAGCTTAGCACACTGTCAGTGTCCCAGGAAAACAACATGTATGCTACAGTCTACTGTGAAAAAACAATCAAAATAGAAAAGACACGAGTCTCTGGGTTTTTAATGTTTATTTATTTATTTCCAGACATTCACTTTTAAAAAAGAATCCTATGGAAAAGCCATTTTCGGTTATCAATTAGGAAATAAAAAAGTGACACTGCTGAGTGGACATTTGGTTTAGCCACAGCTGGAGAGAGGAAAACATTCACCTGTGCACAATCAAAAAATAAAGAGCCTATGTGCTTTGGTATTTTTATGTTTGGAAGGGGAGTTCAAGGAGAAGGGGGCTTAGAAAGGGTACGTCTAAAGAATGAAAGCAAGGAAGAGCAGTGGGTTTGGAATAGGAAAATTTCTCTTTTCTTAGAAAAAAGAGACAACTCCCCACAAGTGCATGTAGCACATATTCAGGCTCAGTTTGTTCTGGAAGGTGTTAAGTGTTCTGGCTGGGTTCCAACAAAGCACTTAATCACGTACTTAACTTTAACTACACACGCGGTCCTGTAGGACATCAATTAAGCTGATTTTTAAAAGACTACTTGAAAATATTTGAAGTCACATACTTGGAAGTCCTGCTGGATTGGAGTGAGTTGCAGACTCTAAAGCCTCCTGTTCGTTGACAGGTAAAGGCAAAAGCTGTTAGAGCCAGAGCTGGGGGAAATTTAACTTGGAAATGGTCTGCCTTCAAAACCAGGTTTCATGAAAGTTGTGTATTTCTCATTAAGATTAAAAATTTCGAAACATTCATCCCCCCCCGTGCTGTTACTGAGCACAACAGGAAGAAATAATAACTCTCACTCTCTCCTCCCCATCTCCTCATTCCCCAATTCTCCATTTTCATTTTTTTCTTTTTTTAATTCAATAATTTTGGGGTTTATTCCTTAATTTGGAGAAATTACAAAGTATTTTTCCCAGAAGGAAAAAGAGAAAATGAGCAAGGCATTAAAATGTCTACACTTTTTATTTAAAGGCCTGAAGTGTAACCTGGCGAAAAGAAATATTTTTGCTTTAGGTGTGAGCATGTGTAGGATTGTAATTTTCTGATTCTTGAATCAGAAAGTTTTTAAGTCTTTGTAATCAAAATTGGCACTAGTTTACTATAAAATAGCACTCTGAAAGACTAGATGTCCAGAATAAACATCAGTAGCACAAGAACTGCAAAAGTAAGTGCAACGAGGGAGCCAAATTTATCTGACTCTCGGCCCGGGAATCCTGCTTCCCGCTAACCAGTGCCACTTTCTCCTACAACTGTGCTTTATATTGCTGCAAGACAGCTGGCACAGAAACTAATCCCTAAAAGTCTGTATGCTGGCTTGCCAGCTTCTGCTGCTACACGTAGATTGAGCAGGGGGGCTGCATGCCTGTGATCCCACCTCGCTGTCGGTGCACACACCCCACACCCACAGCCCCAAGGCTCCAGGGGCAACTGAGTCCTCGGAACCTCCTAAACGTGTTCCCCACACCAGAAAAAAAAGAGTCTGCTGGGTCTGTGGGTGAATTTTGGACTGTGTTTTATTAACAGCAAAGAGACAGAGAATGGGTAGAGCTGGAGAAGAGTTGGAGCTCAAACATTTAAGGGATTTACCTCGGGGAAGTAGAACACGAGAAGAAAAATCTCTTTCACTGCATTCTGCTTCTCAGTTTCCTCTTCCAGGTATTTCTCCTCTTCAGGAGTTGTGTGCTTGATTAACAAAAGCCAAAATAATTTGAGTGCAGTGTTAAACAGTGTAGCTCTCTGCATTGGGGATATTTGAGTCTTCTTCACCCATGGCCTTCCATCTTGGCTTCCTGTCATATACGAACAAATATTGTGTAAACTTCCCTATAAAACAAGAAAAAACTTATCATTTTTCTAAGCTGTTTCTCTGAGCCACTTTTTTCCAGAAGAAATTCTGTATCAGATGCAAAGAAACAAGTTTCAGGGCCCCGGAGAAGGCAAAAGCATTTTATACCTAGTGTCAGCATATTGTCTGCAAATGCCTTCCAGTTGACACATTCTGTCAAGAAAGGTTTTAAGAAGACAGACTAACAAGACAGAAGATGTTTGAGAATTTCAGATATTTATATTAGTTATATTTACCTTCTGTTATTTTGAAACCTATAGTTAATTATAGCCACACTGTTTCCTCATATAGGTACCAAGTTCAAAGATGACAGCCTCAAATTACTACAGCCCTGGGCTTCATTTCTTTCCTTTCTCTTTCTAGTATCAATCCCTGATGTAGAATTTTACCTCTTCCTACTATTAAGAACAGCAATTAAAAATCCAACCATCTTAATGGCCAGTGAAACCTTAAAAGTATAATGTGATTGACACAAAACTTTCTGATTCTAGTGGTGAAAGTCAACAGTTGTATCTCATTTATGACTATATAAACCTCAGCTATTCCATAGTACAACAGCTTAATATTGCTGCAAAGACCAGTTCATCACACTGCTTTTTTCGACAACCATTGAGAAATGTCATCCCTTCTCTCACTGCTTGGTTGTTAATCAGTGTTAGAAATGCAAGGCTAGAAAAGAAAGGCAAGGCTAGGATATCTTCTGGAATATTGCTCTTTTTTCAAATTGGGTTACATCATTACGTGCTTAATCTCTTCCAGGCTGGAAGAAAGTTTAGAGCTCACTCTCAAGCTATTAATATGCTACACAACTGCAACGCTACTGCTCATTAGCTCACCAAAACCAAAATCCTCGACCTGGGGGACATTGTGAGCAACAGACCAAGGAGGGGGCTGGGAGGAACAAGCCTCATCATTCCCCTGCCCATGGGCTGATCACAACGCTGCACTGCGGCAGTCCCTGCTGCTTCCCACTGGGTTGTGGGCCAGCCAGAAAACACACATTGGCAGGGGGCTGCTTGCACAGGCCTGGCTCCTCCCTCACTGACACCTCCTCTGGCCCCCCAGCTGTCTTGAGTGATTTAATGTAGGTAAACCCTTCAGAGAGAGATACTGGTGCAGGCAGAGGATTATTGAACCTGTGCACAGAGCAGCGAGTGGCTCCTGCATAACACACAGGCTGTAGTCAAAGTCTTCCAAGCCTAAGTACATTTATACCATCCCACTCTTGAAAAAAAGTTTAAATGGGTGTATGCGGCAGCAAAACAGGAGAAACTACTGGACTTTCCCCTCTGCCTTCCTGTCTTACCTAGATTACAGACATGTGCTGAACTATTCACTGTCTTATTTCAAAGACTTTATATGTCTCCACAAGAAAAGCAAAGCCCATACCCTTCCACAGAACTCTTGCCCTATCCTTTTTGAATGATCCAGTTACGACAACCCTGCCACTTCTATGACTCCTTGTATTTGCCCTCAGGTAGTTTTATCAGCTGACTCCTTGACTTTGCTAAGTGATCTCTGCTTATTTGAGATGCAAAAGCTGCTCCTCTATCACCAATTGAAATGGCTGCCAAGGTTACTTCTGATGCTGTCGGTTCTTCATCAGAACCTACGAACAGCCCTATTTAATTTCTTCCAGTATGACGCAATGATGGCTTCGCTAGTGGTGTGTTGAGCAGTCAGACCCCCCCAGCACCGAACACAGACCCATTCACCTCCCCATGCACAGGGAATTCAGGCACAACACTTCCAAAAAGCTCATTACCTAGGCTCAGAAGGCAAACACCGGCTCTAAATCCCAGACAACGTGATAATAAAACATGACCTATACTCCAGCAGTTTTCCAAGGGCTCTTAAATCCACCCTCCTCCCCACAGCATTCTGAGAAAGGCTAGTGCACAGCACAAATAAACATCAGCCAGCCCAGGAATCAGTGCTGGATGGCTGGCATATTTTCTGTGTTGCTTGCAAAGCAGCAGGCATCTCCCTTTGTTGCTGATGCAGATTGTTTCCAATCTCTCAGCATGTCTCGCTCAGGCACTTGCTCCTGAAACTTAAAAGGAAAACAGTGCACACTTAATTTGAAAAATGCCTTGCAGATTCCAGAGCAGAAGGGGTTGAGTAGGTTGGAGGGGGTAAAAGAAACAGTTTCGCAGTGTTATTGAGGCCATGTGTGACAGGCTAAACAAAACCTCCAGGCAATTCTGTCACAAGTTATTTTCACTTCTTACAATTTGCACAACCAAGTGGGTGGCCATATGTCTATCCCTTCTCCTTTTTCAACAAATGAAATGAGGAGGATTTTAATTTTTTTTAATAGTTTAGTTCGTAACAGTTCTGCCTTTATTGTTTTCAGATTGGCTGTGTGCAGCTGAACAAGTTTCCTTGTTAAGCAAAAAAGCAGATGATGATCATGCTGATGAGGCTCCTTGCACTATGGGATTCCTCCTACATATCAGGCTTTATTTATCTTTCATTCCTCTAAGAAAAAGGTCATTTAGTGCCTTACACACATCATGGAACCAGAGTGTAAGCGCAGTGCCAAAACACTAGCCTGTGTCCAAGATATTCAAGGAAAAATAAACAGAATCTGAAAAAAGTTTACAGTAAAATAATAATCCAGGCTCATTCCTCTTTCCTTTTCACACTCGAGCAAAGGTCAAGATTAAGATAAACATAAATAGGGGTTTTTTCTCCCCAGACTTGATGCCTTGTAAAGGACAAGGCTAGAGCTGCCTTCACAGTCTGTATAGTCTGAAGAGAAAGGTTACCAACGAAAGTCTTGGTCTTGATGGCATATGCATTGATGGGACTGTACTTCAAACAGGAGATTTGAGGGAAAGAGCCTCAAGGAAATCTAAGAGAGCTTCACATCTACAGTCTGTTTCAGAGCTCAATCTATCAAAATAGGTTTTTTCTTCTGCCTGCTGATTAACGTTACTATCTTTTTTTTTCTTTTCCAAGGACACTGAAGATGGAGAAGCATGGATTTAACTCAACAATCAAGCTCTCCATGAGAAACCAGAGTGGACCTTCATGATCATCTTCTTTGATTTAAGCTACTCAGCATTTCTGATTGAGAAGTGGACACCACCTTCTCCTCATTCCAAAGCAGCTAGCCTACATAGAAAAGTAGTTGTTCCGGAATAAAGCAATAAATTCACATTTTTTTTAAATGTACATTTTTAAAACCTGCTATAATGAATTTCCAACAATGGAAAGCAAAAAGATATTTCATTCAAACTGTTCAGCATAACAAGATATTAAACTGGAGTTCTGGTAAAACAATCATTTATCCTATTTCCCATTTAACTAAAAGCAAGTCAATCTGTACTTTGGGATAAGGATTGAGAATACCGTTCTTCACGGAGGGGTCAATTCATACAACATAGAGTCCAGTCCCGGAATATTAGAAAGGTTTTGGATTTAGTGTTGCTCACAGGGACTCTGCCTCCTGGAAATTGCTATTCCAGCATGGCAATTGCCTTTACTGAATGAGCAATAAATATATATATGTACGTAAGGAAACAGAGGAGGAAGTTGGGCTATTTGCTTCTCTTCTCTACCCAGGTTCTACATTTTCCATCCATTCGTGCAGACTCCAGCCTCTTTTTGTGCTTCTCGGAGCCCATCTCTTTTTGAGTTCTTTGCCAAGGCAATGCCACTCTTATTTTCCCTCCAGAATGTAACTCCCACTCCAAGCACCCATCCTACACAGGATTCCTTTGTGTATCCTAGTCTTGTTCCTTTCCTTAACACAATGTCTTCAACTCCCTATGTGCCTTTCATTTAATCATCATTTCCTAAATGCTAACCAGTCCCATCATCATCTCTACCCTTAACAGAATTTCCCAAGCCATTCCAAGTCCTTTATAGTTCTTAAAATACTGTGACCAACCCCTAACAGTGAGTCCCCCCCACCTCCTCGCCGAGGTGCAGACCTTGTCTCCCAACACCTGGATAGTTCCCACTGCCCCAGGTCAGCATACTTCTACCACTGCTTTCAGCAAGGCCCAAATTGAGTCTTTATATTTCAACATAACCAGATGATGTCTACTTAGCATGAAAAGTTGTTACTGTCCAAGATTTGCATGTTCCAAGCAATTTCTTAGCATAATAAATTATAAATCCGTTGGGTTTAAGTGTTTGGAAATCATCTGCCAGCGTACAAAGCAAGTTCACTACATTCTTATTTTCATTATCTATGTAGAGCTGAGGAATTCCAGTTATGGAAGGCTCTATTCTGTAAGCTCGTTAAAAGTTAATATCCACCACAACACTGTCTCTCTATTTCATCGGCTCTTTACAATTGCTCGGCAAAGAAAATAAGCAGCAGGGTTTTTAAGAGAGACACGCGCTTTCTTACATAAGAAGACTCAGTCTTGTTCCCTCCAAAGCGCTCACACAGGTGAAAGTCACAAATTTCCTGACTCTTCCTTCCTTTCCAAACTGATGCAGCGTGAGAGCAAGCAGCCATTTCCCAAGGCAGATGGATCACAGACAGGTAATATGGCATTAAGGCTCGTTCCTCAGAGGCAGTCAGCAAGCAGCAGATGATGACCTTAAGGATCTAGGTAACGCCATCACCCTTCTCAAGAGAGGAATCCTTTAAGCAAGCACATTGCTCATCACTTCCATCCTGCTTTGATTTAATGAACCAACTATTCCTGGCAAGGAGCAGCAAGAGGATCTTAATTTGACTGTTGCTATCCTTTTACATTGTATTCAATCATTACATCAGAACAGGAATTTTACTTTTGTTTCACGTTACTCCAGAGGACCTTGGCACAAAGCAAAATGAAGTCAAATGAGAAATAACTAGCTTAAATTTATATACAGCAACAAATCATGCTGTATTTCAACAAGTGTGAGAGACATGGGACTTTCCTTCCCTCTGAGCAGCTGCAAGCATAAAAAAAGCAATGATGCAACATTCATTAACAAAACTTTCTTAGAAATCTCTTCTTATGGACAGATTCAACATCTGCAAGAGATACCCAAAACGTACTATTTGTGCTGCACTTCCCTTTTTCCATTCACATATCTCCTCTGGAGAACTCAGCTTAAAAGTAAGCTGGGAAACAACAAATAATTGGCCAGAACTTTCATCAGTGATCTGAAGGAATTTCTCATTGCCCCATTTACAGCATCTGAAGCAAGAAATAGCAGTGGGTGCTCTTTGAGGACCCAACACCTTAAGCAGTATCCAACATAGCACAGAAATTTAAACCAAGCCATTCACAATGGGCAGCAATTCATCTGGCCAGTTCACACCTCAGATAACTATCTGCAAAATCCAGACCAACGTAATACTCCAAGGGGCAGTGGGATAGCCAAAAGATTCTCAGCTAAAGAAAATCAGGAAAGAACACGATGTTCCTCAGCCTGGCTAACCTAGATAACATCTCCCAGACATTAGCATGAAATTAAACAGAGAGAGAGGGGCTGAATTACTTCCAGTGTACAGATATTGCCCGAGTGAAATGTGACAGGTGACCTACAACATAAAAAATGCACTTAGCTGTAAAAACTAGAAAGTGAAGCTAAAAATGAGAAAAATTAAAAGCTGATTTTGGATATGCAGTAAAAAGCACGCTGACATAATAAATGGGAGGAGAAGGAACACAAAAGCACCCAGCTGTTCAAAAGCTGTGCTATTAAGGTACAAAGAAATCAACATTTTTTTAAAAGAAAAAATCCCTCACAACATGAATGAGCTCAATAACAATATTATTTATTAGAAAAATCATCTGCTCCAGTGCCTGAAGCAAAAGGTTTGCAGTTTATTCCATCATTCCTCCAAATCCAGGGATTAGTGAGAACTTCTTTAAAAATTCCTTCCTCGCCTCATGGTCCTGCACCTTCACCCCAGCCAAAGCTTGCTGCTCACAGTCAGTACCTGAACCCTGTGGTGTTACCATCCTCTCTGAGTGAGAAAAGGACTTGAGATGGTGAACAAAGAGTTGGGGCAGTTGCCTGATGTCTGAGCAGGGTGCTCTTAAGTCAGTGGCACAAACTGCTTTTGTTCAGACAGGAATTGAGAGGGAAAATGGCAGAAATTAATAATAGGGGTGATGAGGAGAAATGCTGGGCTGTGCACACATTCAGTCCAAGCAACATCAACTCTAGGTGTGGTTTAAAATTCACATTTACACTTTATGAAAGCCATGCACTGTATTTATGGCTCTCAATGAATTCTGTATCCAGAAGGGACACATTAGATGATTAAAAATTAGTTGGATTTCTTTCCTTCTCCTGTAGCAGTGCCAGTAGGAGAGGTAACAAAGGCAGTTCCCTGGCCTTCAGACATTGCACAGGAGTGGGATACATAGATACATACTCATGCAGTCAAACTGTAGTTACTTAGTTCAGGGCCTAAGACGTGAAGCTAGGCTTCTTTTAATAAATCATGGACAGGGATGAGCTCCTAACATTAGTATTCCACTCCTCCCTCTTTCTGCTGAGACAGTCTGGACAACACGGATATCTCTAATACAGATTCAAGAGTCTGGTATAACAGCCACCCCAAAAAGCCATAGTTCCAACTACCTTTCATTTTCTGCATCATACCAGGAGGAATAAAAATAAATAAAACCTACTTCATTTATTATTATAGGTGAGAACCCCTTTAAGCACATAGGAAGAGAAGCTGTATTTTGTAACCTTGTTCTCCAGCTAGAATTAAGCAGGGGCTGTGAGGCAACGAGGGGAACAGAGAAAACGCTGAAAAGAAACTGAGGAACGTGAAGCCAAATTTTCAAGCATTCAACACAATCATACCACTCAGGGACCTTCTACAGCTCGGCAAATCACATGCTGGAATGCAGTGGAGTATGGAGTAGGGAAATAGGGAACTGCTCACCAAAATAGGTACTACAGCCTGTCATGTTCAGACTCTTAGCCTGAAGCATGTTCCCAAAGTATGAATGGCACTGTAAACCAGAAGAGCACTGACCTTTTTGATTTTGGCAAGTTCACAGTTCTCAGGCATCAGAACTTCTGTAGCTCCTCTCATCATTATTTTTGCTATTTTCACTTCTAGCCATAATGTTTACTGCAGTAGCCATCCATGAACCCAGGATCACTACTATCTTAATAATGCACAGCATAGCTCTTGGAGTGCATTAAGGTACCAACAGAAAACCAAAATGATGATCCTCCTCATCAGAAAAGGTAGCAAACAAACAAAAAAAAAAAGGTGTGAGAATACTTCTTTTAAGATGGCTGAAATTAAGTAAAATCTTAAAATTAAGTAAATGTCTGAAAATAAATTTAAGTAAATTTAACTGTTGCAAAGTATTCAGAATACATGTACAATACCATATACTAGAGTCCAAAATTTAAAAACTCACAGTCATGGAAATAAAGGGTAAGGAATATGTTTATTTGTAAAAATCAGTTCAACAGAGATCTCTTTGCTACAAATATCTTGAATTTAATTCTTCTGCCTTAATACAACCTCCTGACAAAAAAAAAAAAAAAAGAACATACAGGAAAAACTGGTGTTGGATGCAATTTACTTTCTCAGACCTGATACAAAAGTCTGATTTATTCTCTTGATTTATTGTCTTGAGGAGAATGAATTAATTATTATTCCACTCAGAGGGCTATGGCATTAATCCTTGAGTTGAATCAGAGAAAATTCAATCTCTCATGAGTTCCAACTCCGTTTACTTTTCTTGTAGTATTCTATTTCAGGGACAAGTAATGAGAAAAGTGACATACAAGCCGCTTCACTGTTTTCAATTTGGCACAAAATAGTGTATTTCAGCAAGAGAAAATTCCACTTCTACCTGTATGAATTTAATACTCTTTCTTCACTGCACTGAAATCAAAGTCAGTGATTCTAAGCACTGCTAATTGTGCTGGAATAGAGTCCGAGAGACTTGTGAAGTAATCGCATGAAATGTACAGCGACTGCCTCCACTTCAAACGCTAGAATCCCTTTGGAAGAAGTCCTAAAGAAGCTCAAATCTGGATGTTTATTTATTTAAACAAGAGGCTGAATCACCTTTTAACTCGTGTTAAAATTGTCTGTAATATTTTAGAGGAGCTATACAATACATTAGAAAGACTTGGTTTTGATGTAAAGATGTGCAAAGGAAAAACAATCAAGACAGAGGCACTTGAAGCTGAAGCTACTTCTCACATGCTTTAGAACCCAGGTAGGAGCTCCTACCTTTTTGTCTGGGCAGATGACTCTTTTCCTGACTCTGAGCAAAAGGAATTACCCTCAGTGGCACAGGCAGTGAAAATGACTGCCTGTACACTGCAGCTTTGTCCAGGGTCCCTCTCGAGGTCAGAGACCATCCACATTACACCTGCACAAACAGAGGTCCTGTGGCAATTCTTATATATCTGAGCTATAAAAGTCTCTTCTAGGTCAAGGAAGATGCAATTTCTCTAGTCCTCCATGAACATTTCTCTAGACTCCGTGAACAAAGTCCACACACTCCTTGATTCTGAAAACACAAGAAAATCGAAATGAGAAAGCTAATTTTATTGGTTTTTAAAGGAGAGCTCCTTTTCTCTGTTGCCTCATATCAATACAAAGGAGATTTTTTCCTCCTTCAATAAGCATCCAATATTCCATAACATTAAAAGCTTTTGCACAGGATGAGCTAGATTTGAAAATGTGTGGTTCTGAGAGCTTATCTCAATATGTTTAGGGAGAAAAAAATAATTTTAGTGGTGAACATTCTTATAGATGAAGCAGCAATTTACAGAAATAATACTTAAAACTGGGGATTAAGCATCTGTGTGCAAAACCACTTTGCCTCATGCACCCTTTCTGAAAAGCAGTAGTGATCTACACATGGGAAAAAAAAAATGCATTGTTTTTAAAAAGATTGTTTGAAAGTATCCCATTCACATCTGTCAGTGACTGCAGAACTGATACACAGAAAGTGCTCCTACACGGGTCTTTTGCAGAAGCAGCACTCTGGAGAACATCTGGGGAAGACATATAGGAATGATATGAAAGTATATTTCATTTACTTTATTTTTTCCAGATGACCCAGTAGCAGAACCTCAGCATGTACCAGTCTGAGAATTTTGGAACGGTTTAGACAGTAACAGATCAGTGAATATTGCTGACAGTAAATGTTGATGGGGTGCACTGCCTTTGGTGCTATGTCTGAAAGAGGGAGGGCTTCGCACTGTAATAAAAGAAGAATGGGAAACTTAAATAATTAAAGGTACAGAAGAAGCTGACTTGGCTGTGTGTTCCGTGGCAGCCCATTTCTGAACTGTTTGAACAGGCAGATCTAAGGCTATTTTACTGCCATTCTTGAGAGCTTCTTATGGCATTCAAACAGCTGCTATCTCTTAGCACAACTCTATTAACCTTAGTGCCATGACAATGAGTTTAATGTTAGGGTTATGTCACTGAAACAGATTTTGGAGTTCCTCTGGCTTTACCATACAATTATCTTGGTTTGTTGTTGTGTCTCCAAGCTCCACTTTGCACATTTCTCCATCTTAAACTGTGTCCACCTCATCCATGTGGAACCATTTACTCATGGCAGAGTCAGGAGTGTCAATCCAACCTTACACTGTGTTACACCATTGTACCACCATCAAGGCTGTGAAGCAATTTACCTGGTTATTCCTAATTTACACAAATAGAAGTGAAAATTGAATTGTGTCAAAGAGGACTGTAAACTCTTGTATGGAACAGTAACCTGAAAATTTAAATAAAACCATTAAATTTAAAGGTTGCCTCACTTAAATTGTTATGGACACAAACATATCTAGACAAATGGGAAAAAGATCTACCTTTACTGTATCTAGATTAATCCCAGAATGCTTTCAAACAAACTGGTGAGCAGTATTCCAGTAGCCCAATATCTGTTCTATTCTTGCTCCTCCTTGCAGAGAAATCAAAATAATCTCAATTTAAGAATAAACATTTTTGCTAAAAATGTTAACATTATGCTGTTCTAGTTGGCAACTTCCCAAAAGGAGAATTAAGTACAGAAATGAAAATTCAGCACTGCACTTTAAAACCTGAATGCTTGAGGGAAGACATATAAAAAGATATCTAATAGAATTGTTAATATCTGAGTTACTTTAACTGAAGAATGTGGGTCCCAGTTTTTCACACTAGGATACTGAAAATTTTGTACATTGTACTTGTGTCACTGACAACAAATATAAAAGGAATTCAGAAATATAGTGGAGCTAGAGCAAGGAATGTCTGGAGAAGCTCAGAACTTCCCGAAGTCAAGATCATTCATTCTCCCAGAATTGCCCTCGATATCAATGACCTCCTGCTAATTTATAAAGGATTCCCACAAACATGCTCCCTGCATGTCAGCAACCCGTGGGTGTATTTGGGTCCTGCAGAAAGAAAGGCTGGAGAACCTATTCATTCCTTTCCCACCTGAACGCATTTTCTTAGAAGGATCAACAAAAAATATACATTAAACATTACCTGAAAATAAGGCTCCTGGAGATTGCAAGCACCTCATTCATACAAAGAAGTTACATTGCTTTAAACTAGAGCTACAAAAGCACAAATGCTCCTTTTGCTCTCACATCAGCTTTACTTCAATTTGGTACAGGTTTTAGCTCAGTCAGATCAAGGACGAGGACAAATGTGTTCCTTAAGGCCCTAGCTTTATAAATTCTTTACCTCCAGCTCCACATTACCACCCTCAGCTGCACACAGCATCAGCCTCCTTCCTGGGATGGGAATGGACCCTCGGAGTTTCACTGAAAAGTGAGACAGAGCACCTTAAACTGACAGGTGATTAGGCTGATAAATTAACACATTTTACTCTCCACTGAACAGATGAGGAATGTTTGCACGCGAAATTCCAACATCTCAAGTGAGAAGGCTGCAAGTCCCAGATGAGGAGCAATTACAGACAGCTGGATAGCATTTTAAACTTAGATTATCTTAATTCTCCATCTTTATGGTATTCACAGAAAAGTTTACATTTGATAAACTAATTAAACATTAAGCTTCAATATATGTTACCTCAGTGAGTTTAGGATTTGGGGTGGGTTTTTTTCCTTACATAACCTATATTAAGTATAATGGGTGAATGTGACAGTGATCTTGTCGTGTATGGAAGAAAGAGCAATAAAAAAGGGGTTGGGTTTTTTTTAAAATATTTGAGCAGATTTTTTCACAAGGATAGTCCCCTGAAAGTCTTTCTTTTATGGTCCTTTCTCATATCTAACACAAATTTTGAAATCCAGAAATAAAAAGAGTATCCATCCAAAACTTTATGACAAGGTACCTTCTGCAGAAAGAACAAACTAATTCTCTACAGAGAAGTTACTCACTTCAAAGGCAAAAATTGTTCCCAAATGTTTTGCAAAACTAGGAGGAAAGGGGCTTTCAGGAGTCCCCTGCAGCACACCGTGCAAAAATAATGGTGGGAGCCACTGCCTCTGAGACATCCCGAGAGCAGAAATCAATCATCTGCAGAGCACACGCTTAGATGTTCTCTGGGTTTATTACTCTGACTTTGGCTGGAAGGTTGATAAAGACTCTGGAAACTGCAGACACAAATCTATTTTTTATTAAAAGTTTTGGCAGCAGGACGGGTGCGTGCTTTACAATAAGCGCAGGGTGGAGGGAACAGAGTGCTGAAAAACCTCCAGTCACAGCACAGGGTTCCAGCACATCTGCTGGAGCAGCGAGGGCTGCGATTTCTGAGAGGCTTGTGGTTAACCTCATGGCACGGAATGAATTATCCCTCAAGCCCGGCCTTCATTAAACCACCCATCCTCTGAAAGGTGTCGACGAAGCCGACACATGGCCAGCCACTCATCGGCAAGATGATGGTCCATCCCCAAGACGCTTTCTTTCTGGCCAGAAGGGAACAGAGCTGTTCCTGCCATATAATTCCGAGCTGTTTACATTGTGTGCTGCCCAGAGGTATGAACAACTGTCGTGATTTAATTCAAACAGCCTGAACACACACGTTCATACTGGATGTCGTGCAACACGCCCTGTGAGTGCGAACACTTCTCAGACCCTCGCAACTGCAATCGCAAATATAAATCAGATACTAAAAGGACTGAAGATGTGCTGTTTGAAATGGCCTGAGTTCCAAAGGGTGAGGGCAGCTTGCAGTGAAATTTTGCAAAACAAAACAAAGCCTTAATATACCATCTGGGCACCTCTCAAGAAATTTCTGCAAGAAAATCTTAGGACAGAAGTGATTGGAAGCCTGAAATGTTTAGATATAAAAGCTTTTATGCCTCCGGTGTGGTTTATCCCTCTTGTGAGGATCACTCACGGCGTGAGTGATCATTAAGTGATTGCTACTATATGACACTTTAAATGGTAGAAAAACAGAGAAAGAGAGAGAGAAAATAAACACAATTGGAATTTTTTCGAGGTATATTTGACGAGTCAAGATGGTATGTGATGTTGGGCTACCATTTAAATGAAGGTTTTCCCAGATAGGGTTATTTTAAAGCGTTCATACAGTGAGTTCTGATTTGCTGGAGCGCTTGGTTATTATTTGCAACAGGTATGAAGAGGACCTGGGCTGAGGTGCTATAAAACACTGAGTTCTGGAAGAAATCAGTGTATCGGCAACTAAGCAGGCTCCTTCAGTCAGACACTCTGGGCACCAGAATCATCACATCTCCTTTCTCCAGAAAAGATCACATCATCATATTTTCTCACAGGGAGAATAGAACAGGAATAGAAACACCATGGCAATGAGGGAGCTGGAAAACCTCACAAGGAAACTGCTAAAACTGTTCTCAGAGCAACACTTGAATGGTATTAAATAAATAAGGCATGTGAACTACAAGAAATAAAGCACAAGCTTAGTCAGCCACACATTCAGTGAGCACAGACTGTCCTTGCAGTCTATTTGGAAACTGAGATAACACTTTAAAATCAAATTAGATAACCCTATCACTGAGAGGCTGGCTGGAGAATCCAGGTAATTGCCAGATCCAGAACTATCGCCATTATGGTTTAACCATTTTTTGAAGTCTCAGCACTCTTTCTCTTCTCCTACAGCATAATTTTACTCTTGATTCTGAGGAAGTCATGCTGTGTTGCTGCTGACTTAAGGAAAAGAATTATGGTTGTCTGAATGTTGGGGTAACCTTCTTTGAGGGTCGCAAAACCAACAAAAAATTGGCAGTGGAGAAGAAATTTTGAAAGAAAAAGGAGTAAAGATAAAATAATTATCTGTGGTAGAAGTCCAACAAGGATCCACAATTTCAGCAAAGAGTGGAATATTTTGCAAAACGCATTAAGGCGTTTGGGCAGTACCTTTGTACCAGAGGTTTTTTCCCTCATATTGCTGTCAGGGGAGAACTGAACACATCTGCAGAACCTCAAGATTTATGGTTTGTACGATGAGGGGGTGAGATGGAATACAAAAGGTATAATTGATTAAAATAATTATGTGCCTAGCTCACTTTTTTTTTTTTTTTAAGAGAGCAATAGAAGTTTCAGTCATTTCAGAAGCCAACTACAACATATCTTAATTATTGGTGACAACAGTAACCTGTTACTTGCTGACTTTGGAGTGGTGGGGGGTGGTGGGGTTTTTCTTAAGCAGTATTCACATTGTTTGCCTTTGCTTCCCCTGACCCTTAAGCAAAACACCCAAAGGCTAAGAGAAAAGCCCTTCCAGGTGGTGTGCAATGAATGTGTGGCACTAGAAGGAGCTGCTACAAGCTGACAAAATTTAAATCTGAAATCATTTTTTTTTTAATAAAGACTGTTCCCAGCAGCCTTAAATTCCGTACATGCAACATCCAGGTCATCTATCACTATGAGGAGATGCACTCCTAGAGTGCAGCTTGGCTGAGCTCTCATTTGAGCTTCCATCCAGCCTTCTCCTTTATGCCCCCTACCCAGGTTTTCACAGACATGAGCTTGAATTACTGTAATATAAATAATGGGCTCAGTTTCCTGACTTTTTTCAGTGTTAAACCTAATGCATTATTGGTGGTTGAAAAGGTGTTTCAAAGGGACTAAACCCTATTCTGAAACTCAGGCCTACTCATTTGGTTTTTTTTAATTTTGCACAGGAAAAAACCCAAACCACAAACATACATACATATATAGGGGTGTGTGTGTGTGCATATGTATATGTATTTATTTGTTTATATATAACAGCTCACATTTAAAATATTGTCCTGCATCCACAATATCACCACTGTCTATCTGTCATGGCTTTAAATGCCCCTTGGTATCACTCCTCCTCTCAGTCAATAACGGCAACCTATTTCAGCCCTGCATTGCCTCCCAGCTCTGTCTCAAATTTCAAGTTGCCAGAAAGAAGCTATTTCTCCCTCCAGCTTCACAGATGCTAATCCTCAGTAATCACATCTCCTCTTCACTTACTTCACATTTATTACATAAGTCACTGGGGTAAAGGAGAGGCTGGTCAGGAAAAAAATGGGGCGGTGTTATATTTAAATAAAGCAGCAATAAACTCAAGAAGTGCACCCAAATGAACCTGAACATCATTATTATTGTAACCCTGACCCTTCCTCTCCCTGCTCTTTCCTGCCCCCACACAGATGCACATATGCTTTTCTTCTCATTCATCGACTTCTGTCTGAAATAAGATCTCTGCTCCTAAGGACTGGGCCATTTCTTTCATAGAGTCTGTAAAATCCTCAGTTCAAGTGCCATACAGGTACAGAATAAGTCTGACAACCAGGCAGATACCCCGACAAAATTAGTCTAACTCCCAGTAGGAAGGGATGCTCCTTAACTAATATTTCAGTGAACATGGCCAAAAGGCTTTTCTTACTTATTTTGAGATGATCTTTCAAATAGAGACAGAGGCAGAGGAAACAGACTGATGAAGAAGTGTGAAAAAACCTGTAATATTGCTTCTTCTCATTACATATCCACTTTATAATGTATATATAATACAATATAAATCAAAATTCATAATCTACAATGTGCTAAAGCTCTCAACTTTCATAAGCACTATATATCACACAAAAAAAAACTTTCTTATTTGGCTTCTCTAAGACATGTCAAAATCATCTACTCTTTAAAAAAAAAAACAACAATATGAATAAACAAATATGTTATTGTTGGCAGTCATTTCACAAAAAATATAAGAGAGTTGGTTCTTGCAATGCAACTGGTTCAAGGTAGTTATAAACTCAGTGAATTAACAAGTCCAATAAATTTAAAAAATCAAACCTCAATCTCACAAATTAAAATTTGTTTTGAATACTATGAAATACTTCATCTTTATGCTCGTGTTGTTACTCAGAACACAACTCAGGACCATGCAGGGATGACTTTGCTACCAATAAATAAGCTAATGAACTAAGACACTAAGTCGTAGCTCCCTTAGAAAAAACCAGACATTTTTACACAGTTTTCCAGTGGGGATTACTTAGTTTGAGCAGAGCTCTGTGCTGATGTACCTGGATCTGGTCCTCTGAGAACTAGTTCAACTCTCTCTGAAACCACTGCCCTGCACCCAGTAAACCAGCTTGCTTTCCCCTTCCATTTCCTTTAGCATTAATTTTTCCACTTCTTTGCTATTACTTTCCCCCTAAGCTACATCAAAATGAGGACTTCATCTTCACAGAGTTTCTTTGGTACAATCTTCTCAAACATTTTCAAAACTATTCTTACACATTTTACTTTATAACAGAATTACCTCAAAAGCTGAAGCTTTTTTATGTTCGGGTGGTATCACTGAGTTTCCTTCAGCAGGTTTAAACTGAGTGGGCTGAGAGGGAGAAAGACTGAGACACAAAACAGCAGCCACGAAAGGATGATCTGGAATTGTCATATTTGTATTTTTGCATTGCATTCAGTGACTAAGAGGAACCCTACTCACTAGAAACAGTGCTAAGAGGGAAAAAGAAAGTGTGGAGAGGAATCTATCACATAAGACTCTCCACTGCACACAGAAATAGATGCTTTGGGGACAAACTATAAAACACCTCTCTACTGGAGTGAGAGTTTCTTCGGGGAGATCTCACACCGGTTCATCTCACCAAAGTCTGAAACAGCAAACTTCTCCTTGCTGTAGTCTCCATCTCTCACATTTATGGGCACTGACGAGGCATCTACCAAACTGTGAAGGGTGCATCCAGTCTGGTTGTGTATTATTTGTCATTACTTTTCCTGCTTGCTAAACAGATGCATCGGGGGAAAAGATTATCTGTGGCAGGCTGGAACTCCTTCAGAGGCAGGGGAGCATCTTCAGAAGAAAGAGACAATAGCCTACAGCATGTGGGTGGTGACTGGGGCACTTCTGCAAGGAGCAGGGGAAAAAATCCAGGCCCTGGGGAAGAGAGAAATTCAAGCTTTTTCTTTAACATCTTAGAGGGGATTGATTAGAGTTTATTATAATTCAGATGGCCATGAAAAATTGGTGGACAGAGAGCGAGGAGTGAACAGTGCTCCTGCGAGGACAAGCGGGCAGAGAGAATATCTGTTCTCAGCCTCTTTTATCTTTATTTTGCCCTACCACGTAGACCCAAAGTTTTCAATTTCTGAAGTCTGTTGTTCTAGCCATCTAGAACTGAGAGGTTCCAAGTCCAGCTGGTAGATACATGTCTGGGAAAAGGCACAAGGACCTTCGCATACCCCACTTCTGCATGGCAACCTGCAGGAGCCAGGACAGTGGATAGATATTATGTGCAACTCCATCAGACATTGTAGAGCAAAGAGCGCTGAGTGGTTGCCACTGTCAGTAAATTCAGTAACCATAAATAATACCAAATAGTTACCTTTTTTTTGGTATCTAAACTACAGTAAATCAATCAATCCCTAATGACTGACTCATATTATGACCCTTAACAGCCAAATAATTGCATGATATTGCTTTGAAGAAAAAAAAAAATATGCCTGACGAAAAGGACAGCAATATAGGGGATGACTGTTTGTTGATTTAAAAAATCAAACTAGAGATTACCTTCACCTTGAGTTCTCAATTCTGACTTTCAGATAGATCTTTTACCATAAGGATCCATAAACATTCCCAAATAATTTGACAATATTTAGAACACCTAACAGTGTTTTATGAGCCCTCTTAAGTAGAAGTGGACTAAGTTATGCCTGACCAATACACATATTGTCCGTTTCATAACAAAAAACTGTTTATCACTTACACGTGGGTTAAAATGTTCAAAGCATGTGTCTTTTTGGGTGATAAATAGCTTCTTTTCAGCACTGACATGAAATGCTCTCATTTGTGGAAGGCCAGGACATACATCAGGAGGAGAGCTGTGCTGCAACAGCATAATGAACGTTGAGTACAAATACAGGTGGCTGCAGCCAATGTGCATTCGTGGCCTGTAGCTCACTCGTGTCGCAACGCTGCACACCACACCACAGAGGCTGGGCGGTGTCAGCACTGATATCATCACATCAGAGCACAGAGTCAAAATATGGCCACACTTCCAACACAAGATTTCAGGAATCCAGTATCCTGGCACAGACCTTTAGAGTAGACAGGAGCTGGAGAAACTCCAGTCTGAGAGGAGCTATGTCAACTTCTTTTCTATTTAAAGCACAGTGTGCTAAGAAGCTTTGCTAAACCCTAGAAATGAATAGTATCCAAATATCCTGCATTTCCAATTACTTATATTCAGTCAGTCCAAACAGATGCCACAGCATTAAATTCCACCCGAGTCTGGCTCATCATACTTCATTCTCTGGAATACCAGCTTTAGAAGAGGATAAGTCTAGGTAAAATGTTAGAAGTCAAAGCCCTTAAAACAAAAACAAAAAAAGGAAAACCTAATCTAAAAAAAAAAATGAGGGGGAAAGCAACCATAGTTTTCTCAAGTAAACACTTTTGCATGTGTCTTCAATACATAAATCTGGCAATGCATACTTCCAGCTAACAGCCTCTTCCGCTATGAAATAAAATACTGACAGGTAATTGATATATCAACAATAGATGTGAACTTGTTCACCAAGATGTAATGATCCTGGATTGGATTGCAAAAGTCTTGTTCAGCTTTCTACAGATGTAGATTAAGTGGATGGAGAAAACCAGAAAAGTGGAAGAAAGCATTCACTTAAAGCAGGAGTTTCCAAACATGGTGGAGGTACCACAGGTTTGCCTTTTCTGCCTTAGTGACTCTAGGGTGTTTTGTGTTTAAAGAAGGCAAGTAAGGCAGACCAAAGCAGTCTGCAGTCACCTGATAAAGGCCTTGAGCATTCTGCTGGAGCAATTCTGCATTGCCATGTCCAAGGTGATAAGTAATCAGTCCCAGAGCACAGACCTATCTTCAGGTAAGATGAAGACTAATATCACATTCAAGTATTCCCGGCCCAGCCATACACCCAGCTCCTTCTCGTTACAAAATCCTCTCTTCCTCCTCTTAGGTACTGTGATTTTTTTTGCCCCTGCAGCTGTAGTAGCAGAACAAGTGTCAGTGAGATTGCTGGAACCGTATCAAAGTACAAGGAAAATAAAACAGTTCCAGGAGTATTTGTACATGGGAGCTGCTCTTTTATCCAGATCACAAAACAGTTGCACACTTTTGCTTCTGTGGCTGAGGAAACTGGGTGCTGCAAAGCAAAGACAGAGTACAAATGCACTGAGCTAACCGTGTCACTGAATTTTGTACACAAATCCATAGCAAAGATCAGTGAAACAGGAGCACCAACAGGCAGCTAGTAAACTAAGTAATTCACCATGCAGGGTGGGGAGCAGGCAGTGACTTTGAGACTACAGTGTCTTTCACAAGATATTGATTTCCTAATGATTTTTGACATCTCCCTGTTTAGTGCTACCAGACGTTTCAACAATAAGCTGAGAATTAAATTTTATCACCCCCAACATATCCATGGGTGGGCTAATTTTCTACTGATAGCAATAAATAATTTTCATTATACAGAGCCTTTGTGGGTTCCTTTTCACTGCTGGAGTAGTCATTTGACAAACTGGGAAGTGGAATTGCATACTGATAGGACAGGGAGTCTCGTGGAAGTAGCAGGGAGTCAGAAAAAATTCACAAGATGGGTGTCGAAACAAATTACTTAAATTAAGCAGTTCTTGCCTAGCTTGCCCATATGTATTTATATTACTGCTGGACTCCAGGTAAGATTCATAAAACTGCCCTTAAAACAGGCTGGGCAGGGACCCAGGGAACTTTTAGGCTGTGTTTGTTGTGAAGCCACAATTGACTTCAACTGCCCTTGGAGGTTCATTACTCACCTTTGTTCTCTCACAGTTAATATTCTTCCCAAGAAAGGACAGGAACAAGGAATAATGCCTCATATAGTGCAACAAGTCAGATGCTACATCAAGAATCTGCTTGCAGTTCCAGATTCTATTTTCACCAGATTTCAACTTAAAAAAATTTAAAAAAAAAATCATTCTACTGTGATTAGGTTCCACTCCAAGTTAGAAGAGGCTACAAGGACTCCACACCAGCCAAGTGCTTTGTGCTGTAGAAGCCTCCTTTGTAAAGGGAGAAGCTGAAATAAACATGCAATAGCTTCCCAATGACTTGCTAGGTTACAAATGCTGCAAAGTTATCTCCTTTTCTCCACGGTGCCGATTTCTCCACATTTAGAAAGGAAAAACAAACAAACAAACAAACAACCTTTATTCTTCAGCTCCCCGAAGGGCACCAAAACATGTGACGAGCATATCTACCCCACGCACTTGACATACTTTATCTACAAGAAAGATGAAGAGTTAATTGCTTGTGGAAGTTACTGAAACCTACCTACATACTCAGTATCTGAAAACGTGGGCAGATCTCGCACTCACTTTGAGGAGAATAAACTGAAGTGAGAGGTTTTCTGTAAAGCAAGCTTGAACTTACTTCTTGGCCGGCTTGCAATTCACAACCACATCTAGCTGTTGGTAATATATGTCAGGAGAGTATTGCTACTTCTACCTAAAGATGACCAAAACATTAAATCAAAATTCACACTTCCCCTAGACATCATATCCGTATTCCATCCACTTCCTCCATTTCAGCTCCCCAACAGAATATAACTAAAAATAGAAGACACAAGCCAACAATAAGGAAAACGTTTCAATAAGGAAAATAAATTAATAGAGAAGAGTCATCCCTTGTGAAATAAAGTATATTTCATGTTTACATTGATGTTTACATTGAATGCTTCTGCCTTTTATGTGCTGTCAGGCACAGTAAAACTGAGCAGATGTATATGCAAGAATACCAAGTATTTCTGCCTCAGGCCAGGCCAGCTTGAACCCTTCTGATTTCTTTTTTTCCTTGGTGTTTTAGGTTTAATACTATCTATGCACATTCCTATGGCGGGGCAGGGGGGGAAGGGGAGGATAAAAGAGAAATATTTGTCCCATTGTCTGTCTGGAGGAGAAAATGGATTTTGGTTTTTGTTTTAATCCAACTCCTCATGCCCTGTGAAATCTTCCCTGTCTCAGAAATACAGCTCCCGCTGAGCTACTAAACCAAGGTGCTTCAAAGGTCTCAACCTCCTTACCATGATTCCTTTCTGAATTAAGATGTTTGCTGAAGGATACCCACAAAAGCAATAGAAACAACACACTGGAAAACCATAAGTTAGGATATGAAGTCAAGAAGAGGAAAAGAATAATGAATTCAACTTATTTGAATTAATTCAAATTTGATTTAATTCCAGATTCAAAGTCCTCTTTGGTCCAAACTCACACTGAGCCTGTAGCAAAACTCTTTGTAAAGAATCTGTAAGTATTTGACAAAATACTCAACACTGTTCATAGAAATCTACTCTGTTTATACCTATATGTATATGTACACATTTGACTGACAAGAGAGCTCAGATTTAAAAAAAAAAAACAAACAAAAAAAAACCACCACACAGAAACTCAAAACACTGATAACCAGAACTGACTTTATATTTCAAAGTTTTTGTTTCTCTCTTTCTTGGTCATTGAGATTTCTTTCCAATAATGAGTAAGTGCCTGGAATTACAACAGTTCACATTAGTTTTCTGTGCAAGCAGAATCCTTAGCAAACATAAAAGAGCACTGAAAAGAATTCATGGAAGGCCCAAGCCTGGCATAAAATCAAACTGCAATGTGCTATCTGGTAAATAGTTTGTTTCTTTTCTTTACTTCTGCTACAAAAGATTGATTGAGTGAGTGAGTGAGCAGGAATTTGCTGGTTTTTTTCCATTTTTGGTTTGTGTTTCTGGTGTCTGGTTTGTTGTTTTGTTTTTTTTTTCCCAAAATGTGTTTGAATAAAGAATCCCTTTAGTTGCAGTAGATGACTGCGTTGCTTCTTTACCTCTTCCAGATTTCCCAATTGTTTTTCTCATTTATTCTGCGATGTGGACATTGCCTGCATTATATATTTGTCATGGAGGCTATACCTGACCCACCCCTGTAACTCTTCTCTTTCACTTGGGACCCTTTGCTGTTCTCTGCATCCCTCCATCCTTTGGAAGCACAAGAGAGCCAGGGCAACGTAAGGCTCATGAGGGTCATCATCAGCCACACAGCAATCTTTGTTTTGGAAAGATGGAAAAACAATGCTGGGTATGTGTCAGCTTTAATTTGTATTTTTCATATTATGCTATAGAGTAATTCATTATAGGCCATGAATTCGTGCTTTACTTGTTCATTTTTGGGATAACTTTCTTAGTTGACATTTTGCCTCACCTATAACTAGTGAGAGGAAGCAAGCTGGAGTTTCCTCCACTCATGTCTCTTCTGAGTCATTCCCTTGGCGGATGTTTTTCCTTGCGGAAGATTGGGATTCAATTTTCCACATAATTCTTTGTGGACGAAAAAAAATTCCGAGGGAACAAGGACAAGTTTCTCCATAATGGGTTACTGGAGGCCAGCTATGAGTTTGCACCATTTCTTTCCAAATATTTCTAAACACTGTGTAAAGAGGCCTCCTCTTGTATATTGTGACTTCTAGCACAAGCGGGAGCATTCTACCTTAACAGACAAAAAAATTCATAGGTATTAAAGTTCCAAAGAGATGTTTTTGGAAAATAAGGATATTGACCTCTGTCATTCTCTTCTAATGTAGGTCACCATTCCAATTCCCTCACTGATTTCAGCTCCACATGAAACGCACTCCCAGCCTTAAATTATTGCACCTACAGATACAGCAACCACTCTTCGGGCAACAAAAATCCACAATGCGGAGCAATCCTCCTCTTTACCAAATGGAACCTGCATGGTGTTTTGCCAGGAAAGCATGCCCTTGTGTGGGTATCTTTGTTTTAAATACACAATGAAAGACGAACATGACTACTTTTGGAAAGGCCACTGTGGCATCACGCACATCCACTCCATCGAGTCTCTCCGCGCATTGCCAGTGCCTCACGCCGCACACCCTTTCCACTCTGTTCCCTTCAAGGCTCTTGGAAGCAACTGAAGTCAAAACATCCTGGAAGAAGAGTTCAGGTTTTGCACCCCTGGTTTCAATTATTTTTAAATCTGACACACAAACACAGCTTTTTAAGATA
This sequence comes from Oreocharis arfaki, assembly GCA_013398015.1. Taxonomy (NCBI): domain Eukaryota; kingdom Metazoa; phylum Chordata; class Aves; order Passeriformes; family Paramythiidae; genus Oreocharis; species Oreocharis arfaki. The sequence goes on along the minus strand of VZRR01011973.1, from coordinate 133,457 downwards.
TGTGAGCAGAGTGCCAAATAAGGATCTTTTGATTTTTTTTTTAAATACATGTGGTTGAAATCTGAGACCTGCCTGCTGCCAAGCCACAGTATTTGGAATCAAGTACTGGCACAAGAAAATAAGCCATTGTTCAGAGTATAATTTTAAGAGGAACTATCCTGCAAAAAGGAAAATGTAAATTCCCATAGTTTAGCTCATGGTTATAGGACAATCCCATAATTCTTTGTTAAACACTTGAGAGTTGAAAGATAGGTCCTAGCAATGTTTATCCAGGCTCTCAGAAATAATCTTTTGATATAAACTACACTAAAGCCATTAAGTTTTTCTGCATTATAAAAAGAATCAAAATTACAGGATGGAATAGGCTGTCTCATCAATGATTTTCTCGTGGCGTGCTGACATTTTCTGCTTTTATGTAAAGCTCCTTCCGTATTTTCGACTGTAGCGGCAAAAACAGTAAAAGCTTCGGAGGTAAAAGTACCTTGAGGGTAACACTGTATCATTAGGTAAGGCTGAGCAACTGCACATCTCTGATTTCAGATGCCAAAAGAGCACATTTTTGAGATGTATAAACACTCAAGCACTTATTTGCAGGCACTTTGAGGGAGCCAGAGCTTCAGCCACTCTCAGCTTTGACCAAGTAAAAAACTTATACAGAAAAAAATGTTTCCTATATTAACAAGGACTCAGAAATTTATTTTATTAAAAGTAGCTCTTCCTAGAAGAGCTGGATGAGCGTGAGAGGGATGGACAAATAAAGTATATAGAGATAATCTGGTACTTAGCTTTTGTGAGGGCTAAGGTTGCATAGAAAGCACACAGTTATCTACCATGGATATTCACATACAAAATGAATGGTGTTGAAAGATTAAACTAAGAAGAGAAGACTGACCTCCTGAAGATAAAACTGAGTCATTGATTCTAATCTTGTGTAGTGAAACAAAGGAAAAATGAAAAAAATTTAAAATCTTTCCGTTTACTAAACAGAATAACGTACAATAGGAGATTTGCTGACAGTTTCTTCTAACGAAAGAACTAATACAGCAAATGAAAAAAAGCATTAAACAGCCAATCTAGTAACATCTCCACTAGTCTAGGATTTTAACAATGAATATTCTCCTTCCAGTGCTTGATGCCAGAGTGACACACCAAGTCACAATGTTTAAATTGGGCTTAGAGAAAAAAATTATTAGTCAATCTTCATACTCAACACTCAAATTTCAGTTCACTCTCTCACCGTTTGTGAACACCCTTGCTAGTTCAGTCTTTCCCACCAGTTTGCCACCCAGGTTTCACTGCAAAGTCAGAGCCAAGTTAGACCCAGATCTTCCTTTGACTAGATCATTATTTTTAGGAATCCTTCCTATTTTATTTTTCTTAGAGGAGAGTAATGACATCACTGAATTTTACGGTGTGTACATTAAGAAAATGTGTCTGCTCAAACCAAAGAAAGAAACTCCCAAGTATCTTAAGTCACCTCCTGGAAGATTCTCACAATTTGGGCACCTAGTCTAGAAACTGGAGGATACTGATCACTTAATGAATCATGGGAGACTTAATGTGTCACAGAATTACTGCTGTGAGAAGCGTGTGTGTGCCTGCCTGCACAGGCAGAGCAGCCTCTCTGCTCAGGATGGCTCGTAAAGCATGTGCAAGTACAGGGAAACATTGCTCAGTATCACAGCTCTCAATATCAGGGCACACCTGCACCACTGACTTCAGCCCAAGCTTGTTGTCTGCTTTAAAGACCTAACTTCAACCAAGTCTGGGAGGAAGATAAAAGAGGGTTATAAGAGAAAGAGAAAATATATTTTGAGTTTGCCTTGCAGTCAAGGATACTGATTTTAATGCACACACCGTACATCTAAATTCCAGTGTGATGTCTCCCATGGCTGAGCCTTTCCTGGAGCAAGCTCTCAGTTTCTGACCATGTTCTACTTTCTGATGGACAGAAGGAAACTTTATCTTGTGTATAAAAGCTGAAATTTGTATGTCTTTTTCTCTTGAGCCTGGTTGTTTCTGGTTTGGGTGTTTTTCTGAAGAAACACCAATATACTCCTCCCTGTCCATGGCACAGATTGATTTTACTTTACTCCACGATCCCTCTTAAGCCATTCACATAACTGGAAACTGTTCCCATGTTTGTGCTGCCCTTGAGAGGTTTTCCTCAGAGTGCTTTGTTTCATAAGTAATCGGCTCTTCTTTTTTGTGCTCATCTTTTGTTTGGATTAGCGCTCAGTACGCAATCTGTCATGCTCAGAGTGCTGCAGTGTCAGTATGTACTGACATAGTGTGGACAGAGCCCACCCCAGATCTTCACTAGCAAAGTGGAGGGGGATGTTACGCCCATGCGTGCATGTCTGCATCTGCTTGCACCAAAAATGAGTTAATCTTGGGGTGATGCCTGTCATCTGCCTTCTAGGCTTTGTTATGCCAATACTCTGCAATAAGCTCAACCAAAATGTTTTCTTTTGATGCAACAGAAGCATTAATGCATGATAGATGCATTTGGAAATTATTTATCGCTCATTAAGCATTCTCTAAATAGAAATTATGCAAAACAGACTGCACGAACGGTCTGCAAAATGACTTCCTCTGAGGTACTGAAAAATCTCACAACAATCTCAGAGCAAGCAACACTCAAGAAGCAGTAAATAAAAAAGCTGCAAAGCTTGTGCTTTGTTCAAGCAGAACCTTCAGACATGTATCTGTTCAGAATTACCTTCCTCCAGGCACCCTGTACACCTTCATTCATCGCCCCTGCTCGGTCTTTTAACAAGGTTTTCTTTCAACGCATGGTACATGGAGCAACTAAATAAAATACATCTGGGAAAGCTAAGGAGGACACCAACATGAGCTGCAGGCAGCTGGGCCAGGAGAGTTTGGAAATGAGTAGAAAGGTACCGACACAAACAGCTGATGACTGCTTCCACCATTCTTCAAGCACAGTACTGAAAACCCTAACACCAACCTTGCATCATCTGGAGGCAGTCAATTACCATCTTTTAATTAGCACCCTCATTACATTTTCTTCAATCTGTAACATAACATTTCAGGGCAGTCAATATGTGAACGGTCTGAAGCTGCTAAGCAGGCATCTGATGCTGCTCAAAATGAAAAGTGATCTCTTCAACAGGTGCAGTTTCTGTACATGTGGCTTTTGTTTATTGACTCCATTTTATTATTAGAAACATGCAGACTTAGGTCAATTTGGGTTATCCCCTTCAGTTACAGAAAATGTCAATCACACTGCAAAACAAGCAGGTGGATCTGTGCTTAATTTGCCCTCACAGAGTCCATCTTGACGCAGCACTTCTACTGCCTGGAAGCAAATATCCTACTTCTCAGTGTATTGCTAATGAAAAAGATAGTTTTATTTAAGAGCTCTAAAATAATTTCACTCTCATAACAGCTGAGCTCCACTGTGTAAACAAGGAGAAAGGTTGTTCCCAGCAAGACTCTCATGAAGAATCTGGAACTCTGTTTCCATTTCAGGTATAATCACAGTGGTGTTCACAAACTGGATTTCTGAAGTTAAGTTTATTAGCACCAGTATGATTAAACATGAAACTGAACAAGATTCTGGCTACAAACTCTATGACCACCAGCCAGAGACAGTAATATTTTAACACCTTAATAATAGAAAACTAAATTTTAAAAAGTCAGCTGGCAAAAAAATCCATTATTCAAGACATAGATGTACATGATCAAAAAAAAATAAAAAAAAGGTATTCCTTATGGTACAGTTTTCTTTACTGAACCTGCTGTACTTTTTTAGCTACACTTAAACCATCACCAACAAGCTCATGGGACACAGTGCAATCAAACTGAGACCTGACGTGCTCAATTGTTCCAGTTTGTGCTGCTAATAAATGCATTTACAGAATAATGCTTTCCATCTCTCCACTGAAATGTTTTCCATGTGGTGAGAACGTTCAGGTCTGCGTTTGAATTCGCGTGCTGTAATACAAGGCAAATTTAAAATTAATAAGGCCATTCTGTGGATTAAAAATTCAAGGATGACTTGTCAGTTCTGTTGACAAAGGATTTGTGGTTTCTTACAGAAATACATATCCATTCCTTGCTTGACATGCAGCTAGATTCCAGTGATATGTACCTCTCCTGGTACTTAATGTGTTCTTTTCCTTTACCCAAGGCCATCTATCCCAATATAGTTTTGTTAGATTTAATCATTACTGCTAGAACCAGATCAAATATATGTCAACACAATAAGGGCTGGCTATGTGGCACCGTCTAGTAACATTACATGCTTCATAATAGCACACAATGAATACTGTCATTCCTACATTATGGACTGGGAAATGGGGACATGGCTCCTACGTGAAACATCCAACATCATCCAGCGTGTTGGTGACAAAGCTGGAAAGAGAACTTGACTCTCAAACGTTTAAGAGAGTGGATAAGGGAAACAGTTTGCCAAGCCTCCCACACACACACATAAATGGAGGTTTGCTGTTGATCTGTTCAGTTATTTGGTGCTGTAAATACTTGCAAATTTACAGCTACAGCCATAACTTCATTAAGCAAAACATTTCACACAAGTGTGACAATTTCTTTATAAGGAGACCTGCTCTCCCAGTAACCCGACCCACTGTCCTGACACCACTGACGTAATCCAGGGCAGAGGCTCTGAGTAGCATCTGGTAAAACGTGATGATTCAGTGGAATTTTGTAAAACAAGAGCTGGAAGGGTGAAATACATCTTTGAAGGAATTCCACTGAAGCTTGAAAAGGAGGGAAGACAGCATAGTGATGCCAACAAGATTACATTAGAGATTAATCTGGCCTGAGATCAGCTTCACCTGCCCTTCTAGCTACTCCACTTAAATCCATGAACTGGCTAGAGAGAACCTTTCCTCTCAGATTAGAGCAGGCTCCCCGACTTTAAGGTTTCACTCATCCCTGCTCCTGACAGCTTCATCTCAATTCCCATGACTGTCTGGCTTGAGCATCGCTTTGGCTCCCCTCCCCTTTGCTTTTATTTCCCTCCTGTCTCGTGCAGCTCTGGTTTTGGAGTCGCAGGCCAGAAGCCACCTGCACAATCCTGAGGGGACAAGTTGTTCTCTCTTGGTGCTCAGCCTCTCTTCCCCTGCAGAGGCTGCATTAATGAGCTTGCTGGCCCCCCATCAAACCACCTCAGCCCTCCCCAGGGAAGCCTCTACACAGAACTTCACAAGGTCCTCCCAGTGATTTTTGCTCACATCTCTTCTGGACCTTACTGCAGGGAGAGATATTGAAGTTATCTGAAATTCTTTCCACTGAAACATCTCTACAGTTAAGAAAAAAAAAAGTACAACATGGAATTTACTGAGAATTTTCACAATCTTTGCATTTCTTGGTCAAAAAAAAGCTCAGAGTTTTGCAGTGGGCTTCATTGTTGGGGCACAGCTGGGGAGAGGTTTGGATTGGTTTTTTAGTTCCTAAAAAATCATGTTTATGCAACCATAATTAGGTTCTTTTGTTTGTGGTTTTGTTTGGGAGTGTTTTGCTTTTTGGTTTGGTTTTGGTGTTTTTTAAGGAAAAACACAAACTCTGTAGGAATTAAGGAGAAGATTCCAACCTAGCTCTGATAAAAGACACTGATTCCTTCTTCACCCCAAGCCTGCAGCCCTCCCCTGCCAGCACTGGGCAGACTGCTTGCTTGGAAGCCAGAAAAGAATCAAAAAAGCCATAAAAACAGTGAGCTAAAATTTTCCCAGTAAAATCTCCAAATAAAAGAGTACAAAAGTAATTCAACGAAACAGTACAAATCTAGAATAACTGCTACCCCAGATACTTGACAGAGCATGAGGTATGATGTGCTGTTGTTGTTATTGTTTGGGGTTAATATCCTTTTTATTTCTTCACTGCATGATCCAGAAGAGACTGAATGGATATTTGGGAGGGATAATGAGATTTTTAAAAATCATGTTAAATTGATATTTTGAGCTTCCAGTTCTAAAATATGTTGCACTTATGGCATCAGAGAAAACCCTCAAAATTCCTTCCACTGAGTCTACAGACAATCTGGAACTATTAGTCAAAGAAGAATTACCTTCCCTTTTCCCTACAGGACTTAAAACAATTAAGTTAAAGCTATTATCAAGCATGGTAAAAAAGTGTGCCAGTGAAAATTCACAGAACTCTAGTGCTGCTGTATGGGAATCAAATTATTTTCAAAACCTGGACTGTCTCTTTATTCAAGCGTCTTCCTGACCTGCCAGTCAACATCATCCAATCTCACTTCCATGACGCATAAAGAGAAATTAAAAGGAAGACTCCTCCCATTCCTGGGTGGTGCTCACTAAACTCTTAATTCAGCAGGAGATAAGGAAAGTGGATCTTCTCCTGGAGACCCTGTTTCGCCACAGTTCCCAGTCAGGCACAGACACTCGTGCATTTGCACACACTTACATTCTGCATGACAAGTGGCAATCAAAGCAATTCCAGGCTTGGAAACTAAATGGAGAAGCATTCAGTCTGTTTTCAGAAGTCTCTAATGCAATTTAGCAGCTGCAAAGAAACAGAGAGAGGCAGCAACTTACAGGCAGCCTTCTGGAGACCGCAGCTGGGAACCCCTGCACCACGAGATCCCATCCAGTGCACACACCCCACAGCTGGGCTCCTCTTTGGAGACCATGCCCTCAGTGTGGGAACAGGACTGGCAGGTGAATAAAAATAATACCAACATACTGGAAAGGAAGAGACAGAGACCTCCAGTTGGGCAGAAACATACCAGGATGACTGAAGAAACTCCATGCAAAGGGCAGGCACATAGATTGGTGTTCTCTGTGCCTACCTGCTGCAGTAATTCCTCTTTCCCCTTTTCACCCCCAGTGTGCCCCTTGGAATGCATCCAGCAACTTCCCCAAGCTCCCATCTGGATGCTGGGCCAGGAGACAGCATGTGCCTGGCTGCTACCAAGGTGCATTGACAGCCCAGACAGGATTTGTGTATTTGTATCAAGGGACCAGAAAAAGTACACAGAGAAAAGATAACTACAAAGTTCCACAGCAATTTTTGTGCCGGGACGAAAAGAAGGCTCCTAGATGGATTTTTTCACCTTTGTCCAAGCATGGGCTTCTGCAACATCACTAAGATCTTTATGTCTTTGACCTCCATCCTTAACTTTATCAAGACATTAAAGAAATTATTATGAGAAAATTACTACACGAGCAGACACAGCATAACCACACCAACATCACTTCCTAGGAAATATGGCTAAGCCCAAGGAAAGTTCAAAGGAAAACAGGGAAGTGCAGAACCTCAAAAGAGGTAGAAGTAAAACACTATCAAGAAAAGAGAGAGAATATTTATCTGCAATCAGCAATCTCTCAAGAGGCTGCCAAAGGAAATGGTTTATCCTGTGCTCTATGCTATCTTTCTAAGGAAAGCAATTAATTAAAGTGTTTTTTTCCCCAAGTAAGTTCATGAACAAGAATGCTCTGCAAGAAGATTGATCCTAAAATGAATCATCTATTTGGAATACCACAGTTCACATAAATTTAAGGTTCAATAACCACAAGGAAGTATCCAACTGATCAATATTTACCCTTTGGAAGGAGAAAAATGTGCATGCATGGGGACCAAGAGCCATTCCTTGCATTACTCTCCTGGCTTTTCTCAAAGAGCCACTATAGAGAATAAAAAAAAAAAAAAAAGCTGTGGTGAAGTAGAGCTAAACTCTCTCCTGGTACAAACTAGGAAACTTCCAGTGAATGGGATTGCCTTCTTTTTTGCTGGCAGAAACATTTGCCAGTTGAACTGGCAGAAGCTGAAGAAGCCCTTCTCAGCAAACAACAGAAAGGGTACTACAGTAAGAGTAAAATAATTTCCTTTTAAAAATATTAAAAGAAAACTCAGTTTTACTCTGGGCTTATGCATGTTTAATTTCAAAAAGAAATGCAAAATTTTGCGTGTTTTCCTCTAAAAATACAAATTTTTCCTGTAGTATCTGACAATGTGTTTCACTACTGCCAGACACATCAAATTACACCCACTCAGTGTCCTGCACTGAAAAGCTTAGATCCACTGGTGCTTATTTTCATAGCTCTCTTTCCATTTAAGAGGAGGGTCAGAAGGACTTTTTGCTGTAAAGCGCTGTGCTAGTAACATGGCCAAGCTTCAAATTCTCAGCAAAATCGCAAATTTAGGTGTTATCAGTGCAAACTTATGTCCCTTCACGTAATGTCACAGATCAAACCATGAGCTGTATGAAGCAGTTAATTAAGGGAGACAGCCCACCTTCACCATGTTATTATGTGTTGATTTATTCCAGTGAAGACATGCTTCCTAAAACTGACAAATACACAGAAGTAACTCTGAGGGCACCGCCCAAAAGCCTTTGTTGGTGTGACACCATTTCCATCCTCTTCCTCTCAGCCACCTCGGCCCAAGCTGCTACCTAGAGGCAGTAAAAAAGACATCTGTGAAATGGGTTCAAGATTTCGGTTTGGTAGGTCAGAAACACTGCCACTGATGCTGCAGGTACCAGCAGGAATAACTCCTTGAGCACTACTGCTCTTCCAGAGCTCTTACCAGAGCATTACTTGTGTTCAAAAAAACCCCAGTGGTTTGCCGTTCCCTCCAAATTGCCTTATTCGTTCCTAATTATTTTAAAGTACTTTGCACTTTCTTTAACATGACATTTTCTGAATTAGGAACATTTCAAACCAGATGCTTGGGTTAAGAACATGTGATATTAAAAACATAGCTATATTTTTTTCCTTCAGCACTAGACTGCTCTCTTATGGGAAGCAAGTTTATATGTATCATCTGGTTGCAGAATGTTCCTTCAGGGCTGGAGCACTGGAAGCATTTAACAATTATTTTTTTGGTCCCTGTACAAGAAAACCTCAAGAGAATTCCAGGACTTTGGAACTTGCTGGATGTCAGCAAGAGTTATCAGAAATACATAAAACAAAAGCCTATTTCAAAAAAATATCTAAGATAAGAAATCCTAATGAAAACACCTTTATAAAAAGGAGTTCTCTATGTATATCGGTTATTCTGTACTGCCCATAAATGCTTCTGCTTTTAGGACAGACCCTGAGTAGACTATTTTACTGCCCTACAGTATCAAAAATTGCCTTTTTGGTATTAGATGCAAAAAATGTTTTCCCTCTATAAGATATTTCAATCATTGGCAGTTACACTGTCTGTTTTCTTCACAGAGTAAACAAAGCAGTTGTGACTCATGTTTGTAAACAGTTGCACATGTACTTTCAGAGGGCAGCTGGAAGTTCAGAGTCATATCCCTCAAATTTCATAAGCAATGTAAGCAACAAAACCAAGTCTGCTAATTAGCCGTGAAATGTATCTGCATGCTTGAAGAATAGGGAGATGGAAAAAAGAGACTTCTACACCCCAGAAAATGTAACGTAGCTGGAAATGTCAAGATTATTAGGGAACTAATGGAAGTACCAATAAAAACATTCATAGGTCCCTGTACCATTATGCTAAACTTTAAAATCCAGTGTCAAAAGGTCAGTAATTCATATCTTTTTTCCAGTATTATTGCATTTAACTTGAACCACATTTTCTCACCCGACTGGAAGTAGGGCCAGGGACCATTCCTATGAGCTGATCACTACAAATCCAGTTTGGAACTCATGCAGAGCACCTAGGTCTGCTGTTTGCAGAATGTGTCAGATCACTCCATAAAAAGAAACAGACTGAAGAGTTCTGGTAACTGCCTGATGCATTAATTTATAAGATTTATGACTTTTATATAAAGGTAGGATTAGCACAATGTATAAAAATTCCAACTGCTCACAGAACTTTTACAAAAGAAAAAAAAAAACCTAATGTTTTCAATAAATTGGAAAAAAACTCAAGCATTTCCCCCACCCTATGGTGGGCTTTTCTTCCCCCTTGAAATGCTCCACATCTTTCATCACAGCACCTTTACAAGCAAAGGCTGCTCTCTGGTCTATTACATACTTTCACTCTCCTGGGGAAAACCATTCCAGAACTAGGACTTGTAACTAATATGGTGCAAGTTCAAATGAGAAACTGAAAATCGTGTTCTGACTTCCCAGCCTTCCATTTACCTGCTTGTCCTCAGTTAGTCCCCAGTTCTCAGCTGTTTGCACTGAGCACAAAATATATTTTAAAGAAAAGCTCAGGAAGAATGCAGCCTGGCATAGTGGAAGGTGTCCCTGTCCACGGCAGGGGTTTGGAACTAGATGGTCTTTAAGGTCCCTTCCAACCCAAACCATCCTGTGACTCTGAGTATATATTAATGTGGTCTGATATATTTGAACACATTACAGATTTAAGCATAAGCAACCACAGATTCCAAATATAGTCGTTCCCATTCTTCTACCTGCTACTCTTCCTATTATTTTAAGCAAAACTAGGTTCACATTCTCAGACAAAGCCTCAAGGCAGTCATGTGCTTAAAGACAAGAGCGTAGTTGCTGGCTTAAGTGAATGCAGATTTCATAATTCTATGTTTCTCATTAATAAAAGATCTCCCAAAGGTTGCACCACTACACCTTCACTCCAACACGAGCACAAAGATCCCCAGCAACTTCTGGTGGCCATCCAAAGGTCATTCAAATGAATTTACAATGGGGCTGTAACTCCCATGATGAAATTTATACCATAAAAGAATCAAACAGATAATGTGAGTGAATACTGGGCACAGTATACATTGAAAATTGTTGTGTGAAACAGACTTTCATTAGAATGGCCATTTTTTCATATTTATTCTCCAAAAAGAGACTTATTACCATGCTGCTATTGTAAATTCAATTAAAAAAAAATCTAATTACACATAGCTTTGACTATCAAATTGCATTTATAATTGCAATGACACTGCTCCATTTTGCAGTGCAGCTTATCCAGTCAAGAAATAAAAACTGCAGAGAACAAAGAACAATTTTCCAAAGCTCCCTACTGCGGTAGCTCAAATTCAGGGCTACTACAACACTGGCAGTCTTCAGGTATAAAAATCTTTGGCATTTTAACCACTTTCTCAGTTAGATCTGCCCTGAGCTGATATGGTGGCAAAGAGAGTAGTGGCCCTTAACAGTCTGCCAGTGTCATAGTATGCTATATTAAAAAACAAAATACAACAACAACAAAAAAGGGGTTAACAGAAATGTAAAATGAATGCAAAAATTTCCTACCTGCAGAAAGTCCATTGACACAACTGAGAATTTGATTGCTGAGGTAATTTCACAGATATTTGCAAAATATGAATGTGTGCAAGAGACTTTGGCCTTTGTACAAAAGCCACAAAATACAGTGAATTGGTTGAGCGTTCATTACAAATTATCTTTGTTCTACTTCCCACAGCATAACCAGCACTTTGAATTATGTTAGCAGGGAAACAGATGGCTGCAATGTCCTGGAAAGTTCAACGCACTCGCGATCACCTTCCGCGATAGTTCAAATTTTGATTTCCATCTCAAGGTTGCTCCTTACAGACTGGGGCTGAAATCAATGAAATCCTCATGGTATGAGTAAGCACAGACTCTTTGGCAACAGCTCAGATGAAGAACGCCTCGCAGCAGGTCACGGAGGTGACCTCTCACCACTCTGACCAAACCTCAGCAAAGTTAATTCACTCCATTCCCAACTGTTTTCCAGATACTTTAAAGCATACACGGCTTAGACAACCACATATCAAGGCAAGGATTCTGGACAGCAGCACTGTCCTTAAGCATAGGCCACTGCCTGTGGATCCAGATTGTTCAGGAAGCCCAACTCCTACACCAGCTCATCAGTGTCACTTGGGATCGAAGACTGACAGCATGTTTGCCTTCACTAACAAAACCTGTTGGAGACCCACAGCAAGGGCAGCAAGCAGGAATACAAGTAGGACTACTTTCAAACTTCCAGTATCACATTTCTTTCTAAAAGTGTCCAGAAAGCATTCTTCAGAGAACAATGGCCTCCAGTCATTCATTATAACCTCAGAAGTTCAATCTCTAAAATATTTTATACTAGAATTGCCTATTTTTCCCCACTTTAAAAAAAAAAAACAAACCCAAAAACAAAAACAAACAAACAAAAAAAAAAGAACAAAAACAAAACAAAAAAAAAGCCACTGTCAGGAAAACTCTCATTTATGAAAGACAGCATGGTCTTTTTAAGTTTGAGAGGGTTGCCATGCAGAAATTAGTGAATTACTGCATGACACACTAGTGAATGAAAAGGTTTTTACAGATTTTGAGATACTATAAAATCGGAGTCCTGAAATCATCACCTCTGTCCAAAACCAGCACAACTGCCATGCATGAATAAATTTCTCTGTGGAATAGCCAATATAGTGCTGGAAGCAGCTAGTGTTACACCCTCAGTGAGAAGTCTTTGCTACCTCACTTAGAACCATCCTTCTCCACTCCATAGGATTACAGGTCACCCATTCCATTCCAAATGTGCTTACTCTGCTGCCCTAAAAGCTCATTACTGGCACTGTGCCTGGTTAAAAACATGATAAACCACGACAAAGAGGCCAAGGAAGCGGACAGAAGAAATTCCCTTCTCTTGGCATTACTATTCCTATAGCAAAAAATAAAACAAGGGAATTGGGGTTTTTTTAATTACTATTTACAGCAAATTAAAACATGTATTGAACAGCAATCATAGCGAAGGCTGAGTACACTAAGGAAAGCAGATGAAAACACAAAATTCTCATCTGCCATGCAGACAGCCAAGATGAGAAAGATCCTTACATTTAATAATCTGTGTTCTAAGGCAATGATGTGCATAAACTGTGCAAATGTTAGAATACTTGAGCATGAGGCACATTCAGAAAAATCTGGCTGAGCAAGTTCTCTGAGACACTTGTAGGACCTCAAAAACTCCTTTTTTTTAATTAGGAAATTTTTCAGGAACTTAAACAAAAATGCAGTTTTCTAACTGGAAGTGGATAGCAAAAAAAAAAAAAAAACCAAAAAAACCCCAAAAAAACCAGTATCTATAATTCAACACTAATATCTACCTGCTGTCCTTATGTCCTACCAGGTCATAAAAATAAGAGCTGTTCTGCTTTCAAAGTGTGCTAACCAGCAATCCATAGAAGTGTAATAGCTGGATGAAAGACAGACATAAAACCTTAGTGCCACTCATACCAGCCACCCACTCTATTCGAATAAAGTATTCTGGCAAAGATGTTGCTGCTGCAGGCCTGTTGCTCAGTTCTCCCTCACTTCTCAAGAGGTCCAAGATCCCCTTCCCAAACTCCCACTTGAAGCATTGTGATCCATCATGAGATGTCAGGTAGTCGCTCCAAACTGAAAGACAGCGCCGTGGGGCAGACTGTAGACTCCCTGGATAAATACCATGGCTACTCTGGAAATCTCATGTCATCACTTCAGCAGTCCAGCTTAACCTAAACGCTTGGCCAGGTACCAAGAGTTGTGTCCCTCGAGCCTAAGACACAGTTTGCAGACCTGGAAGAGCAGCAGAGTGATGGACAAGGTGCTGAAGAACCAGAGATTAAATCCCCTGTTACAAAATGCAAGGTTCAAGAGAAGAGGGTGTTTGTGAGCAGAATATTGAGGGACAGAGGGGAATTCTCCTTACAATAAAGATGCATTCCAGTAATTGACAGGATTTCCCAAGGGTTATATAAACACAGGCAACAATGATAAATCTCTCTGCTGCACCCACTCCCACACAGCTCTTCCCTTATTTTAGCTGCTCACAAGAAGACTGAGAGCTTAGACCAAAGTGGGCAAATAGGCAACAAAGCAAGTGCAAGGACTCAAAGGTGTTCACTGGACTTCAGCATGAAAGAGAAGAGTAGACAACACGGCATCAAAAATGTTTCTTAGAAAATTTTCATACATTAAAACATAAAACAGGACAGCAAACTTAAGTCTAGCTAACTTATGGAAGAGTTTCAGTTTGGAAACCACCAACTATCAGATTTTATATTCTAATTTCAGAATAATTTAATACTACGCTGTGTGATTATTATTCAAACTTGGCAAATTCCAGCCAACTAATTTTAAATCCCTGTACTTACACTTTGGTAACTGGCTTGCACAAACAGTCCTGTGTTTAAGCCTTAGAAAGTATCTATCCAGTTACATTACTCCTGTGCTGCTTCAATGCCATAAAATTACAGAGTCACAGAATATTCTGAGTTGAAAGGATCATAAGGATAATCAAAGTTCAGCTCTGGGCCCAAGCATTCAGGTGGCAATTCATTTTTCTCATTTATACTTTGCACAAGCCACTACAACACAGAACACGGTGTAGCTTAAGGCACTACATCAACTCATTAAGCAATGGAAAGAAAAACCAAATTAATATACAAGTTTCTTTCAAATACCATTGACAAGGTTAATTGGAGCAGTGGCCCTGAGATTCTAAAACACAATCTGATTATTCCAACACAAACTCTTTAAAACAGGCCACGTGACAAATGACTTATCAAGCACGGGTTTGCAGGAAGCTGACAGGAGTCCTTGCTCCACAGATGGAGCTCCTCATTTAGGAACTGAGTTTAAAAGGCAATCAGATGTAGCTGCAGGCAGGTTCATAATGCTTTGCCCGAGTGGGACCTTAAGAAACAAAACCAGAATGACATAGAGATCTATGAATGTATATAAATAAAGTACACCTGGCTTTTTGCAATCAAGTAGCATAATGAAAATGATGAGATTCACTGGGCAGCAGAAACATGAAGCTGCTTTCCTCGTGACAATCCCCTGACTGCCAGGGAATGAATAGGAAGAAAAAGGCATGCTTACACTGGAACTCTCCTTTCTAGAGAGTCTAATCATTCTTGAACAAATCAATTTACTTAATAGCTTGGTTTCTCTCATGCTCAAAGCAAAAATGACAAAATTTCCCTTTAAAAACAAAATTTCTCCCATACTATCTACAAACACAATTTGAGAATTTATTTGCCAACTAGCAAAATAAATTCCCCTCATTAGCTTCAATTTCATATATGCTTGAGAACGATCACGGCTTGTTAATAATACGTGCTATGTATGCAAAAATAAAAACATGAAAATAATATAGAATAGAAAACAAGATGAAAGAAAAAGTTATTCCATTTTCCTTTGGATTAAAGGAAGTTTGATTTTTGAAATGAAACTATTTTACTTCAACAGTTTAGCTGCCATGAAAACATTTCGATGTTACGTTAAGGTCTCAAATCCGTTACTATTGTATTCTTTTCACAACAAAAAACCACAGATTTGGACCTCAGACGATGAAAGCACTGCCTGGGACTGCATACTTGAGTACAAATGACATCCCAGGAATTACTACTTATTAAACTAACCGGAAAACAGATTGTTACATTTTTCAGCCTCTAAGAGCAATATAAATATTCCACAACATTGCTAACAAGGATTTCAAGAAGCTTTCAAGCAACAACTTCTTTTAAAAGAAATCTAAGAAGTCAATGTAATTTGTCATTGTCAGAACTACTAAGACACATGCAATTTTGCATCAAATACACAAAACTGTGCTGATTAAATGGATTTGTACTGTCCCAAGTTTTTCTCTAAAGGAAGCCAACACCCACAATTATAGTTTTGTGGTTTGTTGTGAATCTATGCCAATCTCTTCCTTTTGTGTTAAAAAAAAGAAAAGATGACCTGAAGTTCATGAGCTGAGCCACAGGGAAATAGAGCTACCTATGGAACACAGGCCTAGATGTGTACTGAAAACAAAGAGTTATATCAGAAGAGTCTGAAAAAAAAATAGAATAATATTTTTCTGTGCCTTGTCTCCAGAGACTTGTCACAAGCACTTTCATGAAGGAGAAGGACAATTAGTCAAGGACCGTCAGAGACTGCTGGTAAATGGCTGCTCTCAAGAGCCCCTCAGAAGGGACGCACAACATTTCACATGTGCTTGCGTTATGTTTGTTCATTCATGCAAATAAAATAGTCATTAATTTTGTCTCTCTGTACTGCCAATAAAGAAATTTTCATAGTTTGCCTTGCTAGAGGTTATGATGCATTACCAGTTTCCACCAAGAAACAGTTGGATCAGTTTTCCAGTGTGAAACCAGAAAGTTTACAGACCATCACTAGGAGTTTCTCAAGCAGCCTTTTTCAAAACATACAAATAATTGCACTGTGGCACAACTTTTATTTTTTTAATCGGATGGTTGCCATTTGTAAAGACCTTGTGCTTGTTACACTTCAAATATATAACCATGTAAGGTTTATATGTGCTTTCCCTAAAATTCTTCTATGACTTAAACATAGAAAAGAATGAAAAAGGAGACACCAAGTAAAACAGAAGTGTAGGCTATAAAATTGTAACAGGAGGTTGGATGTATAGACCCATCAATCTATACTAAATGGTGAAACTGTCAAAGAAGATGACTTCATATCAAAGGTCATGCTTTATTTCTGTTCTTAGCTTTTTTTTTCCCCCCTCATGCTTTCAATAAAATGCTTCACTTAAGCAAAAAAAAAAATAGGTGGCTGTTAATGTAACAGCCATATGTTCTGCTGTTAAAGAGGTTAGACCAGCTTTTGCAGATTCTTGAGTACAGCTACAGCTTGCTTGCATCTGGTCTTTGTCTAGATTTATTAATAGCATGGCAAGAATCCTAAATTATGCAGCAGTGTCACAGAGATCATGCAGCATACATTCACTCCAAGCTGAAGTACAATATTGAGTTTAAACTTTCTAATGTGCTTCTTTAAAACAAAACTGGACAGCGCACCAGAAAATACATTTGAGAACAATCCTGCTTTGAAAGGCTGATGAATTAGGTGATCAAGCCAGTACTTTCCAGTTATATTTTCCATGGTCCATTTCATTCTCTGTTATCTCATTGTTCCAGTTCAGCATCCAGGCACTACTCAGAGGCTGTATCTGATAGACTCAACATCCCAGACATTTGCTGTGCTGTTCCTGGTGGATCCAAAAGCCACTTTGGGAATGTCTAGCATCCCCCCCACTCTCTGTGCTTCCCAACCCTACACCTGCAGGGCTCAGGCAGTATTGGGTTGCAGGGTGTGCAGAAACCACACAGCCCACACACAGGTGCTGCTAAGACAGAAACATTTCCAGCCCTTTTTCCTTTTTTCTCTAGAGCTTATGAGCACGGGAGGAGGCATTTAACTTCCTCACCATTAGGACGCTTTCTGCAGTGACAGATGACTGCGGGCCGGCAGCCCTGTCCATGATGTGTAGCATGGATGTAGGGGTGTCTCAGCCACAGTGGCCTGATGGCTCTCACACTCCCTCCATACCTAGACTCCTACCTCAGGAGGAGACTCTCTCTTTCCTCCAAATATCCCATGCCATGTTTAAAGTTCTGTCCCACACACAGGAGGACTTTAATAGATATGTCTCCTCAGCCTGCTGGAAAGCAGCCCCTTTCCACGCTTGAAAGAAGCAGAGGTGGCTTATATGTAAAGGCTCACATTTTTCTTTTCATCATATTTGGTGCTCCAGCCAAGATGCCTGGAAAGTATTTAAACCACAAGTAAAGAGGAAGAGGTGAGAGCTGTCAGGATCAGGAACCTAGATGCTGCACAGCTACAGGAATGCCACCAGAACAGCAGGCAGACACAGCCAGGCAGGTAACCTTCCAGCAGGGAACTGGATTGCATGGTGGAGGGATCCAAGAGCCACTGGGTAATCCCTTCAGACCTAGTATTAAGAGCATGCATGGGAGCTTGTGTGGCAGCACCGACCTCTGCCATCTTTTCTATCGCTGGATGAAAACTTTACTGAAAATGTTGCCCCAGTAATTTCCACAACTACACCTACAAACTCCTTGTAAGAAAAAAAAATAAATATAGAACTTTTCAAGGTCTCCTAGGTTATTTGCTACAGTGCCATTATGGAAAATACATGAAAAAGCAACTCAGACAATGCCAGATATCATATATCTGTTTTTCTCCATGTGCATCATACATAGCTCTTGCATATAGGTAAAAATAAAGATTAAACAGTCTGGATTTCACATTGTTTGAATTTGAGAAGAGAGAAAAAGCCATCATTTTCTAAAGTTCTGGGGGGAATGCTTTTATGGGAGAAGGAAGTAGTACAGCCTTCCTTCCAGCTGCAGGGCAGGAATGTACTGGGATGGAAGAACAATGGTGCAGGGCCAAATAGCAGAGAAAATGATTTACCAGAAAACCAGGTGAATTACAGGCAATCTAGTTCTCTTCTGTGAAACACCTAGAACAGTTTCATGCCAATATCCTGTGTTCATCCTGATATATTTATTCTATACGTCATTTTCAAAGAAGTTTCAGTTGGAAAATACCACGGCAATCATCAAAAGTCAGCCAAATGCTCTTTTGGCTTTTCCCCCTCTCATTCCCAGTGGTAACATTTACCCTATTTGCATTCTTGATTGTTGCCTCAGACTTGGTGGAACTGCAGTAGGTACAAATGTAATAAATTGACACAACATTGTCAGTTGTCAGTCAAGAGAACCAGTCTGTAATTAGGCTCACAGGGAGCTGGAACCAAATGGCACTTGTTCCTTAGTTCAGACACGAGATGCACACAGTAACAGGGGTGAGGCATAAGTGACAAGCCAAACTGATGGAAAGGTGAACACTTTGTCTGATCCCATTGGAGGTTCTCTGTGGTTCTGGAAGAATTTTGTCCTCTATTTACAGAGGTCCATGTTCTGTAGTTCAATCTTCCAACAATAAAAGCTGCAATTGTGGCTGCATATTTTGCTTTTAAAGCAGAGATCATTAAAATTAAGCAACTTTAGGCAAAACAAAAGCAAATTCCAACAAAGGATAAAAGGAAAGGGGCTTCCCCCCGCCAAACACGTATCCTAAATATCCTAAAACTTCATTAATGTCAGTAAGTTAAGATGCAATCCTGTAAATGTGTTTATATAGACTTTCAAAGTAAAACATGCAAGAAAAATGTTCATGCTTTATCACCTTGAGAATTTAAATAAAAAACAAGGATGGTGTCTGAATGCAAAGCTAATGTGGAAAAAAACAGCAATGGCTTCTTCATCTCACATGCCCTGCTCAGAAAAGAGAAGACAGAAAGCTAAAGACGTGCTGAAGGATGGGAATCATGGCAAAGCCATCTCCAAGCAGAGACCCATTTCCTACTCCTTTGTTTTATGAGTAGGAGACAGACACATCCCCATTTCAAGTGCCATAATCTCCTAAAAGAAGAAAACGTTTGGCATCCCAGAAATCAGAGATAAACTAGCCCTGAGATTCTTCCAGTGGGAAGGCCTCAGTGCACAGGCAAAGGGCACTATATCTGTAGTCAGATACAGCTCAGTTAAAGAGGAGGACACATGTATGCAGCATTCACCAAAAATGTTATTGTGCCTCTGTCTGATAGGTGATGGGGGACAGCACCACAGAAGTTCTGTAAATGAAGCCTAAAGTTATTTTTTAGTAACAGTACTCTCTCAAGTTTCCAATGAAAAAAGAGCATAGACCCACATAAAACAGATTCATGCATAATTAAATCCACCTCCATTGACAGTAAATTCCTTCTGCCTATAGCTAATGAAAACTGCTGTAAGACTGTAAAAAAAAAAAAATTAAAAATCAGTGACTGTCCACAGATGGAACAAGTGTGCAGATTTTCAGGAATTCTCTCACTCAGACACCACACATTTAACTACTGAAATTTAAATTCTCCGTGTGAGCACAGGAACAGGCTTACAGCCCCAATTCCTAGAAACCATTAAAGCTATAGAATTCAGGAATGCATTTTAAATTATACAACCTCCATTAATATTACTGAAAAGCTGCCTTGAACTACCACAGATCCACTCTCCAGCAACAACCGAAAAATCAGGAATTAGGAGGAGAACACTGCATAGGAGCTATATATTTTCTTGCTGACTGATCTTTTGTATTTCTTTAACAACTTTTTTTCCCCCTCTCTCTATCTTCTTTCCCATAGGCAACTTTCTCTGTCGTCGAGCTTTGCAATGGTGCTTTTCAGGATGATTTCCCACAGTAATTCCCAGATCCCATGTCAATGGCACATAGAACAGGGTACTTCTGTGCAGCATATTAACAGCAATCGTTAGGGAACTTTGTCTGTTCAGGTTCCCTCTGATGCTTAACAACATCCTGTCTTTCCCAAGGCTTAGAGAGGTAAGAAATAGCAACAATCCTCTTCTATCATCCCTTACTCAGAGTGATTTTGGCATGCTAGTTCCTTGCCCCTGGCCGAACATAAAACTTCACTACACCTATTTTAAGGGTCTTGACTGAGAAAGAAAAGGAGACCTGTCTTGTCATGGAATTCAGCAAGCAGTGCCTAAGCCCTCTAGAGAAGGCTTAGCTGCTAACTCAGCAGGGACTGACATCATCCACCTCTGCTGGGATATTGTACCCCTCGGCCCTGCCCTCAGACTATCAGCAGCTGAGCAGCTTTCAGCCTCGTGTAAAAGAACAGCCCGATCCCAACGTTGCTTTGTAGCTTAAATAGCTGTGCAGCCAGAAAATAATTGCCCAGGTCTATCTTCCTCTTGCACAAAGCTGGTATTTTGCTTTTCATCTTTCTGGCTACATGAAATCCCCTCTCTGCTAAGCTGTGACAGGAAAGAGGTGGGCAGCAGGTCCCAGGGGTTTGAACCACTGTCTCTCTCAGTCACAGTATAATGCCTTTCCTCTTTTGATATTGCCCCTTGGCTTCAGCTGCTTTCTCCTTGTCCGATTTCATGCCAAAATCATGTGTGTGTATATATATATATATATATATATAGCGTTATATTCACCTTGCAACATTTTCTTCCTTGGCTCTTTTCCACATGCAGCCTTGTGAAAGTTGGGCTTTCTGGCAGCGTGTTTCAGAGTCAAGCAGCACCACTGCCATTTCAGTGTCTCAGGGCTTCATTCACACTGGAGTCAGTTATACTGTCAGCATCTTTGTGATGTCTTCATCACAGGTGAAAAAACAAGGGCACCAAAGACACAGAGGGTAGGGATTTAAGAGGGAATTAGATGCCAAAAGTACCCAAGATTTCAATATGTGCTGCTCCTTTAATAAATTTATACCAACAACATATAGAGCAAAAGTGGAAATTAAACCATAAGCCTGGTTTTCCCCTGATGAGACAACAGCCCCGTTCTCTTGCTTGGAGAGTAATATAAATCCAGGAAATACACAAAACCATCAGTCACATTAGAAGACAGTGACTGTCAGAGCAGGATGCATATTAAACCACATTTTAACACTTGTCTGAGATGCTTTCTTCTCAGAGGCACCAGTGACAGAAAGGTCTCTGAACCGCTGATTTCCTACACTTGAAAACACCGAACAGAATTCTGCCCTTTCAGCTAAAACATACTGCAAATGTATGGCAAAAATACATTAGTGTGACCTAATACAAGTAAATGAACTGTCCACAACTCTACCATACCAAGAAACTATTTCAGAAGATTTCTGCTGCGGGTTAACAACCAAACATTGCATTTATCTCCAACTCTCTCTCCAATTTATATATAAATTTATATATCCAGGCTGCTTGATTGAGCTAATTGATGATACCTAGAACATTTATTCCTAAGCACAAAACTGAATGCATATTAGAGAATCCTAGTTCTCAGTGTTTTTATCTGCCCTGGCCTCCAGAGCATTACTCTAACTTTTTCCACCCCAAGATTTTCAGCCCTCACATCTAGCGTTTACATATTTTGTCCCTGAATGTCTAAATGCTGACATACATATACAGAGTGGTTGGGCACTGGAACAGGCTCCCCAGGGAAGTGGTCACAGCAGCAAGCCTGGCAGAGCTCAAGGAGCATTTGGACAACGCTCTCAGGGACATGGTGTGACCCTTGGGGTGCTCTCTGCAGGGCCAGGAGGTGGGCTCAGTGATGATAGGTGCCTTCCCACTGAATATGTTCTATGATTCTGTGATAGTTTTGATGTTAAGCGAAAGAGCCTACTTATTTAATGGTTACATGAGCAAAACTCTGCACATTTTTGCAGAGTGAAGCTACTGTAATTTGGTTTAGTGCAACTGTTGATTCTAAGCACTGGGGAAAAAGAGTCATTTTAAAAAAAAAGCAGATGGCAAATACCACCAATTGACAGTTCACTTCACGAAACAGAGCTTCTCCGATTTGCTGTATCAGGATTTGCTTTACAAAGCTACCTAGAAAGGGCAGCATAAGCAGTATCACCACTTTTGCAAACAAAAGGAGTATGAAACACACACACAAGGAAGAAAAAACCAAGCAAAGTTAAATATCTGCCAGATGAAGTCACTTCACAGCAAAGACTGAAGACATGCAAAGATCCAACTTAGCAGACCAGAGTCAATGGAGACACAGATGAAAAAAGCCTAGATCAAAATAAAAAAGGGTCACACTTGAAACAGGGCCACTGGAAGTTTTAGTATTATTCTCTTTGCTCAAAATACCTCAAGCAAATATCCAGACACAAGAATTTTGAGTCCTGCTTTCCCTCCTTTCCCATGGAAGAGTTGATGAAGATAAGTTATTCCTTTTGGAGCAAATGTTTACAAGCAACATACTTTAAACATCCACAAGAATACCTGTGTTCTGAAATACCATTCTGTTTTTGTCCACCACCCACATTTTTCATATTTTAAAACCCTGCAGTAATGTGTTTTCATGTGAGTATAGAATACAAGATGTCAGGGCACCCAACTGGCAGAATGTCTGAAACTGGGAGCAAAGACAGGGTTAAATGAAGTAGGTCTGCCCGAGGAAAAATAGCTCATGCTTATATTCCTCTTCCCATTATTGCAGTTCTACAAATCCCACTGGTGAAGTACAAGGAGTTGAGCAGACAGCTCAGGAGATGTTTTTCAGGTTGATTTTTATCTGTTTAGACAGTTTCTATAAAAGTTGTTCTTGCTAGAGTGGTTTATTTTCTCTGCCTCAAAAGCTTTCTTTGAAAGCATTATTCTAGTTCTGTAGCAATTCCCAGGCTTTTGAACCAGAGAAGGCAACATATGTTGTTAGAAATATTCAGACCTCACAGGTATCACATTTTCTGTCTGTAAACAACCATTTAGCCATCTCTCTTCTGTCGAACACCCCACTGAGATCAGCAGAGTTATTCTCACCTTGCGTCAGTACAGCTTCATAGATAAAACACAGCAAGCGTACCCCACTTCAGGTAAAAAACAAAAACAAAACAACAAAACCAACAACAACCAAAAACCCAACAACAAAGAAAAACCACCAAACCACTGAGATTTCTTCTACAAGTATTTCTAAAAAACCAGCTCCATCTCAGTAAGCAGCTATGTGGGCAGTCTTGAGCCACGAGTACTAAACAGAAGAACACTACTAAGTTAAGAATATTAGACATTTACTTGTATTAAAATATTTTGCTGATGGGAATTTCAGAAGCCTGATGTCAATATACCTTACGTGTTTACGCTACTATTTCATCTCTGGGAGAGTTTATTATTGAGGATAAATGTTTGTAGGACAGAGCTTTTTCCAAAATAACAGATTACAGTTCTTCTGGCTGTTTACACTGCAAGGTCAGGACCGCACCGCCTGTTTGGGAAAAGAGACATTCTAACCATGACTGTGCTCCTGAAGTACCTACATTTTTGGCAGTTCATTCATATCTTGGGAGGTAATCCCCAGCAATTCGGTAATTCAGATACCTTCTCCACCCAATACGCTGAAAAATATCCTGTTCAACAACAACAACAACAACAAATATTCAAACCCAAATGAGCCAGTGATGTAAACACAGCAAGAGACAGAAATGAATCACAAGAAAGGGCAGACATGCCAATAACATCAGACTTCGGATACATTAAAAAATCCCCAAACACTGAAGACCTCAACTTGTCCTATGACTTGGGTCATAGAGTTCCGTCTAGACAATCTCACGCGATTCAAACTAAGCACACGAAGCCTAGCCTAAACCTGAGAGAGTTTGCACAGAAAAATCTCTCTGTGATGCTGATAATCTTCTCATTTCTTGTTTGAATTTATTTATGGACAAAATAATTGCTTTTCTTATAGGAAAAAAATATTTTAAGCTTCAGTACCAAGAATTCATTACTGCTTTCAGCCATTGCTTGCCACAGCAAACAAGTCAATCTCTAGTCAAAAAAAACCTGACTCTCCATTTTCCCTGTTTTGTTCTTCCTTCAAGTTTTAAGTCCCTCCAAGCTTTTTTTTTTTTTTTCCTTTTCAGTTGTCCAAAACTGACTGCAGGAAAAGCTCTAACAACCAATTTCCCTCTAATCTTGCACTTCCTTTCCCAAAAGCCCAGCATTTGCTGGTTTATTATCTGTCATTCCCAGCAACCTATTTTATAGACAGTATTCTAGATCTTGCGTTTCTCACAAAAAAACAGAGAAAAGGTTTTTCACAGCCATCCAGAAGAAGCTAGAAAGGCTTCCTTTCTGCTCAAAATCAACATTTGAAGGGAGGTGGAAGAGTATAGCAGTGCTTACTGTTGAGAGCAGAGTAATACCTAAGGTATTTGTTTTGATTTTCTATAGGGCAGACACTGAAGTTCTAATTGTTGAGTTACATGAATTTGTGAGATTTATGAAAAATTCTGTCAATCTGGACCTGGGACTTCATTTCCCTGATATCTCCTCATCATCCTGGGTGAAAGATGCCCTGCTCTCACCTCTCTGAGCTCTGCATTTTGCCTCCTCCTCCATCATGAGAGCAACCTTCTAGTAAATACTTTGCTAGTTGCCTTCTTCTCATTAAGCTACAGTAAGTTCCTTAATAGAAAATGAAACAATATTTCTGTGTATTCATTTGTAATCATACTTCAGCCAATCTCTGTTTCATGGGCTCTTCATACATATTCTATTTACCTTTTTGGTATTGCTGTACTTACAACGCTGAACAGTAGTTTACAATTGATTCCATTTTCCTTCTCAAGGTATGAAACAGACTAGTTCCTGGTAATTCCTTCCCTTGCAGAAGGTCATAGAATTTGAAGAATTTTCTGGATCTTGAATACACCAGCCAATATTTTTATACCATACCATTTGTAAATCTACCCAGAATCCAAGATTTAGCTTTTCTGACCTCATTAATCCCTTTGATAATTTCTTGTACAGTCTTGAGTTACTGTTTCTGATACCTTAATTGAAATATTTAGTCACCAATCCTAATATTAGTGCTCTTCTCTGAAAGTTTGTGTCCCTAAGAAGACCTTAGGAAGTCTCTTCCAATTACACTAATCACTCACCTGGCTTCAGTAAATCCTTACATAGAAATCAAACTGAGTCACTCAGGAACAACTTAGACTCGAATTATCTTCCATGATCAGCTTTTCATGCTGTCCTCTACTCAAAACAATCACCTATAACTTTTGACTCAGTGATTACCTGTTGAAGGAATGTCTAAAATTTGGCCTTGAAATCCGTACTGTATTGTTTTGTGGAGATGCAGAAACCTGGAGGACAGCAACCTCTCTTGATTAAATTCAAGTATGAAACATGCTTTTTTCTCCTCAAAATTCTTTCACTGCTGCTCAGTAGGCATCCAGAGGTCAGGCTGGAAACGCTGATGCTTTGAGGCCAGCATACTTTTGATTTCATCCATAGAAGAGCAGAAACTGGAAAGCTATATGAAATGTATACTTTTCATGTTTAAATGCTGCAGTGTGTTTCTCAAAATATTTAAACAAGTAGTGAAATAAATCTCTGAAGTGGAAAGCTAATAAACATTCACATATACATTCTGCTCATCTCTGAATGTGGTGGCAATTTAGTTATTCCTTTATTTATGCAGTGGGACAAAGATCAGGAAAGATCATCAGTGAAAACTATTTGGCTGTCTGTTAATTTTCTTTACTCCTGGTTGTTTAACATTTATTTTTAAATTTATAACAAATGGATCTTTTCTGTTTGGTAGGAAAGTAGGATGACAGATTGTGGGAAGGAAAATGTGAGCTGTATGGAAAGAGAGCAAGAACAAGAAAAGGAGAGTGACTAATCCAACAAACCTGTTAATAACAAGTGGAGAGAAGAGAATGAAAAATGGCCTCTCCTAGCCCACTCCACCATGTCACAAAAGTGATGTCCTGCATAAAACTTGATCCCAATAAAATATTACAACAGCAGCAATTCCCACCACCACAGGAGAGAAAGCCAATTTAGAGCAAATAGAACACTTTACAACATTCACAGAACATGAATGAAACATCAAATATTAATTTAGAAGAAGGAAATAATCTACCTGTTTCCAGTACAAAAGGTACTCTACCCACCCACCCTTTGTCATCACTGACACTGGGAGAGAAGGCATTCAAACCATTTTGAAAAATAACTACAACAGACCATCTCAAAGAACCATCACAATGAAATAAGAACAAAAATATGGGGTGATCTTTGGGGAAAACTATTTAAACAGTTTCCATGAGTATATGCCTGACCATCACCAATTGTTTCTTCATTTCTTGCCAGGGAAGATTTGAAATCTCAAGGTTTTGAAGCAACAGCTCTTCTCAGATTCAGAAAACAATGCAGCATCTCTTTATCCCTTTTTTTTTTACCCAATCCTCGAAACTTCCTGCTGCCTTTAACTCCTACAAAGACTGGAGAAGTTGAAATCTTACATGAAATCCAGCATGCCAGTAAAATTACACAGGATCAGTGAAATCACACCTGTAAACAGCCAGCGGAGTGATTATAGCTAAAAAAGGACAAAGGAGGAATAAACCTATAAACCCACAAGCCTGGCTTTATTTAAATAGAGGAAAAAAAAAAACCTGTGACAGAGCACATTCAAAATAGACAAGTAGGTAAAATATTTCATCGAATACAACATGGGTCTACTAGAAACAGGCAGTATAAGACAGGTCTTTCTGCAGAAATCTAATCAATCCTCCAAATAATGAGATCACATCACAGGCCAAGTTCAAGGCTGAAAAACAGGGAAGATTGCAGAAATATAAAAGTACATGAAGAAATGGTTAAAATGGAGTTTTCACTTAGATGTACTGCTAAATAATCTTGATTTGAAAAAAAAAATTAGGAAATTAAATTTCTCAAGGTGAGAGATACTGATTTTGTATTTATCATCAGTTATAGCTGGTTTCGAAACAAGAACTTGCTAATGACTGAAAACTAGGAAGAAGTCTCATTTGGTAGGTCAGTATGAACGGTAAGAAACAGGCCAGTCCAAGAACCTGATACTACAATGATAGAAATGGGCCGTACATAACTGGTACCAATTCATTCAGGGAAAATATCTCTTAAGAAAAATACTCAGCGGCCTGGGAGTAGATCGAATATCCAGTAGCCTTCTGGAGACAGTGGAGGAAATGACCTGGATGCACTTATGGCAGACACAGACAAGGTAAAGGATGGTTTGAGATCCTGCAGCTCTGCTGAAATTTGGTTTCCTCAGCAGCAGCTTACAGTTTCTTATCAGCCTTTAAAATTTAACAAAGTCAGACATTCAAGAGCTTGAAGGTCAGGATAGGAAGCCGGTCCTGCATGACACCCACCTATTTCTGGAAAGCTGCCGAGTTCACCTCATGCAAGGATGGGTGTCTGCGCCACTTCCA
Organism: Oreocharis arfaki; assembly: GCA_013398015.1. NCBI lineage: Eukaryota > Metazoa > Chordata > Aves > Passeriformes > Paramythiidae > Oreocharis > Oreocharis arfaki. The sequence goes on along the minus strand of VZRR01011973.1, from coordinate 106,019 downwards.
TCTTAGCACACAACACTTGCCTGCCTATCAGTCCTAAAACAGGAAAGTAAGAATGTGCTTACCAAGCAAACAAACTGCAGTGCTATCTTCCCCTGCAACTGAAATTAAATGGACTTCTAAATGCATTTTTCCTCACTTGAAGTTCCTGACTTCTTGCCTGCGTTTTACCGCTCTGGGCTTAAAAATTACTGTCGTGTTTTTCAGATTAGATACCCAGTACCTATCCATGCTAAGCCAAATCCTGGCCTGATTTAAACCCCAGGCAACTCTAAGTGAAAAAGTATGGAAGCCCTTCAAAATTTCTCCAAGACATACCTTGCAACATGGTAAAAAGCCCTTGCCCCAAAACCCAAAGTACCATACCATAACTGTGAAAAAGTTTGCCTGGCACACCCTCAGAATACATGACACCAGTTTTTGGTTTTCTCCCATCAGCTACTTCCTTCAGAGAATATTTACTCCCACCCACTGAACACCACTGTCCGATAGCACATTTTCTATTTCACTGTCCCACAACTTTCATTTGATCTGAAAAGAGATGAAGAGAAACACTTGCTACTAAAAGATTTCACCCTGAGTAAAATCGTATGTTTCCCCTTGTTGCTCATATCCATACGTATATTAAAACTGAGCCCCATAGGTTTTCATTATTCAGGCATTTAATCATACGGAAACTATGGTAATTTAATTAAAACAAGCAACATAGGTTAGATATCCCAAGGGATAAAGACTGAGGAAAAATGATCTTATTCATCAAGCTTCCATTTCAAAAACATATTAATGTTAGAGCAGGAGACCACAATAAGTAAAAGAAATTTTAATTATTTTTTTTTTTAAGAAAAAATATAAAATAAAAAAACATGCCATTCATTTGCAAAGCAGTAATCCAACACTAAGGCAATTTCAACTTAGGAAGCCAGAACTTGAACTGCTCTGTCTCATGTCTGCAGCGAGTGTTTGTCAGAACTTAACACGAGCAGCAATTCCTTGCTGTACCACAGCAAAGCCTGGATTTATTTTTTCACATGGAACAGGGAAGACATAAAGTGTTATTAGGTTAGACATCACTGCTAAAGATGGCACTTGTCAGACGTACATGAAAGGCTTTCATTCTTCCTTGCTATGAAGCGCAGTGTTTAATTCTTCCCAAAACTTATGTCATGTACCTGGCACTCGACTTCAAAATGATTTATCAGCCCTCTATTGGGAGGAGAGAGCACAGGGGGGAGGCAGATTCGTACACACAGATGTTTGCCATTCTCTCTAAAGTCCAGGATACACTGACTAAGCCAACCTTTTGTTTTTACATATTACATAGTTGCTTTTCTCTGACTGAATAGCCTTTCGCTCCCCCTCCCTCTCACAAATCCCACAAGCCACAACCCTAATTCCAAAACCTTTATAGAATTTGTCCAAAATACTCCTCAGGCAGACGTCCATCAGTTATCAGCATCCTAGAAGGCCTCAGAGGTGCATATGAAGAGGGACTGCTATGTTAAATTTATTTCATGTAATAAAAGTAGTTACTACATGCAGTGTCGACACATACTTACAGCATCTATGTAGCCATTTTCTCTTCTGTAATTCTGATTTTTTTACTTAAATAGACTCAATCCTACATTTCCTCTGTTTCCAAAACTCCAACAAAAATCAGCAAAAGATACAAGTCTACATTTTTCTATACACAATAGAAAAAACCCCACAAAAGCATAGGCACACTACTCATCTGGCCTACGTCTGCATAATTTCAGTGACATTCCCATAGTTTATATGTGCTGTTGTAAAATACATCAACATATTATATACAAAAATACTCAACTTCCCACACATTTTCTGTAAACATTAAGCAATATTTTACCCTCGTTTTAAATGCGCTTTCAATACTTTGCATCCCTTCCTTTCCAGCGCATTCACATTTTCCAATTTCTTTGGCTCATGCAGAGCATTTGAAGAAAATAGCTAATATTAAAAATAATAAAGATTTCACAACAAGTGCTGCATTTTTACAAAAGCATTACAGTATATTCTTTGCCACGATGCTGCTGCTCTTTTATTTTCATAGCTTAAGCTCATCTCTTAGTATGAGTATGCAGATCTCAATTTGATGAGAACATACAAATAATCCCACGGTACCTTGGAGCAAAGATGAACATACTGAGTCCCAGGAGCCTGGCCAGAGTCATGGGATAGCCCCCACAGAAGCTCAAAATATCTGAGTAGCCACAGGTTCAAAGAGTTAGATCTGGTGATCAAAGTGTGCACACCTGAAGCTTGTCAGGTAACTGAGTTCTAAGGGACTACTTCAGCTTCAGTTTTACCAGAATAAGGAACAGTGGGAACATTTCTAAAACACATTTGTATTTCACACTTTCCTTTTAACAATCCGCGTATCTTTTACATGAGCTATTTCGTCCTTTGGGCTTGGGATCTCTCACAAAAACGAAATCAAATACTGAAAACAGATAATGAAAAATTAACATAAACAAGCAACAAAAAATGTATGGATACTTACAACACCTAATACTGAAAAAATCTAAAAGCATTTTTCTCCCTCATTGCTTGGGCAGGGGGTGGGGGGAAGGAGCTTAGCAGCTTTTATTATTCATTGCTGGGGGAAAAGCTGAATCAAAACATCACATTTAATTCAGTTTAAGTGAGAGAGCTTTGTAGAAATACCCCACTTGCAGAAGAATCCCCGAGTCCAGCCCTCACACTGTGCCTTCTGCATTCAGCACTGGGAGAGCCCAGCTGAGGCTCTGAGGCAGCCTACAGCTGCACAAGTTTGTTTTTTAAGAGCATTTATGTGTTTTACCTACCAGTACTCTTTAATTTAACATAATATGAATTATTTTAGTAAGCATCCAATCCATCAAGATATGAAACTTCCATCACCTGGTCACAAGAGTGGAGCTCGCCTGGCCCGGCAGTCGTGGCTTGAAGGAGCATTACACGGTATAAATGATCATGTAACACAGGCTAACACTTATTTATACTGGGGGACTGGTGTAGAATTTTGCCAAGTTTAAATTATTTACAATATCTCCCTGCCTATTTTTACTTGTTGTTGCTTCTGGTTTAGGGGTGCTTTTTACCCCTCCAAGTCGTCAGAATTTACACAATGGGAAGTGCTACCCTTTTTATACACTCATTATATTGCAAAGTTCCCAACCAGCTGATTATCATACTCATCATCAGAGAGCTGTTATTTGTCACTAACAACTCCTACCATCAGTTGGGCATGATTTGCTTTAAAAGTATGCTAAGCCTGTTGTGTACTCATCTGGAACGATTTTTGAGATTAAAAAGCACTGATAAATTCTCACTTTTTTCCATTGAGAACACAGCATGTTTTGCCCAAGGCAAACTGCTACTCAGTAGTCAGCCAGAGGAATGCCACACACTATAAAAGTTTGAAGTGTTAAGTCCTGGAAACTGCTTATGCTCCAGAGTGCTGAAGATGCAGTGAAGGAGGTAAATAATACCACAAATGCCACCTCATTGGATGCATCCCATTGCCCAGAGATTATCAAACACCATTAAGCTTTTCTGCCAACAGGTTTGGGGTTTTATCTGCTAAACTGTAGCTGTTACAATTATTATATATATATATTTAAAAAAAATCATAGTCTGGCCCACAGTGATTTACAGGCCAAGTTCAAAATTTTTTAAGCGGGGCAAGTAATGAAACTTACAATTTTTCCAGAAACACAAAAAAGTATTTTCTTAGCACTTGAGAGGACTTAAGATGTCAGCTACTTGGAATTTTAATTGTTAAATTAATAAATAAAGAACAAGGAGATGACACTCTCTTGTACACTTTCAGACAACATTACAGTCGGTCTTCTCCAAGGACTAGGCAGGTAGAAGAAAAATTTTTCATTCTCCGGTGCTGGCAGAGTCAAAGCTGCTGGGAGTATGCTCCTCCTCTCCCAGCTGAGTGAAAAAAAGAGAGAAAATAAACAAGGGAGAAGGGTAACACATGGCATAATGCAGGGGCAGAGGCTGATCACAAGGTTATGAAAACATGGATGCTGTGATGTAGAAATCAACCAGCCAACACTTCAGAAATGCAAAATATTGATGGAAGAACTGCATTTTCATTGGCATACGTCAAGCGGACAGTAACAAGACCTTTATGGAAAAAGTATTTCATATTGTGGCATAAAATGACCAAAAATAAAAAAATTAATAGTCAGAAGTCCTCTCCTTCCTTCTGTCTTCCACACACGTATCTTCCTTTATCAAAAAGCCTCAGCTATGTCTTCCAGTCCCAAGAGTGTCTTGATCATTGTTATTAGAAGCACTTTTAAAAAGTATGTCTTCTGTATGGAAATTCCCTTCCTAGAAGGAGTGTGATTTTTGTTTAGCATCACGCTGTTTTGCAAGAGAACTCATGGATTTAAAAAGCACTGCAAAGTTACAGGTTGTAGCAGAATTACTGTGTGCATTCATGTAACTGATGGAGCCTTAAGATGCAATTCAAATTATTCTTAAGACAACATTTAATATAAAATCGGCAAAAAACCTTTCTCTCAGAACATTAGCCTTAAATGAAAATTTCCATTTTCAAATTGAACTGTTTTCAGAACTCTTCATCACTGAAGAATTTTAGCTGGAGCCCAGCAGACTGCTTGGGATGTGATTAAATTTCAGAGTATCAGTGCCAATTCAGGTATTATGCATCCACCTTCAGCTGACTTCGCCTTTTTTACCTCCCCTTTTTTACTGCAATGAAAAGCATTCAACCCTTTGCAGAGCTCCTCCTCACTGAAAGCTTTCTCAGAAAAGAGAATTCCAGGCATAAGACTAAATTCTGAAAAACACAGGCACGATACTCTTCAAAGGGGTGGGAAGAGAGTTACCTTCAGATGCTCTAACAAGAGCATTTCAAAGGTGAATGGTGGAATTAGTAAGGGGCCACTGGGTACCAAACTGTAACCTGTAGCTTTGAAAATCAGTCCCGAAGGGATCAGCTTACAATGCTTGAAGGGAAGAACAAGGACACGTTGTGTGCATCACTACCTCTTGTTTATACTCCACTCACATTTTCCAGTCGTTTTAGACTCCCACAGAGGTTTCCTCTTACTGGCTTATGTCCAGAGGTGGATCATGTGAACAAACTCAACTATTACTGAGCTCTGACATGAAATGAAGAGTATTCTCATTATTAAACCCACAGTATATCCTTTAATATAGAATATTCTACCTTCAGCTGTTTACACATAGCTCTAATGCAGGGGAAAGAATGTGAAGGTTAAATATAGCACTAAGTGAATTTCCAGTGAAGTGCACTCACTTTGCTGGAACTTCAGAAATAGAAGAGAAATAAAGATAAAATGGCAATGACCTGAAAGGTCCATTCTGAATAGCAACAAAATTTTCCTCTCTGTATTGCTGTAGATAAGAATCGCGCACCATTTTGTCGGGGACGGGTAGGAATCATTCCCAAAGAAGAAATAACAGTACTTTCTAATCTCCAAGAAAGTTTTAGCCCTGCTACGACATCCTCAGGGTGGTTTTCTCTGCTCTCCTTAGCAGGCAAAGGAGCTCATGTTCTACAAAAGGTACATAACAGGCCTGGTTCAGACACTCAAGTCTCTGAACGAGAGTTCCTGGAATAACTTCCCTGAACAGAGCAGAAGACCATGGTCTGTGTAAAGGAGAGCTTAAAATGCTGTCAAGACTTAGCAAAACAAGAAACAATAAAGATAATAAACTACCAGCATAATCCATCATGCTGTATTACTTAAGGTTGCTGAGAGAAAACGTAACCCAACTGCACAGAAGAGAAAAATTGTCATCCAAAGTCTGTGCTGATCTACATCTTCAACTGGCCTGTCAGGCACAGGGGATTATGTGGGGTGGGGATCACCATAAAACCTGGCCGTCTCTGCCCACATGTTTTTTCATGAGTTGGCTTCATCTCATCTGGAACACTTGGGATGCTGTCTGGAAAACAAAGGCAGCTACGTTTCACTTGTCAAGGCAGGAGCCATAAAGAGGAATGAATAGCAGTCAAGCACGCAAAGGCCCTAGGTACGAAGTCCCTCATCACCTTTATTTTAGCGCAATCCGTTTCACAGCTATATCATCTGGACAAAAACTGTGAGAATCCAGCAGTGCAAACTACGTGTTTTTTTCAATGTCTTTATGATCACAAATTATTTCCACAAAAGTTAGACTATACTTTCCTGCAGAAAGCAACAGACTTCAGAAAGGGCCTTGGAGACTGGAAAGGATACGTCATTTTCCTGCCTGTGAACCTCACAATTTTATAAAGACATTATATGGACTGACTGACACAGTCAGCTCTTCATAAGCACCTGGAATTTAACAAATCAGATTAAAACAGACAGGCTCCTAGTCTTCTTCATGTATTCAGTCACAGTACCTAAAATGTGCAAAATTATCTGCATATACTAATAAACTTTTTCAAATAGTACCATAATAAAGTCACGTGGTTCAGGTAAATAATAATAAATTACTTTTACAAAATAGATTTTGGTTGACTAAAATATTTTGTGGTTATAGTTAGTTCTGCTTCTGCCAAAGTATATATATATTTATTCCCTTGTTTTCAAGTCCAGTGGATCATTTAGCAATAATCATGTGACTTAAATACCAATTCAGCAATGACCACCACACTTGATCAGAAAGTAATTTATAAATATGAGACTTTGGGTTTTATCTGAGGTTCAAGGAGTTATCTTTTTTTACTGCAAAAAATATGCCGAATAGGTGATCTGTTAAACAGATAAGAAGAGGAGACCCAGCACAAACCCAGATGAAAAGGGCTCTCTCTTCATTTATCCTTTTTTCCTTGTCCCAAGTATGGCATCATTGTACAAATACCTCATGATCAACCATTAATTATTTTTTAAATTATATTTTTAATTGTTTTTTTGAAAGATCTTAATGTTTGCAGAAATAGGTAGAGACTTTCTGAATGAGGTCTGCTACAAGTCAAATCACATCTGGTGTTTTGGTCACTCATTTCCAGCTGGCATTTACTACAACAGAGCTTAAACAAAGAGATAAGAATGAAAGAATTGATCCTTCATAATAAAGGGGAAGAAAAGATGGTAAAGGTGTCTATCTTGGCTTCATTTCCCTGTGATGATACACATTCCATCTGCTGCCCTACTCTAATATCGACTTATAAGGGACACAACTCCTTTTATTGCACAGTACAGATTTTATATTTTGTGCTTGCTGCAACAGCTGCCTCTGCCAGTTCCTGTGGAACCGTACATTTGGTAGCATCACACCACCTTCCTAGGTCCTTGGTGCTTCCAATACCAACTGTGGCACCACGTTCTGCTCCAGAGCCCATTTATTCAAGCTAGTAAGTAATATCATAATGCAGGTGACTTCATGCCTTTGGTATCGTCCATCCCAAGTCTGTGGAGCATGGCAAAGAAAGACAAATTACTTCCACAAAAGTTAGCTCTCCCTACAGAAAGCAACAGGCTTCAGAGAGAGTCTGTAACAAGAGTCTTTTAAAACCTATCCAAGTGACTTCAAATTTTTGATGTCCAATATTTGATACACTTGAAAAACACTTAAAGATGCTCCTGAAATCCAGGAGGAGAGAGCAAGCATTCTGAAAAAGCAGACTGTTAGTGCATGGAGAGGTATCAAGACAAGCTGAGATTTGCCAAAATGGAAACAAAAAAAAACAAACCTCTCACTGTGTGTGAGTGTATCAAAGACAAACAGCAAGGTGAGAACATTACCTGCAGACACACACCAGATGCCCTATGCACTCTCTTACTTACGGTACTGAAGGCCTAGAAAAAAAATAAGTCATTTTTACAGTGATGGGAAAAAAATGAATAAATGTTTTCGTAATGCAATTTCACATTATCTTTTTTAGAGATGTGTTTGTTCTAGTTATTGGAAACCTATTTAGGTTTTTAAATAAAAGAAAAAGAAAAGGAGAGAGGCAAGGTGGATGAGGTAGATCTGCATCCTGTGATGATTTAGAACCTGCACATACAGCGAGTGTTCTTCCAGGAGAAAAATTTTCCATTTAGCCTTCAGATGCTGCATTCCTCCTACTGTTCATTATCTTTCTATGAGGAGTTACACAAGTTTTGACTCCAGATTTCTGCAAAAGAGATTTGTATGCCTCTCTAGAATATGGTACAAAGCCCAAAGCACCTTCGTTTTTCAACAGAGGGGGGGAAAAAAAATGAAAATTGCTTGCAAGTAGTTTCACACTTCATTTTCTCTTGCACATCTGAAACAGATCCCATTTTTGTTTCAGAGGCATAAGCACACTTGTGCTGGTGCTCTTCTATGAGACGAGGCTGCACCTGGAATATGTTTGACAACTTCCTGTGCTTGGAATACTGTCGTGTTCATTTACAGAGGAATCAAAAAGGTCAGTATTAAATTATAACATGCATATGCACACGCCCACATGCACAACCTACACAACGTATGAGATAGTTTAAATAATAATTTCCGTAATAAATTCAATATGCATTTGTAATAATGAAGACACCTAGCATGAAATCAAACTTTTGGGGGCTGAAGGAAATGGTTTACAGCTACTGGAACTTTCTTTCGATGTTATAAGTTGCTAAATTTAACACTTTGTTTTATCTGACTATTCCAAAGAAGACAGAAAGTTGGAGTTAACCCATACAGCAAATCAAACCGGCCTCCTGATATGAGTCACTATTTTATGGATGATGCATAAAGAGTTCCACATTTACTGTTGTTGGGTCTTGAATCTTTTTATCCTTCATTACTTTCTGAAGCTGACCTCTTTCCAAAATAATTTGCACATAAAAAAATCATTGCGGATGTCAAGCTACAAAAAACCAGCAGTAAAAATAGACGTTTGTTTGCATATATCATTCAAAACCATACCCTGTAAGAAGGTTTCATTCTATCAAGTCTGTCCAACACAGACTCTGAAGAAAACAGCAGAAAATAATTCCCTAACACACAGTGCTTACTCTCTTGTGAATGAAGAGTCATTATATCTATTCTGCTCAGGGTTGCAGCAATTGTCCATATTAGGATACTCTAATGAAGCCTGTCATTAGCATGCTGAACCACTTCAGTGGCTTAGCACTTCTTTTTGTTTTCATTTTGTAATTTGGCATGTAATTTGCATTTCTATGAACTTCCAGGAGCTAAGCCTGCTGGGCTAGCAAGCCTCTGCTCCCGGGGAAACTCCAGGGTACGCTTCAGCTCACACTGTCACCTTTCAGAAACTTTTCAGTTATTCACATTTATGAGAAAGGATGCAAGCAAAATGTTTATCTTTGAATTTTTGTAATTAACTGCTTTTCAAGACCAGTTTAGCAGTCTCTGATAAAACACAATACTGGGTGACCAAAGCCCCTCTTCCTGAATTCCTACAGAACATTCACCTATCTCTCAATTTGGCCCATGGACACGATGTTCTCATTCAGGCCAAACAGGTGCCAACATTCTGATCACTTCTGGAACTCACCTAAAGGAGTTGCACCAACATCGTGTCATCTGTGTGCAGCCAAATTTGTCCCCTCCTGGCTAGATAGAGCATTGTGTTCCAATGGCTGTACTTTATACCTAGGCGTTATCGCATGTGTCCGAAACTTTAGTACCTGTCCCTCCAATAAGATAAAAAATGCAACCTATTTAATTTAAAACTACTGTTTTCCTACAGGAGATCACAAAATCACAACTCAGATCTTTTTGCTGATTTGAAATAAAAGCCTCTCCTTTAAATAGAATTAGACAACCAATCAGTTCAGAACAGATCTAAAAATGATAAAGTTTATTGCACAGCTTACTGCAGAAGACTGCCTAACCTCTAACCTGTCATCCAGTCAGTATGGTGGTGGAAAGGGAGAATATTTTAAGGAACATCAAGACCAGACAATGCCACTGATCTATTGAGATGCAACCACTTCTCTTCTGAAACCGTCTGAAGGACAGCTTCAAGTTGATGTGGATTTGCACAACTACAATTGCATCTAAGATTCCATCCTGTTAGTCCAAGTAGAAAGAATGTCCAAACATACCCTGTGAACTGCCAGCTGGGCTTGTTTAACTTGCATTTTATTAAAAGATGCTGAACACACTGAAATGACACTTGAAGGACACAGTGCCTTTGATGCTGGATTTAAAACCCAGTAAGTGCAATCTAAGACTATGTTAAAGCAAACATGTTTATGAACTAGTTGAAAGTACAAGCTAAAGACGTGCCTATGAGACAGCGTATGAAATCCTGCACATGTTGACTGAGGATTAGCACAGATGATGGAGAGAAGATGGCATATGTGGAAATTAAAGCAACTTTAATTTAAAACAGATGTCATGAAGGTCTCTGCCTATGCCTTTATTATTAAAAAAAAAAAAATATATCATGAGAGCAACCAGCTCAACACTCAGGTAAAAAACAATAAGGCCATTCAAAACAAACAGTAATAAAAGATGGAAAAGATTATGAAAAGTTAATGGGTTTTATAGGGGGCATGTCTGTTTTCTGGTGAGGGCACATGTATAAGTACAAACACCACAACTATATATACATACCTAGACACAGAAATCTTGTGTATTATTCTGAAAGTCATTCAAAACAACCACAGAAAGAATAGCAACATTGGCAGTACCAAAACGCTGGCATGCCATAAATAAAAAACAACTTAGAAAGCTCCATCTTCAACTCTTTCCATATATTCTAAAATGAACTGAAATTTTCATGTTGTTTGGAATGTCATTTTCTCTGTGCTAGGATAAATGACCAGGACAGACTCAGAAAGTGCTCAGTCATGACATTCAAATCAGTTCTTGGGCAAAATACTTTGGTTTTCGTAGATCCTGTAAAAGTAATTAAGAAATCCTACACTCAGATGGTTTACACACCATATCCCTGAAAACTCCATTTATCAAAACTGCTTTTACTCCTCTTTTGGAAAGGTACCATACTGAAAAGCTAAAGGACATGCACATGTAGGCACGAAAACAAACCATATCCACAAAATTCTTGCAAGTTCCCATGGAAAATTGTATAACTCTGTAACAACATTAATTTTATTATGCACCTTTGACCAGCATTTTGTTTGCCCACTAACTCAGCTTTTGGGATTACTTTTAACTTTCCAGCTCTTGAAGTAGCACTGAACTGCAGCCATTTGGTTCTTACATCAGATTCTGAAATGATTCTTCAGTCTCCCTTTACTTTTGGAGTTTCCATTAGGACAGCACCTGTCTATGATCCAGAGAGGAAAAGTTGTCCTAGCCAGCATTTATTCCTTGTCAAGAGTATGTTTTATAGTTCATTATTATTTGTATGACTGTCTTTCTCAAAGCCAGGTTAGTGTCTCGTTCTGCTGGATACTACATCAGTTATCTGCAAGTTTATGAAGAAGTTTAACAAGTTTATGAAGAAGTAATTGCAGGTGAAGGAAAAATTTTGGAGGCATTGCAGGGAGGGCAGCCACTTCCAGCAATGGCCCATCCATACCGGTATTAAGCACATGAGACTCACGTTCTGCTGTGAGCTGGGAGTTATTTGAAGGCTGCTTCTGAGGTGGGAAATGTAAACACTGCAGCACCACCTGAGACATTCCATAACACAGTGTGTATTCATTCAAACAGAGAAAGAACATTTCCCCACAACCACAACTGAAAGGGAGGAGCAGTTTTGTTTTTCTGGAGTAGCTGGGATAGGAGTAATCTAGTTCAACTACCTCCAACAAGCTGCTTGAGCACTGATTACCAGATATATAAATAATAACATGAGCAGTGAAGAGCCTTGGAGTCCATGAGAACAAGATGTTGCTGGGCTGCTGAAGATCAGAAGAGACAGGGGAACTGCCCCAGGCAGTTTTTTGTCCTACCTTGCTGCTTAAGGTACAAATCAGAACCCTCATTATGAGGAAAATCAGAGTCACACCATCTAGTGTGAATAAAATAATTCTACTTGATGCACAGGGGAAATTCCATGCTATTAAAGCTTTCTGTGGACACAGGTCTTTATTTTAAGATCAGTTAGAAACCCAGGGATAGTATAGGGAGCTCTGGATCTTCCCAGATGATGGCCTTTCAACTGCAAGAACACATTTCTGAATGGCTACAGCAGTGAGAGCATGCCATGCTGTCCAAACACCATTTTCTTCATTTTAATCTAACTTTTCAGCAAATATCTGTTCAGAAACCTTAAAAATCTGAAGAGAATCCTCACAATTGCGAGTAGCTGCCATGCCAAAATGTCAAGCATAACCTATTTCACACCACGGAATAAAGCGCAGGAGGCAAAAACCTGCCACTGATAATCCTCAGGAGCAGAATACAGACCAGAAGGGCAGCTGAATTGCTACTTTGCCACTTTCAGACAAAAAGTGATTAACAAGAAGAAAACAGTAATACAGAAAAGCTATCCAGAAGCTCAAAACTGCATGACTTCATCCTTCTCAAAACTTCCTAGAACCGAATATTCCAGGGAACATTCAAGTTCAAATCTGTACTAAAATTTCAGAATCCGGCTTGATTCTGTTTGATATGTATCACCTTTACTTCACCCAAAATGCTGGTAAAAAACATAGGCAACTGTACAAGCAGCTTTACCATCTAAATTAAATACAAGCACAGTTACCCTGAAATAAAGGGAGGGCAAGAAAAGGACAGGAAAAGCTGACAATTAAAGCTGTGTAAGGAAAGTTTCCCATTCCGGAAAAGTACAGACAACACAGGCTCACAGGCCTTTTGATCTTTAAACCACTATTTAAAAGGAAATGCTGAATTACAAGTGTATTAAATGTCTGTCTCTAATTTCACATGGAAAGAAGAAGTCTGTATGAAAAGTCAAGATATTAATCAAAGTAGCTTAGAAGTTTTGAGGGAAGAGCTACAGACTGAAATGGAACTGTGGATTGTTATCATTTACTGAACTTACACATTAAAAAACTTTTTGTTCTAACTGGGAATTTGTTTGTACCAGAGCTGTCATATGTGCCAAATTGTTCTCTATATACACATTAGGCATAAATTGGGGGCTACCAGTGAGAACAACACACCAAACAAAACCTAGCACCTATCTTTCCAGTTCCGTGCTTAGTTTGTAAGTCTGGTGTGGCAAAACCAAGTTTTTCCTCTCAAATGAGCTAGGTTTTATCAAGAAATTATTAAATGCAACTCTATACTGAAGATTACCCAGAGTCACTGCTAGCGATGGAACAAGAAATGCACTTTGGGGCAGTGGAAAGCACTGCAGGTATTTTATTGATTTATATCAGAACTGGGAGAAGCAGGCATTTTGGCTATTCCAATGTTTAATGCTGCCAAAAGGACAGATCATAGGTTGCCATAAGCCTGGCCCAAAAAAGCATAAAGCACTGTGCATAAGGACTGCCACCTCCTCCCCATCCCTTGAGACAAAACATTATATATGTTGCAAGGAAAAAAGAGAGGAGAGTAGGGAAAAAGCAAAGTAGCATCAAAGGGTTGTTTACTTTCCTTCTCAGATAGCCAGAGGCTTGGATGGATCCTGAATTTCACCCATCCCAAACACAACCAGCAACATGCCATGACACGTTAACCCATAGGAGCTTATTCCTCAGCCTGAGGGACAGAACCTGAGGTATTCCTGTGACATCTGAAACTCTAGTCTCCCTCCTGGGAGGCTTGGAGACAATTCAAATCCCACCTGACAGGGCTGCAAACTGACTATTAACTCCACAACAGAGCTTCTGAAAACATCTTGAGTATTAGCAGATAAACCCTTCCACAACTTCACTGCAACTTGAAGCACACAGGCGAACTTATGGTCCCTACTGCAGGCTAGAGATTTCCATTCATGTTTAAATAGGTTTTAACATTCCAATCAAGCAGGAGTCTAAGCAATTACAGTGAATAGCTCCGGAGCAGAGCCAAGGTGGCCCAGAAGGTTGCACAGCAGGACACCCCTGTCACGGTGTGCCGTTAGCCAAGGCACCATCTGCCTCTTCAAGTACAAGTGAGGGCTCTGCGAGTGCCAAAGGCTGCCAGCACATCTCACACCTTGTTTACCTGACAGCCATCAGATGGCACTGAATAGCTACAAACCCTATGGTAAGCAATCACTAAGCTGGGCAGGCACAAAATTTCCACTTGGCAGGGATCTCCAAAACTAGCAGGAACGGAGGAAATGCCAGTGCAAGCTGCGAGCCGAACCTGATTGTCATTCAGTAGTTAGAGGGAGCAGAAAACCTGCACACAAAAGACCGTTTGCTCTATTTCTGTAACAGAGACATAAACAAAACGTCAAACAATAAGAGAGGAAACTGGACATTTGTGGCTCAGCTGCCAGAACAAAGCATGAAATCTTAACTTTCAGCTCCATCTCCTCAGAGGAAGTTCCCTGAAGGATAAAAGGATGGCTTAACAAAGTGAGATGCTGAACCCAGCAGCCCCACTTTCTCACTCTCGTCCCTGCAGCCACAGAAAAGTGGAGACTTCCGCACCAGCCCTTGGCAGAGAGACGGAGAGCAGGGCACAAGGGAGTCGGGCAGGCTGAGAGGAGAAGTGGGAGCCTCCAAAGGCAGCAGCCAGCTCGGCAGAAACAAAGCAGCTGGCAGGAGACAGTGGGATGGAGGAAGTCCCTGTCTGTCTGCTGAGCCAAATGACAACAGCCTCATCATAAACTGCAGAAGATAAGGATAGGGATAGCTGTACACAAAGGCAGAGAAAACACCCCTATTACTGCTTTCAACAGCCCTATTAATTCTCAGAAGCTCTCCTGACAAGGCATCTATTCAATTTTCACTCCATGTGTTCCATCTAATGGGAGCTGTATTATGTTTCACACTGAAGGTAATTACCTCTTGAAATTTTTGTGTACGAGAGGAGTAAATGCTTTAATTTTCTGCAGGTGTCTTGGACACATTCCTTACAAATGCTTTGACCTAAAATGAGGTGGGCATTCCTGTTTTACAGGGCTGCTCTGAAATTAGGATGGCTTATATTCGCGGACCAAGCTGAAGTCATTGATCCCATCCTTTAAATGGAGATGCATATAATACATTCTACCATCACCACAACACAAACAAGAACTGCTCCAGTGAAACTGAATTAATACCAAAACCTTTCTATTGCTAGTTACCAGAATGCTGAGAATATTAATGGCTCAGAATTTTACAGCACAAGACAAGGAGGCTGCTTCCTTATCGCTTCATAAAAGGCATCCTTGCAAAATTTCCTGGAAAAGCCAGCAGAAAACACTACAAGCTCCACCAGCTCCTTAACTTACCAACTTTTACATGGATTGGGATAGCAATACCTTGGTGGCCTTCTGTTTTAATCATGTGAGACACTTCTAAATAAAAAGATAACACTTCATGATAAAAAATCATGAGAATACTGTCCTTATGAAAATACTTTCTTTCCAGCTGCATTTTTTGCTAACATAAAGTCCTATTATCAGACCATAAGTTATTAATTAAACTTTGAAAGTTTCAGTATTTCATCTAGCTGAGTCTTACTGAGCAGAAGAATCCAATGTACTTTGTATGACAGCTAATGTTTTCATTGTTTTTTGAAACAAGGACTGTTGCTAAGCTATTCAACAAACTGACTGCTACACTCATAGTTCTTGAATTATATCACCTGAAGAACTACAATAAAACACAAATTAAAGCATAATATGGAAAAACCAGAATTGGCTCCCCATCACCAACACTGTTTCTAGATACAAAGTGATGAAAGATCAGTACCACGGCCTAAGCAGAACTCCTGAACCCCTCAGCAAACCAGATTCAAAAAATGTGTATTTCCTTATTCCAGAATGAACAGACCTTTCCAGTCTTACTGGAGGCTCTTACTGAGGCTGCTCCCTGAAAAGGCTTCTGATGCAGACCACCACTGCCCTTCCAGAAGCAAGCTGATCATCTTCAAGGAGTTCACTATGCTGACACCAAACTTTTGGTTGCTTCTGCTGGAGCTTCTCTACTTGTTATAACAACAATGACATATTCTTTAGAAAAAGGTTTGGAACTGGAGCTTTGTCCAGTATAAATCCATGCCCAGAATGAGGCAGGAGGGAGAGAGATCTCATCTGTTTTCCTCCGTATGCGATTCTTCCTTTGATTGAAACATTTCCAGTTGGACTCTGCTTTGACTCGGAAACATTTGAAAAGCTTTGGCTTTGACAATCCTTCATGTTTTGACCAAGAAAAAAGCTACCCTGTGTTTATTGCTCCCTGCACCTTTCTTAAGAAATGGATTACTTTGCTGAGGGATGTAACATGAGGAGCACCTCCTTTACCAAGTCATAGCTTTATTAAAGATTAGGAAAATATCCAGAAAGAATTGGAGCTTTTCTGCTCACTCTCGCTCCACAGGTGCATTTTCCAGGTTTGCCTGGATTTGGCTTATAATTTAACCAGAAATAACCCCTCTAAAACATATTCAGGCACCCCTTTTAGAGTATAAAATACTTCCTTGTAAAAGTAGTTTTCCAACCTTAGTTGCTCTGAAGGCTGGGCTTGGGTTTTTCTCCCCGCTCTCATACAAGTGATTGAACCAATTTTGCTGAAGCCTTCCAAAAAAATGTATATGTGGCCACAATCCAAGATACAGAACAATTCATCTGCAAAGCTGAATGTTTCACAAGCCATCTGCAAATAGGGCTTTATAAGAGGAACCATTTTGTTACCTTAGCCATACAGCAAGAGCAGTGGCCATAATACAACATTCAGAAGGAAGGATTACAGCTGTAAAAAATGTTCACAATGAAGTCATAAACTGCAAAATGTGCCCCTTTTGAATTTCTTTACAAACACAAAACTTTTCATAAAAGGTTAACTAAGATTCACACATCTTTAGAGAGAATATGGGCCAGTTTATGGAACCCGCATAAACCCCTATGAAACAGCACTTTTTCTATTTTTTTCTTTCCCCCTGAACCTGAAACTCAAAATAAAAATCACGGGGTGCAGACCCACGTGGACTGAAAGCAAAATTGCTGCACATGAAGCCCCCAGAACAAAACACACCGTGTTCTGCACAGCTCGTTAGGATGACATTATTTAAAGGACTGGGACCACTGAGGAAAGCTCATCGAGAAGCCAAGAACATTCTTCAGTGGGGGATGGGAATATATGCTCCAGTTTGCCTGCAAGCCTAAAACAAGCTTAATTAGAAGTTTCAGAAATGTTAAATGATGTTAATTTGCTGCCCTGGCAAAGTGCCTGCTACAGCTCTGCAGGCTCTATAAATGAAAGTCTGCAGCACCATTACTGAAACCCCTTCCTGAGCTAGTTAGGCTATCCAAGCCCTTTGTGGCTGTGGATTCCTGACTTTTAAAAAGCCAGTGAAGTAAAGCTGTAGACAGACACAGCGCTATCTCAGGTTTGAAAGGAAGAAAGGCCCATGGATCCCTTCCTGAGAGTGCTTCTGATAGAAAACTTTGTCAAGAAACAAAGCATCCTGCCTCTCCTACAGCAGGATCAAATCCAGATGGCGTTTATAAAAAGTACACAAAATCCTACATGATATGGATGTCTATTCAAGAATTATTTTCAGTTTAATACACATGACAGGACAAGGGGGCATATATGAATATTATAAGAAAAAATTTTATTTGAAGCAGATGTCAGGAAGCCCTGTTGCATGCAAAATAAAAAAAAAAAAAATCAGGAATAGTTGTAAAAGCCAAAGAAGCAGATTTTTGCAGGTACAAACACTGGATCCATTCACAAGCAATTGGATATCACATTGGGTGGACTATGGCCAAAGAGTCACAAACTAACTGACAAGTACTTTAAATACATTCAGCGAGGCAGTGTGCAGTGTGTTTAAAGCTATGCTGCACTGAATGTCACACCTAGGACCAGCTGGGGATAACAGCACTTCCAAAGATTTCCTTTATTAATGACTGTGGATACATTTTTGAGCTGAGGGGGTTATTCCCAGTTTAGAATTCCACTAATTAACTAAAATTGATATATAATCCTCTTCTCTCTTTTCCAGTTTATCATATTCTTAACTACACACACACATGCTGCAAAAGTGCATTGAAATAAGCCCAAGCAGCATAAGAAAAGGTTCTACAAGAAAAGAAAAAGAAGAAAAAAAAAGGGGCGGGGGGGAGGGGGTGGTCTTGGGAAGGGAAGTAGGGGAAGTTATTGGAAATTCAAAATCTGGGCCATACAAAACCCTAAAAGCTTTTACACTTAAACCCTACATCCTCTCTACAGAAAAAAAATCGATATTTTTATTATTATTTTATGGACAAATAGTTTTCATTCAGATTAGATTTACTGCATTTCAGATCAAAGGGATAAGAAAGGATTTAAAAGTTTAAGAGAATTAATAAGCAACAGGGAATACAGTGAATTCTTCTCAAATCTAGAGACCCATACACATCAACATTCACAATCAGTTTGCAAATACAAGGATTTTTATTTCCCCTGCTCTGGCTCGGATGCCTTTTAAACCATACTGGTAGCACACTGCCCCATATGGCATCATTCCTTAGCAAACCTGCACAAAAACTCGGGGCCACAGTCCTCCTTTAACGGCCTCAGTAACTTTTCCACTGGGGATGAATGTGGCCCAAACCATCACTTCAAAGCAAGGCTGCAAATGGTCCAGCTGAGTGGCCACAGCTTTTCACAGAGCTGCCATGTGTAAGGTTAGCTTCAAAGTTTCTGGGAGAGTTTCTTTCTGCACACAATGCACAAAATTAACAAGGAATTCTCAAGCCCTCTGTAAAAGTTAATCATTCATATGTGCATAACTGAAATGATTTCCAACAATTAAGCTATAACTGAAAGTCAACCATGATAACACGCTTCTCATCTTGTTTTAATGAATAACCTGCCACTCACACCAGAAACTACTCTCTGAATTTTTGGAATCCAAAAGACTTTATGATTTGGAGATTATGAGTAATGAGTTAAAATTTTAGAGCCCGTAAAGATTAGCAATTGAATGCTATACTTGCAGTTAGTACAGAAGATCACTGACATTTAACCAGGCTCCCCTGCAGTAGTTCATTTATAGTTTGGAAGGAAACCAGAATGTTCACTAAATGTTCCTTGTTCACCCCAGGAAAAGGTAAGTAATAGGCAGGTCAGAGGCAGAAATGCCTTTTAAAATGAAACTCTTTGACAGCACGGTCAATTTTTTTCTGGGAAAGAGAGGTTTTCAAGTTACTGATTAGCAGGGAAAGGCTTGGTGTTTCCTAGACACAGATCTCTGCATTTATTGTGCCCATATACCTTTCAAATTGAGACACAAAGTTCAACACATTTTATCCACCAATAATTTACTTGTACTTCAAGTAGAGCACCCTCTTTTCTCAGATCTGTCCTATTCCGCTCATCCTAAGGCAGCTCAGAACAAGTATTTGGGAAGACCAAGCCATCTCACAGTCATCCAGCTCCCATACGAGTCCAAGCTCTTCACACTGCCTTGGGCAGTGATCTCTCGAGGAATCCCATCTTAGGAAAGGCCACAAGGCAAGTCTGGCACCACATAACTGCTTAGCAGAAAAGCCCACACGGGCGTAGCCCACACTACAGCAACGTGTGTCGCACCCAAAAGCTGAATCACGGCCATAAACAGATAAAAGCAAAGCAGCACAAACAGAACAAATGTTTTCCTGAGAATGGCGTCAGGCACCAAATCATGTTTTACTTGGTACATGGGAAAAGAAAGCCACTGCTATCATGGTGAATCTTCTTCACCATTGCAGTGAACGTGACGGCCGAGTCGATGTGCCACCCCAGCTAAAGCATTTCCCAGGGTGTAGTGTGGGGGTCCTGCACACCTCCACTTTGGGGAAGGCATCGTTTCCCAAGCACTAGACTTCCATTTAGATTTCTTGTCCACCATTTTCACCCTCAGATAACAGGGTGGTTGTGTGTCACCAAGAAGGGACTTGTCCAAGGAACCTGAAGTGATCTACAAACTTTAAAACCACTTCCAGATTCTCTTATGTAGACATAGGCTCTGACTACCCAGTTCTGAGAATGTGGGGAGTGGATCTGTTTGCTTGGGTTTTTATCTTTTTCCTTCATCGAAAACAACACAACTTCTTAGCACTACTTCAACTAACCCAGTCCCTGCTTTAGGCATCAAGAACTTCTTCTATTGGAACAGTCTGAAAAAAAAAAAAAAAATATTACAAACTTTCTTATGTCATCAGTTAAACACTGGCAGGGGGGTTCACAGATGTAGGGACTTAGAAATATGGTACTTGATAGTTTACTAATTATTCATGGCACTAATCTAAATTTATCTATTCTGATTATCTGAATTTTTCTGTTCTAACATCAGCCAGCATCCCACAGGATTAAAAAAATAAACAAAACAAAAACCATAACATCTTCTCTCAGAAGAGGGAGATAGAATATTTCCTGGGAGACTTTGAGGCTACGGAAGAAACAACAGTTAAGGGTTTGGAAAGCTTGAGTTTCACTCTTTCCTAACTTTTATCATATAAATGTGGAAGGTTCCCTAAAGACTGAGCTTCCAGATCTATCATTTGTATTTTAATAAGCTCTCCAAAATTATGAGTTCTGGTCTTTAAAAGCCAGTGTACAATATTTTGTAAGACTGCACATGAATCTATAGGATTTATAATGCAAATATTTGGTTTATTATCTGCTTCCCTAATGAACAGCAACTAAAAAAAATACAAAGGTCAGCGAGTACCTTTGAGATGGCAAAAATGAGACTTCAGAGATCATTGTTTATAGAAGACCCTGATTTCTCTCCTAGTTAGCCATTTCGTATCATTAATAAAGCACTGGAATCCCTGACTCACATTCTTAATCAACTGTTCAAAAATATTTTGCCTAAGTAGCCTATAACTACTTAAGCATAACTTACTTTATTATTCAGTCGTATGATCTTATGACTTTTAACTGGTATCAGATTTTGCTTCAAGCCCATTCATATAGAGTTGAAGTACAAATACCATTACCTGAGATTTCCTCATTTGTTACTCTGCTTTTCCACTACTTGTACTTTCCACTGGGTCTGCAGTTTAAAGCATGACTTAAGTATAACTTTGGTCAAGCAACAAAATTAGGTTTTGTACTATTTAAGGCCATATTCTTTATGTTCTGGCTTTTGCTCCAGTTACAAGCTAAATCCTCTGGGTAAACCAAAGAACAGTGATCCCGAGTTATGAGTTATGTGGTAAGAATCCTGTAACACCATGTTGGACTTATCAGAAATATTCCTGGTCTATTAACCTAATAAAACGGTGCTTAAAACCATCCTTTTGTCTGTCTTCAATTACCTGCATGTCCAGATCTGTACTGTCTTGTCAAAGACCTGCTGTTGTAGTTCTCACTCTCTAGTACCATGTGGTTTTAGTTTCATCCTGGATTTGTCTCCACATACTTTTTTTCCTTCCTTTTATACACATCTCTGCCTCTCCCTTACACTGTGCCTTCAGAAGCAAAACTGTTTCTCAAGAATATTGTGGTGCTGCTGCATGAGAGTTTAGATGTCGGTGTGATGACATGAATTGTAGTTCTCTGTGTGCCAGGGGTTTTCTAGATAAAAAAACGTAAACAAAATAAACACAAGAGTGCATTTTGTATGACAACAAGGAAGCTCAGCCAAAATTTGAAGAATTTGAAGGCAGTAACTAGTATACATTCAAGTAAGGAAAAGGCTTGGCTGAGTTACTGTACCATGCAGAATCACTGAATATGCTAGAACAGAGAATATTAATAGCTTCAACCAGATCTGAGTGCCACTTACATGATTCAGCAGCATTTCCCAACTGGCTGGCTCACAGGGCTGGCCCCTAATTAAGAATTTCCCCTCTGTAGGAATGTTTCAAAGTTTCCATGAACTGTACATCCTGAATTCTGTTCATGTCTAACAACAGGTTCAAGGCCATTAAAGCCCAACCCAATACCCTTCAGACACCATACTGAAAACCATCTTGACTGGTTTTGTGGAAAAGGAAGTGTACAAGAAGACTTCAAGAGCCCTTGAGACAATATATGTCCCTGGTCTCCTGTGCTTTCATGCCTTGTAAGCCCCTCTCACCACAAAGATAGTAGCCAGCTAATTTACACTGTCCATACAGTCAGGCTATTTGCAAATTAGATTCTGTGATACAGCACACATGCAAGGTTGTTCCTGGTCACACCTTTCTAGAGAGAGAATTCTGACAAGCCGGTTTGCCACAGCCAGCACAGTTAACAGAGCCACCAGTACAAAGTGGCATTAAAGCTAGAACAATAAGCCTGAGACCTGGTTTTGACTTCTGAAGTGCAAATAAAATACAGTTTAGATTTGTTGGGTGTTTTGTGGGTTGGTTTTGGTTTTTTTAAAGTCTTCTCCCAAGGCCCTACTGTGCTCTTGAGCACTTAAAAATAACTGTAAATTAATGAAAGATCACTTAGTTCCCATACTCGTAAAAATAAGGTAAATGTCACAGCAAGATGTAAGCGCTCAAAAAAAAAAATTTACAGATACACAAACAAGCCTTTCTTTATAAACACAGTAACAGACATGCAGGCTCTCTCATCCACTCAGCAAAGAAATTGCTGCTGAATTAATTTCATTACAACTTGGAAAATAACTGGGTGTTTCCGAATGCCGATCGGAAGCTTAAGACTACAGCCAGTGACACGCTCTCTGCCTCTTAATGCAACAGACAATGTGTCTGCGGTTTCTGGTAAACCGGCAGGGCATCCTGGCATCCTAGGGAGATTCCTACGGAAGGAGAGGGCTTGAAGGAATACAGCTGTTGTCACAGGGGAAAACGTCGCTGATTAAGGTTTCAGTGCTCTTTTGTTTTCTGCTGCCCTTCGGAATGGAAATCGCACACATTTTCAGCAGACCAAAGCATTCACCCACAAACCACTATCAGTGCCACTTCCAAAAGCCACATGTTCTTGGAAATCCAGAGAGGTAAAATAATACTGGGTTGCACCTTTGTTCTTATCAAAAGCATCAAGTCTTTCACAGCCATAGCAGCTTATGAATGAGAGAAATCTGAATTCTATGCCAAGAGCGTTTTTTAAAGATATATTTTTAAAAAACCTGCTTATTTGAATGTGAAAATACAGGGTGAATAATTTTTTCTCTCCATGTATTGTGCTAAGGCTCAGTATTCTCATATAATGCTCAAGCCTGTTGATGAATGGAAAGAATAAGTAAACTGGAAAACAGATCAAAATTCTTGTTCAGATAATGCTTATATTTGGAATCCTGATGATCTAAAATATTCAAGGAGCAGAGGGAAAAAACACACACAAAAAAGTTAGGTCAGAAAAAATAATTATCTTATTATTTTTACTGTTCATTTGAAACAGAAAATCCATGTGCATTTCCATGGCTCAGTTTTTCCCACAAAATGGAAAAACAATTCCCTTTTAGTCAAAATGAGACCTACTTTTTTATTCCATTTGTATTTCTTACGGAGTAATCAGACTTTCGAGAGAAAAAGTTGCAAGAGATAAGCTAGTGAGAGTAGCTCTATGTGTCACCCTGACAAAAGAAACAGGGAGCACTTGGTCTCACTGCCAGGCAAACTTCCCACTGCATAATACAGCCTTTTCAGAGGCTAAGTTACTCATCTACCTATTCCTTCTGTCAGGCAGGACCTATATATTTACATCTCAAGCAGAAGTTGCAGCCATTGGTCTTGTGGGCAGCAAACCTGTCAGTAATGTTCTCCGCCCTCAGCTTCTGCTCTGAAGGGCAGAACTCAGCTTCCCAGACACAAAAGTCTTCACAACCTCTAAAAGTAAGGCAATAGCAAGAAAAATATGTTTTGAAGGCCACAGCTTTAAGACAGTAAAGCAGCTTTCCAGCAGATAAAAATGTTTTACAGAATCTCATTCTCCCTCTTTCACAAAGAGTTAGCAAGAAGAATTTGCTTTCTTTATACTTACAAGCTTTTATTTCATCATGGTCATGGGGGATTTGTCTCCATGGGAAGCCTAAAGTCACTGCCTTCATCTCTGACAGAATTTGGGGAAGCCTAAAGCCTTGACTGCATTTCACGTAGAGACATTTTTATGAACACAAAGCATGACAAAGGGTTCCATCTAGAAGGAGACTTCACATTTCTGTGCAAAAGGAGAAAAAGATCATGCAATGTAACATTGGACGTGTCACAAACAAGAAATAAAACGTAGCATAGCATGTACTGGCTTCACAAGCCACTGAAGGTGCTCCAACCAAACCTCAGAGCATTTTCTGGGCTTGGTAAGTCTGAAGCCAGAGGAGAAACACTCAGCAATGATTTTGCAGTCAATTAAATAAACTATTCCACTTTTGTGGAATTTAACCACTGTGACCAAGGCAAAGTTAATTGTAGCAATTTTCTGGAGTAAAAAGTCTTTCCAAATGATGTAAGTGGACTTCTCACACAAATGCCAGAGTTTTTCATTTTTACATAAGTTTTTGAGTTTGGGGGTTTGGGGGCAAGGTTGTTGGTTTGATAAGTTTTTTAGATCAATGATCCTAAAATAAAAGGAACAATAAAAATAATTGGAGGAATAATAATAATAATAATAATAATAATAATAATAATAATAATTAGGAATTGTCAGAACATCCCTTCCTAGCACAGCAACAAGAGATAAGAAAGCCAAAATCTGGGCAGGTTTTCCATTATCTTCTTGAGTGGAATGGCACCATTTTGTAAAACAAGTAAAACAATGCATGAGGTGTATACATTCCATTGCTTCCCTAACAGCACCTACAAGGTGGAAAAAGTTAATTTCCATTAAAAAATTGTTTCCTTGCCAAGAACGTCTCAAGAACCATCCCAGGCTCCGCTATTCTCACTGTCTCTGAACAAGGAACCTTTGCTATGCTTTTGGGACAGAGGCTGTGCCACACTTACTGGAGAAAACTCAGAGCTGCTGCAAGACAGAGGGATGCTAGGAGTGGGCCCCTGGAGACTCTGCTCTCTGGAATACAGCTTTGCAGCCACTGCCATCTATTCAGCACTGCTTTGAGCAAAGATTAACCTAAGCTATAAAAGTTCTAACATAATGCCTTAAGAAAAAGGATCAAACCAAAGTTTTGCTCTTAAGAAAATGCCTTTCTGCCAAACTTTGGTGTAAGTTCTCAAAGTTCAAGGGTTCAAAAGAATGATTTCAAAATCCCACGTAAACCTACGTTGAACCGAGAGATTTTTCTGTAAGTTGTTCCAAGATTTGAAAAGTCACTGAAAGTGTGCATGGTAACGATCAAAAAAAAAATTAAGAAACATACTTAACACTAATCTTTTTCCTTTGCCTTCATCACCACCTAGTCTCTCTAGTAAAATGGCTTCACAGTGAATTAAAAAAACCCTCACAGGTCCCAGGCTGCCTTCTCTTGAGAGCAAAAGGAGTAAGAGAAATACTCCCTACCACAGAACCTACAGTGAAGCAGCCCGACTACAGCAGGTCTCTATCACATTTGGGCTAAACCATAATGTGATCAGGTCTGCTCAATTTCCTACACTTCCCTTCACAAGGCAAAGACACAAATGATAAAATCTAATTTCATTCCAGAAGTAAAAGAGTTTCACTAATGTGTGTTAATTTTATGTTTTCTTGCTCCGTCCAAGAACAAAAAAAACCAAACAAACAAACGGCAAAAAAAAAACAAACAAAAAAACCCCCACAAAAAACCAAAAAAACACCCACATTTTTAAAATGGTAGAAAGAAAGTGAGCTACCCCCCAGCCCATGCCAAGGGCTGGGGAGGGACTAAAGGCTACTTGGACCCCTACTTTTTGTGCCCACCATGAAAGGGCCCAGCCTGGTTGCTCAGCTCTGGGTCCCACACACCAATCCCAGCTCCTTTTATCACCAGGGAGTTCTGAAGCACAGGGCTGTGGCCCTGACTGCAGTTTGAGGCTTCCCAGCTGCTCACAAAGGCCACAGCCAGGGCAGCTTTAATGGCAGAGATGCAACTGAGAGTACTCTGAATGTGCCAGACATCAAGCTCCTGGTGACCACTGAGAGTGACCACTCTGCCACTTAGCTTTAAAGTCTATCTTTCCAAGTTCATTCATTATTGACGAAAGTAAAGGGAAAGCTCAATCACAAACAAGAGCTTTTGCAGGAAAGTATTAACCTATGTTAATTAAATCTTGTTTTTGGTGTACAGTTCATCCTGAGGAAATCTGGTCATTAATATATGACGAGTCAAAAAAAAAAAGAATTGAAAAAAGTTCTTCAGTTGCACTGCCCACAGTGATCACACTGAATTGCTCACCTCAAATAAAAATCTGGGATGAGACTTCACATTTGAGGCTTTGGCTGCTGACACAGGGTATTACACCAGGTGCTTGTAAACTCAGTACCAGAATACGAGGCCGGGGAAAATTATTTCTGAAAAGGTTCTTTAATGTAAACGGCAAACGTTTGCAGAATGGGCATCACTGCAAAGGCATGACAAGCACTGTGTCCATGGCAGGTCCCTGAAGGAGAGCAGCAAGCCAACTCCTTCAGGAAGGTGTAGAAGTCTCTGAGTAAAGTTTGTCCCAGAGCTCCCTGGAAGCCCGTCTTTCAGCCTGGATGGAAGTGAACAGGAAGTTTTACTGGGATCAAAGGAAAACTCAACTGAAATTTAGTTGCAATTAGATTGCAAATAGAAGCCATCAATTCACTTTAGATCCATGTCACCCAGGAGTGGCTCAATCAGAACAGCTGCTCACGCTTCTGTGGTGGTATGAAGTGTGAATCTTGTACATCCCCACAGGACAATTACGACCAAGGCTTGACCATTAGAGAAACTGAAACAACAATATTTCACAAAGAAAGCAAACACCCATTTAAAAAAATGAATCGGCTTGTTTTCCAGAGGAAAAAAAAAAGAATTGTGAAAACACTTTATGAGGAACAGTAAGGTTAATTACAACTACCATAAAGGTAGTGGTAACTGCCAAAGGCTTGAGTGCAGTCCACAGAGCCCTTAGCAGCTCACGCCTGACTGCCAGATGTATGGCAGCAAGAAAATGGAAGAGACCATAAAAGCAATTCCACCACGACTTCTAGAAGCAAAGCCCTGAAAGCTATTTTCTTTGTAAGAAATTAGGGGCAAAAATGCAAGCTGGCTGCTGCAGAAGCAAGAAAACATAACACAGTATTATCTGTACTCATTTTTATAGCTCATCCGGTTGTGGCAGCAAGTTAATATTGTTTTCCAAGAGTCATTCACAGCTATAATATCTCTTGGGAGGAGAACAGCTTTGTATATGCCTATAATATACTAGCTACTACTTCAGCTGAGAACACAAAGATCTGGTTGAAATTAGCATATTTTTCTTTGTGGCCACAGAGGCCTCTAAACATAGAAATATTTGAATATTTCCAAACTCTGTTGCTGAGTGTTGAAAAGTCTGCTTGATTTTTCTCAAAATACTAATGAACTCCATTAGCAGTATTTAAAATATGTATTAGAATCAAGGGGGTTGAGATTTGGTAATTTTTAAGTTGATTTTATTGTGTCTACAGATATCCCAAAGGACACTACTGAGATGTTATCGCTTGATACTGAACAGTATTTAACATGTGTTTCAGCCCGTCCTTCTTATCTGCCAAAACACTTTCTGCATCACAAGACACTTGATGGTGTCATCTCTGAGTCCATGGATCCTGCACTGCACAGGATTGATATCATTGTACCTTGACTGACTCAAAATTCTGCTTCAACTACTAAGAGTTACTCCAATACATTAGGGAAGGACTGAAAAGTGTAAGCTTGAAAAAAAATATTTAAAATTGGTGTACTGGAAAGGAACTGAGTGTCTAAAGAAGTACTTTTAATACAGTTATAAATATTTTTGTCTTGTTTCTAATAAACTGTCTTCACTGAAGAAGAAGCCACAAGAAAGAACCAAAAAAAGAATCAGCTAACTTACAAACAAAATATGACAAAACAGAAAATGGGCAGCTTCCTTTCAAGGTAGGTATTTAGCCCTGAAGAATCTCAAGAATTTTTTTTATCCAAACTACACACTAACCTGTCTGATTCAGTCTTCTCCCCCGACTAATATTTGTCAAAAGAGAGCAGAAGAAGTCTTTCTGTGAGAAGTTTTTGTTTCTTTCATAAGTAAAGCTTCAAGAACATTTGCTCTTTCACGAAATACAGCCTATGAGTTTTTAATTAGAAAATACTAGACAGTTCTGTCTTCCAATACAATTTTTTTCAATATTCTGCCTTTTTTTTGTTCTCTTTAAGATCCATCTATCTGTTTCTCCAACACGCAGCTGTGGAAATATTCCTTCTGCAAACATATTCTGGATGTGTTTCAGAACCTGAAAAATGTCTGGCCAAGTTTCAAATTACAGGTAGTCTCACGAGCATATGTTTGGGTGTGGAAACCGGTGCACTGAACAGTTACAGTTGATTGATGAGTTTTAAATAAGGTCTGAGACCTGACTTAAATGCCCTAAAACTCCATCCCATTCTATAGAAACCAGAATACAGACAAGTAGAAACCAGAGAAGAGGAGACTGGTACATGCAACCTTCTGTTTTCCCCCTGGGAAGCTGAGACCAGCATAACTCCAGGTCCCACACTGACTGCCAGGACAGTAGATACAGCCAAATGTATACCCAAGAGAAAGAAAGTCATGAAAATTTTATTTTCAGTCTAGAGCAACTCAGTGCTCCTGCATGCCTTTTGGTTTGTATGCTTGGTGTCGGAATCTTCCCGTTCACGCTCTTACACCTCAGCTGCCTTCTCAAGGCACACCAGGAAGTGATGGTTACCAGCACCATCTATTCTGTCACTACTGCCACAGCAAGGACAGGAACCAGTGCCAGAAGTCCCTCTTCATTATAAAACACACTGAAACTAATTTGGTTTATCTGATGCAGGTCGCTGTACAAGAGTCAGGCTTCATGAGGTTGTAATTGAGCAAATGGTCTACAGATGAAGAGAACAATCATGCTACCAATCCACGTGTGAAATGTAATTTTGGGTACAATTAACTAATTTGATGTTCTACATTTCTTTGATCTGCACGCTTTTTTATGATTCGTTTTCTATTTCAAGATCATATACGTATGAAATTCATTTTTTATTTCAAAGGCTAAGTTATTCATGGGCCCTGCTGCTTAGGGGTAGTTCCAGGTTATTTACTGTTATGATGTGGCCATCAGGTTTATGTTCCCAGTTGAGGAGTTACAGCTACCACAAGTACACTTCACTTACTGTGACACCACAGGAGTCATATCCTCATGCAGTTTGAACTTTGCCTGCTTGCACTTGCATTAGAAAATCAGCACAGTGAAAGCCTTGGAAAATCAGGTATAAAATACTTGTTAAAGATGATCTCAAAGGATTCAGGGTGGGGCGTCTTTTAGGTTGCCCTTCCTTCCTTTGACCTGTGATGTGCTCTCTTTTCCTGCACCTTATTTCTTATAAGGACACCTTGCTGTCTCCTGATTTTAACAGGTATTTTGGGGCAGAAGACCGCTGCTCTATTGCCTCTTTGTAGTCTCAGATTCATCTTATACCTTCATTCATTTAGCATTTTCAATTGTAAAAGGTATTCCTAAAATGGAATATGTTACTGAAAGGAATGAAAGGGTTGAATGTTTGCAGTGCTCACTGATGTCTTCATTGTCTACTTTCAGAGATGCAAAATTACACAGAAGTGCCCCACAGAGCCTAGAAGGCAAAAAAAAAAATGCAAATTGTGAGATCCCCTTGGACAGGAAAAAAATGAAGATAGATAAAAGAAGAAACTTCTGGAATGATGGGAGCTAACCTGGCCCAGTGCCTTTTGTTCTTGACTCCTAGGGACAGAGGGTTGCAGGTGAAGAAGTTAGATGAGAAATTCAGGCACAGCAAATATCCCAAACAGATAATATTCAATATTCTGCCAGAAGTTTGTTCTACTGCAGATGTCTATTAAATTCTTGATCAAAAACCCCTATTAAAACTGGAATGCAAAGATTTGTTCATTCCAAAATATCATTTTAAAAGGAAAAAAAAAACCAACAAACTCCATAGTTAACCTACACTTGGGAATGAACCTACCTTGAATTGCTTCAATGACTTAAATTACTGCCTTTTGCAATTTTTATGACTTTGATCTCCAAAAAGTCTGGTTTATGTTCAATGGGGTGGAGTAGAAGACAAGTCTGTGGTATATTTCATCATGTGCATATGAGGGTAAATACAGTCTGAACTGGAAAAATGAACTGGTAGGAGCTAAATCACAGTCAGTTAAAAAAGCCTTTTTCTATCTCCTAAGCAGTTTGTTTATTTAGAGTAATTTTTTATCCAAAGACACAATATGGTTTCTAAGGATGTTTGCAGCAGAGGGCAACTGAGAAAACACAGTGAATCTCTTCGCTATGTGTCAGTATTTCTGGACAGTGAGGGGAGACAGCTCTATTGTCATGGGAAACATATAAAAGCGCACAGAAAGGGGAATGTAACACCACTTGAAAAATCCTAGTCAGCCTCATCTTCTCTGGTCTGCCCACATGGCTGCTACACAAGTCAAAGTTACAGTAGCACCCCAAATCTAGGGAGCCTCCAAAAGGGCGCTCCCCATCCATGCCTCAGCCCTCTGCAGCAGGAAGGCAGCACAGTCACTGACTTTTAGATAGTCGGCCACATTAGACGTGTAACCGTGTGAGATTCAAAGGGGGAGGGACCAAGCGTAACATCCTCCTTCGCCAGGGACTATCTGCTCAAATTTTTTCTGTGCATTCTGAATGCTGACATTTTGGGCTTGGTGACCAAACTTCTGATCATCTGCTGTCAAAAAAACTTTCAGCCTATCTTAAGAGAGATCACTTTTCCTGCTGTTGGCTTGATGTTTGATCCAGAAGACACTTAGCAATACAACTTTGACCAAGTGAACAAGCTTCGTGCTATGGGATGCAGGGCTCTACAGAGTTATTTTGGAGGATTCCTGTAGATATGCATACATGCAGCTCAGTGAATGACTGCCTCGAAGACTGGATAAATTCTTTGTACATCCAGCACCACCCTGACCATTCACATTCTCAAATGCCCATACACAAATGCACGTGGTATGGGGAACAAGCAAGAGGAACTAGAGACATGCACATCCCTGTGTGGGTTTGATATCATTGGCACCAGAGGTATGGTGAGATGGCTCCTGTGACTGGAGCACTGGAATGGAAGGATTTAGGCTTTTCAGGAAAGACAAGCTAGGGAAACCTGGAGATGGTATAGGCCTCTACATCAGTGACCAGCTGGAGAGTATGGAATTGCCTGGGGAAGGATGAGGAGCCAGCCATGCCACCCAAGTCAGGAAAGGCAAATGCAGGGACAGGGAGAATGAAGACTCTGAGCCCACTGCAGGAGAGGATCAGGTTCAAGACCATCTAAGGAACCTGAACGTGCACAGGTCCATGGGACCTGATGAGATTCATCCACAGGTCCTGAAGGAACTGGCAAAGTTGCTAAGCCACTACCCATGATTTCTGAAAAATTGTGGCTGTCAGGTGAAGCACCTGACAGCTCTGGAAAAGGGGAAATATAACCTCTACTTTTAGAAAGGGGAAAGCAGAAGACCTGAGGAGCTACAGACCAGTCAGTCTCACCTCTCTGCCAAGTAGTATCATGGAGCAGAATCTCCTGGAAACTATGCTGAGGCACATGGAAAACAGAGGTGACTGGTAACAGCCACTACGGCTTTACAAAGGGGAAGTCACACTCTGATAAGGCCCCAGCTGGAGCACTCTGTGCAGTTCTGGTGTCCCAAACATAAGAGGGACACAGAACTGTTGGAGCAAGACCAGACAAGGGCCACAAAGTTGATGAGGACTGGAGCACCTGCCCTGTGAGGACAGGATGAGAGAGCTGGGGCTGTTCCGCCTGGAGAAGGTCGAGTGGAGACCTCAGTCTGAAGGGAGCCTAAAGGGAAGTGGGAAAGGGTCTCTGTCAGGAACTGTAGTGAGGAGACAAGAGGTAGTGGATACAGACTGAAAGGGGGCAAATCTAAGTAAGATATTAAGAAGAAATTTTTTCCTGTGAGGGTGGTGGCACTGGAACAGGCTGCCCAGGGAGGCTGTGGGTGCCTCAGCCGTGGCAGTGTTCAGATCCAGGTTGGATAAGGCCTCAAGCAATCTGGTCTAGTAGGAGATGTCCCTGCCCACAGCATGGGGGTTTGGCACTAGATGATCTCTAAGGTCCCTTCCAACCCCTTGAGATTCTGTGATTCTCTGAAAAGTGACCATGACTTTATTTAAGTGCACACAGCTAGCAACACAAGTGGGCATATTCAGATTCAGATGCCTTTAAATGTCTTCATGAAGTCTGGGCCATAATCAGACTCTGAAAGTGCACTTTTCACAAGATCCTGAAGTACTGTGCATATATTATTCAACTCAAAAAGAGGGCAGGAGAAGTATTGAGGAAGTACTTGTTTACAGACTAGTCACAGCAAGAAAAACACTCTCTAGTGTACTGGTGATGAAAGCTCCTAATTACATCAGTAACCATTACATTAATGGTTACTGTACCTTACCTGAGATGTTCTTCCTCATTACCTCTCAAATAGGAATTATCTTGATCTAAATGAAGATTAGGATTGAATTAAATTAAATTAAGAGATCTAGTAAAGGTTAAGCATGTTTTAATAGGATCCTGCATTAATTCTACCTTAATTGTCTGCGGCTGAGCCCTCTGGTCATTTTGTTTCAATAAAAGAGAATGGATTGAGGAGAACCTTGTGAGGACAGATGAAGAAGCATCAGCTCTCCCAAGCT
This sequence comes from Oreocharis arfaki, assembly GCA_013398015.1. NCBI lineage: Eukaryota > Metazoa > Chordata > Aves > Passeriformes > Paramythiidae > Oreocharis > Oreocharis arfaki. The sequence goes on along the minus strand of VZRR01011973.1, from coordinate 73,350 downwards.
GTTCAGGCTGGCTGAGGCCACGGATCCTCCAAGGCCATCTCAGGAGTTAGTGGTGCAGCTATGCTGTATTACATCTACCAGGGCAATAATAAAATGCCTGGGTTAGGCTTTGGGGTTTTGAGGTGGTATTTGTTGTGGAGTCCGGGGTTATTTTTCCTAAATCTTCATAAATCCTCAAGAATCTTTAAATAGGGTTAAGTGGGAAATCAAGCATTAGCAGAGATAAGATTTATCTTACTTGTGTAATCCTGGTTTAGGTTAGCAAAAAAAAAAGCTGTCGGTGAATTTCTTTTCCCTGAGCATCTGTCACAACATACTTAAAGATTCTTATGCCTTGCTAACCAAACTAATTCCAGGCAGAGTTATATTTATTAAATTTTTGCCTTGCTTTTTTTTTTTTAGTTAGTTCTGGGATTGGCTGAATTTTTTTAAAACTGTATATTTACATCATAAGTACCAGAAGGAGGAGCACTGATTTGTATTAGGTCATGAGGTCTGAGCAATAGCAGCCAGCCAAAAGCATCATTTCCCACCCAGAGCCCCACACACAGCAGTGCAAACAGACCACATGCACCTTTTGGGCTATGTTTCATGATGTTCTGGGTAAATACTGCTATATCTTATAAACAAATAAAAACTCTTCATCACAAACACAGTTTTACTAAAATTCCTTTCTCCTCAGCCTATGACTACATACTCGAGTCACGTGTTGACCAATACCTTTAGATAATTGCTTCTAATTATAAGGCCTGATCCTTTATGAAAACTGCTATTAATTATATAGGAAGCCAATACAGTCAAAACAGTTTAACTGGAATTTCACAAAAGGGAACCAGGCTGTTCACTGTTAACGAGGTAATATATACAAAAATAACAAAACCTGAGAGATCAGCTCCCACATTTTTAAAATGCTTTTCTAAAGTGTAACTTTGGTTTACTAATCTGTTTGTTCCTTACATACCAGATACTGTTGTATGCCTGAATGTAATGGATACAGACTTGAATAAGTTGGCTCAAGCAGAGTACGGTGGGCTCCTTTCCTCTACTCACCTCCTTCAGCAATCCTGTCAGTCTCAAGAGTTATTGTGAACCAAGCCAAGAATAAATTAAAAAACAAAACAAAACCAAAATGAAAAAAAAAAAACAACACACCCCAAAACAGACAAAGAAGAAAAAAAAGCCTCTATAGTCAGCTTTGAGGTATAACCCCTACACCATCTAGTGCTAGCTGCGATGAGCAGTATTAATACCATGACAAGAATTCCTCCCAATCGCAGTAATTCTATTCAATATATAACATGTGGATGGGCAGCACAGCCTTTCAAAATGTCTCTTTGAGCAAAGAAGATGAAAACTTACAGTTTTCTAAGGTGATAATGAATAGCGTTTTCCCCTACTTCATTAAAGGTTCTCTTTAGCGGAAATAAAACTATGACTTACGTAACTGAATAAAACAAATGAGGTCCTGTTCGTTTAAACTAATTTCCCTAGATCTCCTGATGGAAAGAAAGAAACATTTTTGAAAGAAACTGGAACAGGGGTTACCTTCAACAGGTTTGTGCTGCAATATCAAATTGCAACAGGAACTCAAAGAATGGGTTTTCTAATTCAATGAAATATAGTTCGATGAATTGTTGATTTCCTCAGAAACAAATGAATGTGCAGCTTCTCGCTGGGAGAAGAATTGTGGATTTAAATCTTGATTCCAGTGTAAGAACAATGTTTCTACATTTCCACCTCAGGAGAGACCCAGAAGCTTGAGATTAAGGTTGAGGGTTTTTTCCTAAGGTAATATATTTAAAATCTAAAAAAATATTAAAAGCCATAAAATTTAACCATAACCCATATGCTTCAGAACTGATTCTTTGGTGGTTTTCTTCCAGGAAAACGGCATTTTAAAATACAAGACACTTCCAGCTTTGAGTCACTGTAGTCACTCACTGTGTCTAGCACCTCTTTGGTATTTATATTACTTTGGAATTTCTAATTATCTGTCATTGAGATTATTACTCATGAAGGATGTGAGAGCAAAAGTAGAAACCCTGATTCCTCTGTTTCCCCACACAACAGGCACTGGAAGATCAATAGCAATGCTCTACTCAGGTATGTGGTGCCTGGACTTGGAAGGATCCCACTTTGTTTCATGGGAACATTCAGGCCTTCAAAGTATCTGTGCTGAAGACACAAATACCAACTGGCAAGATTAGCACAAATAAAAGGCAGGCAACAAGTATCTATTAATGCCTCGAATTTACCAAAAAAAACCAATGGATGACTCCATGGATTGGCTTCACATCATCTGGATTGCATTTAATAATGTACAAGTCCTCAGACACAAAATATAAATACCAAGCAAAGGCTGATTGTCTGTGATTATTCATTATTTTGATTTCATGTATCACAGTATCCAGGGTTCAGGTGAAAACAACACCCTGCTTCTGTTCTGGGTGGTTTCCGAAGCCACCACACGAAGGCTCATACATGAAGGTATTCCAATACCTCCCAGTTTCTTTCAGTCATTAATGTAGGGGACAAGAACCACAGTAATGGGGTTCATCTGCAGAGCAGAAAAGAACACAAGATGAGTATGGATGTAGTGTTTAAGTGGATGTGGTGTTTAACTAGAAAAACTGACCTCAGCTGTGGAAGTTTTGTCCTGAATGAGAATATAAACTCCAGGATTCAGAGCTCCTGCTCCATTTCCTGAACTTGAGCTGAGCACCCTGTCAATTTCTCATGCTTTTTCCCCAAATTAAAAAGGCATGAAAAATTTGAAGGTTTTTTTTCAACTTTCAAGTCCGAGTTCTGCAAAACATATCCGAAATGTTAACAGATATTACATTGTAGATGTCTATAAAAATGGAAGGAGAGGAAAAAAAGTTAAATCTGTAATGAATACAGTATTAGTCACACTCTTTCAAATTATAAGGAGTGACAATTTCCAATGCTGAGTAAATACAGTGTTTGTTTTCCTCATAGTCTAGTCTCCTGCCTTCTGAAATGGTTGCTTAAGAAAAAAAAAATTGTATGTTCCCTTGGGCTCCGAGGAGTCAGCAATGAAATATCAGGCTTAAGAGCCAATAAATGAACACAACCTAGTCCATAAAAACCTAGTGAGAATGTTTAATTGATATAAAACTATAAAAAAACCCTAAAAAAATTTTGTTTGCAACTCAGAACAGAAGCATTCCTGTAGCACATAAGGAAAACATATCAGTAATAGGACTTGATACCAATACAGGACAAGTGGCTTCAGTGCCTTTTTTATGCAGTCAAATACCTTCAGCCACAATGTGGAGCTAAAAACAAGCCTTTTTTTTTTTTTTAAGTAGTCCATCAGCTTTTAAGAATAAAATGTCCTCCTTTAAACTTTATAAGATTTACTTACAAGACTTGTAAATGCAAGCCACAATTTCATAATGCCAGTACATTCTTCACAACTCTTTCATTCCTCTTCATTCATTTTTAGATAATGATAACAGCAACAAACAAAATGAGCTGGCCATGTTTCCAGCTGAAAGTCTGGACAGACAGAGGAATCTCCTCAAATTGCTTTAGAGAGGGGTCGTAGTAAAAACAGATCCTCATAAAAGCATGCCATGTCTTTTACCGCTGTATTTAAGGACAGCACCAACCAGCACAGAGCCACACAAAGCACTTCAATTTGAGGCAAGCTCAGAGAAGGTTTGCACATCTACAGTGTCAGGAAAAGATCTCTCTGTTCTTAGATGATAGAACTAATATATCAGAGCAAACCTTGCCACATTTATCTGATGATGGACCTTTCTAATTAGGATCATATTAAGCCACCACTTGGCCAACACATCAGTTACGACTCTGCTCAGTTTATTAACACCACATTTTAATACTAAATCAAATGAACTTTCAGTGAGAGCCAAACATCTGTGTGCACACATCCCTTCTGAGGAACACTCTCCCTCTGTGCTGGCAGCAATTTTCCCCTCTAACCTTTTAGACAGATACTTCCCGGAGCATTTTGAGATCTGCAGGCCTCATCAGATCAGTCCCAACTTAACGAAGTACCCAGGGTCGCGCCTGGTGTCAACAGCCTCATCCAACAGGACTGCATACACTCACCTTCCCGTTTTAAAGAGGGCCTGAGGACAAGGAAATGCTCTCCAGGTGACTGCAAACCTTATGTCAAGGCCTGGCTCTCAGAAAGCACCAAAGCACTTTCTCAAAATTATTCATTTCTTAACAATACTCTATAAACACAAACTAATATGAGATTTTCTAAATACCAACTCCCTGCTTCATCTCTATCAGAGTGGTTTTTAAATCAAAAGCTTGGAAAACATTTCATAGTGGAACAGTCAAAACCAAAACAATGCATGAAACCAGAGTATACAATTGCATTGTACAGGGACTGAATTCTCCTCTGACACATTTGCATAGATGAGTATGGTATGAGAGGCACTCACAACTGAGTCTTTAATCATACTGAAAGGCCTGCAGAAGAGAAGGGAACAGAGAAAATGAGAGCTGAGCAGTTCTAACCCTTGCTAGAGCATGTCCTGCCTGCCAGGAGGATCACTCACAGAACCAGCAGCGCATTTTCTGCTGATTACCAGGCATTGAAAAGCCAAACACTTCTAGAGGTGAGGCCATTGCTAGTGACAACCCCTGTGATATGTACAAAGGAACTTCCTGTAGATTCTACATGAGGCCAATAAAATCTTTTGTCTCTCAACAATTTGAAGACAAAATTGAAGTCAATTTGTCTCTAGATATCCCACTGAAATTGCAAGCTGTGGAAGAGCAGAAGCAAAACTCTAAAATTCAAGAGGTAAACTCAAAAGCTCTTAAGGCATTTAAATACATTATTCGTATTGGGTTTGGGGTCAAAGGAGGAGTCACCATGTGTACCACCGAGCACCTGAATCATAGCTAACATCAAAGCTTTTAATATGTCTGTACAACGTGTACACCAGAAGGGAATACTGTCAGTGTTTGGGTACATTTCATCCTGCATTTGACAAAAGGCAGCAGCCTAAGGGGTTTTTTTTCATTAAGGAATACAAGAAAACACCCATCATTCTGATTCACCGCGGCCCAACACACTGCAGTCAACTGTTGCTTGGTTTTCGTAACTGGATAATCTTTGCTCCTTATTGCGATAGGAATGTTTTAATTAAGAAGTTTTCATTGTGTGTCAGGTCAGTGACTGGACTAATCTATGGTATTGTCATAGCCTCACAAAGCAGGGCATATGGAAACAGAACTTATTGCAGCACATCTGATGCCTTTGTTATCCAAAACCACAAAATCTACACAAGTGAATTTCAATTCTCTGGATTCAATCCAGAAATCCACAGGCAGACTAACTGCCCATTGATTCCACTTATGAAGAGCTGCAGCTTTAGGTAGGACTGCTCCTCTTGATTAGTCAGACAGATTTAAAAGAGTTTAATTACCTTAGATTAATCAAGCCCTGGAGTCTGGCTGAAGGCTAATAAATCCTAATTAACAAAGATTATCTCCAAATATCTATTAAAGACTAACCTAAGCTATCTTTTGGCCACAGAAGCTAATTTGTCAAAAAAAGCAGTTTTAAATAATAAGATCAAGAATTATTTGTAGGCAATATTTTTTTTTAAGAAAATCTTCTTTAAAAGTTAACTCTTTCAGCTTCAATATCCACCAGGCATATGGTCCAACACTGTCTAAACAACACTTGAAGATTCCAAACAAATTCCTCAATTCAGAAATGTTAAACCTGCCACCAGCTTCAGTGAGACTGGATTTAACAAACATCTATGTATCTTTCTAAAACCGTAGTCAAAACATTTAAAAACTCAGAACAGGTGAAAAACCTCAAGGCATATATTTTTAATATACGATATATATATTATATATGCACATATAAGGTAAATATATATTACTGGAATATGAGTTTTATATATGTATTTAAATACATATATTCCAGTCACAGTATTAGTGTTAGATATTTAGCTTTGCACAAAAAACTCAATGTGATTGTTCCCTTACATTTTCCGTGCTAACAATTAAACTGCAGAGCTTTCTTCCATCTAGAAAAGGATGAGCCTTCCTCTCTTAAAAACAGAAACATCTGTTTTCTCAAGACATCTGCTAAAGAAGTGAGAGCAGGATGTAAACTGCTTAGTCAAATAGTTTAAAGATAATGAAGAAATAATTAATTACATGGAAAAAAACTCCAAGATTAAGATCTGCTTGTAATTAGCTGTACTCAAAATGCCAAAACACTATGCTCAGAAAAATATAATTAATGAGTTCTTGAGAGCTCCTGATGATTCTCACTAACACAGTGATAAAAGGGTGCTGCAATCTGCTCCAAATGTTTACTGGGCAGGACCTGTGGAGCTGGGTTCCCTTCTTGCAGCCAGGCATATGCTGGAACAGTATGTTTTCATGCTGTGCCCAAGTCCCATTAGACTTGGCAGAGCCATAACCTATGGATTACGAGGCTTGCACGCAGCCAAAGACAGCTTTACCAGCACAGCTTGACTTGGTCCAAGCGCAACAGCATGAAAATATATTATGCTTAGGGGCACTTGTGGAGATTCATTGATGAAGGATACATTGGACCTGCTCCTTCACAAGCTAGTAATTTATTATAAGGCTATGGAAGTCAAAGAAACATGCAATTTACATTTATTTAACAAAAAAGGGGAGAGTTTATTTCCAGTTACTGTTCTTCCAGTGCTGGATGTTCTTAAACACAAATGGACCAAATTGAAAAATTAGAAAAACTCAAAATATAAACATGTTTTTTTCTGAAAGATTTAACGGTAGTCAAACTACTTCTATTCTTTCACTTTATATTCCTATCTGTGATGGATCTTCATCTGATGGATGGAAGTTTCCTTTAATCTACTGGTTTTAAAAATCATCACTTCTTCCCACATTCATTTCTTCTAACCTTAGAAATAAAAGCTTTTTGATGTGTTGTTAGCTTTTACCTTCCAGCAGGAGAACAAAAGAGATCCCTGCCGCGCTGCTACTAGGATTGGGAACCTACAGGATAGCCCAGTCTTTCTGATGGTGGAGCCACTTCCAAGGCATCTCCATGGGCTGACAGCCGAAGAGGGAATTTCACAGCCCTGGGGAGCAGCACAAGGCAGGAATGAACTGCCAACTGCCCACTGTTAAACTCCCTGACTGGACACCGAATACCCCAGCTCCACCCTGGGGCCAGAGACCTCCTCCAAGAGGCAGAGCCATCCCCTCCCCAGCAGCACTGGCTTTTTGCGTGCACGCCACAGAATTGCAGGGAACAGAAAATGGCAGCGGGGAGCATTTCTCCATTTCACACAGGAAACCTTGCCAAGACCAGTGCCCTACACGGCTGCTGGTGATCTGGGTGAGCGAAAGGGAACTCAACCTCCTCTTTTCATGCCTCTTCTTTTATTTTATTTTTTTTACCTACTGCAACATATTCTCCTACACCGAATGAGGGCTAGGAAGGCACTTTCTCCAGTTGTCTACCTTGGCAGCTGATTTAAAAGAAATCAGGCTGCAGGCAGCACTAGGTTCACAGCCTGCCAGTTGCACCATTCAGATACAGGCTATTTTACTCCACATTTAGAGGGCGTTGTCAGGTGAGGTCATAAAATTCCTCAGTTTCCCTTCGATGTTTCTTTTTCATTAACGATAGTCAGAAATTCTAGAAAGAATTTTTTTTTTAATTCCAATAGAAAAATGCTGATTTGTAGAAACAAACTTCTACAGGAACTGATACTGTCAAAAATCTTTCAATGAAACCCAGACCCAAAAGACTAGCCAGCCCACCCACAAGGCAAGCTCCCGAGGGGGCAGTCTTCTTGGCAGACCTCCTGAGCTCAGTTTTGCAAAGAAAAACTAGTTGGAAACATTAAAATTTCCACAGTATGGATCTTCCAGTTCCCACACAGTTTCCATGTTAATTGGCTGGGTGAAAAAAAAAAAAAAACGAAACAGAAAGAACTAAGTACCTAAACTGTAGTCTCATCCTCTCAGGAAATCAAAACCAACAGTCAATAGCAGTCGTCACCATTTATCAGGACACATTGTGCCATCAGCTAAATTAAATGCAGGAGGAAGGGCTCTACCACCACAATGACAAAGAAAGGAGTAGTAGAGAAGTGCTGATTCTCCAAGAGAAGGAAGGGAAAAAGTTCATATTCACTCTTAACAGAGAGAAGCTGCATGTAGTTTATGTTGTTCTCCTTACTTTGAGCTCAAGATTTAAGTGGAAAAAAGTTTACACCAGCAGCTTACCCACCTCAACACACAAAATCAAAATTGCTAGAATTGTCACTTAATATTGGCATAAACCCTCTAGGCATTAATTATTCTCCCTGCAATTTTTATACAGGCCTTCTGAACACAATTGTTAAAACACTCTCCCTTCAGCTAGCAGTGAAAACAAATATAAGCTAGATGAAAAGATCTAAGATTATTATTATATACAAACAACAGCAGGCATAAGTCGCCCTTCTCTTTAAATTAAAAGCTGAAATACATAATGAAACTTTGTGAGAAGATTTAGAATTTTTTTTCACACTCAGTAACACCGGATAGGGATGCTTCCAAACTCATAACAATTAAGCAGGTCCACTCCTGCTAACTCACCAAGCTAGATTAGAAAATGGAGTTATTTTATACTCTTTCCCCAAAAAACTGTTTCATGAAAGACCAAGACTGAGAATGCTGCTCTCTGTGTTTCACTTTCTGCACTGGCAGCTACCCATACATATCACATCCATATGTACATACAACATCCTGACCTACACATGTGTTTATCTTCCCTGTCAGCTGCAGAAGTGTTCCTCTTGGCTAGGCAAGCCCCCTCCAGAGATCTGAGCAGCTCTCTCCTGCCCAAAGAGATGAGATCCAAAACTAAGGCCATGATGGTTTCAGGCAGAAAGTCATTAGGTACTCTGACTAGCCATGTTGAGTATATTAATTTCAACCACCCCAGGATTTCCAGCTGAAAGCCTTCATCAGGGAGTCAGCCAGGAGGAAGGAGAGAAGGTTGTTCCTCCATAGCAAGTTGGCTAGACTAAAAAGTGAAGTGGGGCAGGATAAGTCAGGAAGGCAATTCTTTGAGAGGTAACACACAGGACCTGCTCATTTTTGATTCAAAGGTTAGTGACTTTTTTTCTCACTGGACTGTTTTGTTTTCTTTCTGTTTATTCAAACTACCCCCCTATGATGACAAACCTTTGTTCGCCCAATCTTGAAAGTCAAGACCTGGCTGCAGATGGATTTTAGAACCTCCATCCCCCCTCAGTTTGGCCACAGACATTACAAAGCGTGCCTTCAAGATCCAGGTGAAACCTTAAGACTTACTTAGACCAGCATGAAATAAGAAAATAAATAGTTTCCTTAAATAGCAACAACAGCAGACAAATTAGTATAATTCATTCATTTCTATACATTTTCATGTGACTAGAACAAAGTATTCTCATAGTACTGATGTCACAGTGTTCTGTTACTTGAAGATAAGTTTGGACTTGACAGGTTCTAAGCATACATGAATTACCAAAATAAGAAACTCCAGAACTGAGGAAAAGAAGAGACAGAAACCTCAGAAGTTTCCTTCTGAGATATTTAGTTATTGTAACAGTTTGATTTCTCTCTAATAATCTGGTGGTCCAAAAAACACACATTCCACAATACATTCGATGGTTCAGGACTGCCTTATGTATCTCCAGTGCCTCTGCCTTTTCAAGTACAAAACACGAGTGGAAGACAAGGAGGATATCAATCTTTTGCATGCTTATTGAGCAAACACCAAAAGCGCTTTTGTCATCATACTAACAGCTCAAGTGAGGGGTTTTTTTTTAATTTTGCTTGTGGTTTTTTGGAGTTTTGGTTTTGTTTTTTGTTTATTTATTTGTGTTGTTGCTTGGTTGGTTGAGTAGGGTTTTTCAAGAAAAACGATAGCTCTTTCCTCTTTCTTAGGCAGTCAGCTCTTGAAAGTCAAGCCTGGTATGTTTAGATCCCTCTGCACTTTCACAACCCTTAGTAAATACTTTTAATTCAGCAACTTGTTACGTGCTGACAGGTATAAGGCTCCAGAACAGGAACTTAATGAACTCATTACAAATCTGGAATAAGACTTTCTGATTCTATGTGAGTACAAAGGCAGAGAGAAAGAGAGAGGATGGCCAAGAAAAAGGCCTGACTAGCATCTGACTGAAGCTTCTTGGCTATAGCCAGTGTAATAAACAGCCATACTGCAAAATACACATGACAGAACTTCTTGTTCCCCCATGCCTCATGACACTCACCCTTGCCAGAATCATTTTACTCCTCTAGCCTCCAAAACCACTCTAAACCAACGTACTCTGCATATTTGTAGCGCCTCTGGATAATACCCCTGAATTTCTGCCTCTGATTTGGCATCCAAAGGGCTGAGTTTGTCTGTATATACAAACCCAGAGCTATTTGTTTCAAATGCTGCTCCTGCTAAAGAAAGTAAGTTACACAAAGAAAAACCCATTATGTCAGCACTGTCACTTTCTGAAGCCACATGACAGTGTGTTGCCATCTTCTTCAAAGTAGGGAAACATTTTTTCCGCCATCAAGTGAGTGTTATTTGATGAAAGAAAAGCTTTACTAGCTCACAGATAATGAAGCGTTTTTAGCAATGCCTCTCATCTACAGCCAAATGGAGGACAAGCAAAAGCAAATTGCTTCTTCAACTTTAAAAAAAAAAAAAAAAATCATTTATTTTTATGTGTTCCACTTCTATTATCATCCCTGGTATTTTCCGTTCTCATGAGTATCTGAGCAGATATAATGTTATAACATTCTATCTTACCTGCCCTTACTCAAAAATCATTCCAGCAAAAAAGTATCATTTTCATTTAAAATTAGTCCAAAAACCACCTTGATTTTTGGGCTCTGACAAAAGAACACATCAGTCCCTCTGTGCCACAACACTTTTCAAGTACTAACATCAGTACTTTGGTGAAATAGCTTGACACCATTCTAATACTGCTGCTTTTGATGAAAGTCGGGATGAGGTTTGCTACTAAACCCAAGACAGCAAGATTGAGAAAACACGACCTTTGAAACCATACCAAACTTTCCACCACTTCAAAGATGAATTATATTGATCTGGTAGAGTGGGAGTTTCCTGTTCCAAACCTGTACCATACAAGCTCGGTCAAGAATTCAAGGACATTGATCTTCAGTAACAGATCAGAGAAACACTGTAACTTAGAGTATCCTAAGTCTGACTTCCAAATCCAAACTAAATTTATGGAAACTGTAATAAAGAGTAAAAAATTGTGAAGGAACGTGATATATTCCGGAATATTCAAAATAAAATCTAGAATTTTTTCAAGGACACATGAATATGCATGAAAGGATCACACAGTAGATATAATTTTTAATTTCCAGAAAGATTTTTTTTCGTTTTGTTTCTTTATTTATTTTTTTAACAAACTTTACACCAAAGGCAATGGAACAAGAGACAATGTACTCTCCCAGAGTGATTCTTGATAAAACAATAAGGATAAACAATAGGTGTACATGCTCAGATTTCATAACAAGTAAGCTGTACAACTTCCTTGTGAGAGCAATTGGGATTTTAATTGCTCAATATGGTAACAATGAGGGGGAAAACAGTGAGGCTTGCACATTGCAGACAAGCATATTAATAAAATAAAGTGTTTTCTAGAACTAAAGCTAACTGAGAAGACTGACAGGAAAAAACTCACAATCCAGAGTTGAATGGCAATGAAGTGCAAATTAATGCACATACCTTAAATAATGGGCTTGAATTAAGCCACTCCTAACCACCAAGTAGAACCTGGAGTCCCTTTGGTTACTTCATCTTGTCCAAAAAGCACGGAAAAGTTGTGGCCTTGTGAATCAGAGATATGAAACCTCTTTGCCTGTCAGAGGAGAGGCTATAAAAGGTAAGGACTCAGTATGGAATACATACAGCCCTTTATTGGATCATGTCACAAGTCTGTAAAAATGGTGTAGAGAAATTCACAGGATACAAATACTCAATTCCTTCTCATTAAATGGGAACTGGGGGGGCATTTATGTAATTATCACATACCTGGTTCAAAGCAAAAAGAATAAAACACTTTTCAGACAACATAAACTGTGAAACTCACTGCCACAGGATGGTGGGAAAAGCCAAATGGATAAATAGACTCAAAGGGGACACAAGGAATTCACAGAGAATTGGTCTGTTGGTAGTTATGGAACACAAAGAACCAGACAAGGTCTCTAAGTCGTTAAATAGTCACTAAGCAGAAGTTGGTTGAAGCCGGGTGAGTGGGGGCAGAAATGATTTTGCCATTCCTTAATTGCCCAGAAAAGCCAGTTGAGAACAGCATAGTAGATGGGTGAAGTCCTGGTCTGACCCTGCATCATCAGTCCCAAGCTGAGAACCACCATCACTGAATTAGCAGAGCCAAGAGAACTGTGCTCTCTTTCCACCACTGTCACAGGTAACGGGCGCGGTGTCAATTTGTGCCACCGTGTACAAGTCAGATGAAGTCCCCTATAAATTTCAACTTGCTTTGAAGTTTGCCCATGGGTTGTAGGGACAAAATGGAAACAGCAGAAACACAGGTCTCACTTGCACACTATTCCCCTTTAGAGCTGATAGGTTGAGTCAATCTGCATTTTCCAGAATCCAGATACTGACCCTAGGCTATTAATGGTTATGGGGGTTTATTACATAAATGAGAATAGATGTAGCATGCAGGGAAGCAGAGGAACAATTTCTAGGTGTATGAAAGCTGGGCTGACTCTTAGGACTCTCTTTTTTAATAGATTTATTTCAGGATAACACTACCAGATGAGCATTAAAGCTACTAGACACAAGAGAAAAATCCATTTATTATAGACTATAGACATCCAGGAAGAGTCTACAGTCACAGCAGTTTGACTAGAAGTGTTTAACATGCTGTGTCTTTAACTTTGGTACACTTGGGACTGTTCTAAGTGTTTGAATTTGGCCAACTATCTCCCCTTAGTCTTGGTTAAAAAACATATAAGGAAAACCAAAGAACTTACATCATCAGTCAATCTCATTTAGGAATTCAGTTCTGGGTCTTTTTCTTAATACTCCATCATGACTAAAATAAAAATCTGAGGGTTATACTCATCCAGCTTCTTTTTTTCTGCTCAGTGTTCAAAAAAGGGAAAAAAAATCAGAAAAAGACCTGGAATAAAAGGTGTCAGCCAAGTGTACAAAGTTCGTGCTGAAAAGCCTTTTATCAAAATATGCTTGGTCACTTGCTGCTATAAACGCAATTGTGTAGGAACCAGTGTCACAGCATATCAATTGCTACTACTGTTTTGACATAATCAAAACATCTACCATCTTCCATATCAACTATTTCTCAACCAAATATGGCAATATGGCCAGGGCTCACAGTCCAAAAGCATGAGCCACATGGAAGCAGGACAACATGTAAGGAAGCAAGGAACCCAGCCTGTCTCAGCCAGCAAGGGGTAGGTGACTGCTTCTGTGACCAGACAGATCCTCTCAGACAGGACAGCACTTCCCATCTGCCACTAAGAGGAATTTCACCCTCATTTCACCTGTACTGCTATTTGAAAGTGCATTTGGAAAACAATCTACAATGTTGGAATTGCTATGTAGCCTTTAATCAGTTTCTGCTGCAACAACTGATTTGCTCTTACACAGTATCTCAGGACATTCCTCTCCATAACTGTTTACATTTTTTTTTTTGATACTGGTGGTGCCCTACACAGTTGCTAATTGTTTACTTTCCCCCTCCCCCGCCGCAGAATTTTGTTTGGCCAAGAGCATCCTATTTTTCATGGAAGTCCTGGTGGGAGGCAGGAACAGCAGAGCCACAGCAATTAATGATAAACAGACGCTATTTACAGATTAGTCTGAGTATTCCACTGACAGAAGAAAACAGAGCCCATCTTAAACCTCTGTAAAATCTGGAATTATCTGTCTATCTCTTCCATGATTCCTCTCCCAGCATCTAGTGGGGAGGAGGTGTTTTGGTTTTGTTGGTTTGGGGTTGAGGTTTTTTTAAGTTTTTTTCATACACAAGAAATTTGAAAGGCTGTGTCTTGTTTCTGTATTCCCTTGCACTCATAAAATACTCTTTTTGCTGTAAACATCTGAGAAATTTAAGGCCCTTTTTGCCTATCATAATATAGAAGAACTTATACCTGTGAAACATCAAATGCACAGTGGACATGAGAAAACTTCCTGCATTCTCAGGTTTTTTTTATCTTGTGCATTGAGAGACAGAAAATCAACTCTTTTTTAAATTTACTGTACCAACAGCAGCAAGAAATAATCCCCACAAGATATAAATGAGAGAAAGCAAGTGGGATCTGACTCTTCTTTACACCTGTGCAACACAATGAACAGATAAAAAGGGGTATCAAATCAGAAAAGCAGAATTTTACACAATTTTGAGTGATACCCAGTGAAAGGCAAGGAGGGGCAAGGCCCACAGAGGGAACGTGGCTTGCCCGAGGTCACACATCAAGTCAAGAGAAGAAGTGAGATGGGTTCCCTACTCCTGACCCTACACAAACTGCCAGACCATGCTCCCTTGTGGCTTCCCCCTTCCAGGACCTTTCCGAAGCTTTTCCCCCGCACAAATGAAAAGGCAAAAAAGAAAAGAAATGTGCTGTGAGAAACAGATGGAGGTAGTTTTGTGATCATTAGCGCAGTACCTGGAGCCTTGTTTACACTGTAACTTTTCACTCTTCAATCAAAGGAAACAAAACAAGCACTTGTGTCCTTAGCAATACCTATTCGCTTCCTGGGACATACATTACACAGCACAGGAACTGAGAAATGCTTTTGATCATAACCTTGGGAGCTGCAAAGCAGAAAGTAGTATAAAATTTATGCTCCTGAGATTTGTTTCCTGACACAACAGCTACAAGAATTCAGCATGTACTCATTGGGAAAGTCATGAAGGATGAAAAGTGCATAAGCACATGATCCCTGTAACTTTTATTCCATGCATTTACAGTGTCTAGTTTTCACTTAGCAGACGGTACAACGTAAAGAGAAAACTCATTTTCTAAATATCCCACCGTGAAAAGGTATTATACTTACAATTCAAAGACTTCAGTTAATCTAGGATAAAAGATCAAGTTAACAAGCATAACAGCCACTCTACAGGCTAGATACAAACCTTCCTAATTTGGTTATTTGTATTCTTAAACTGCTTAAAGATACAGGCAGAACTTGTAAGAAGTGGCTGCTCTTGGTTCATTCGTACCTCTCCTGTGCCATCTACTGCTTACAAGTTGTTACTGACACTGTAATACTTGAAAAATTTTGATTGTCTGGCTTCCCTGCTCATGGCAAGATGGACAAGAGAAGATAAACTGCCAAATTCAAACTTCAGTGAGGTAAGGACTAACACAAAAAAAAAATATACATGTAAATATACGAAAAATAAAATTTAAAAAAAAACATGTTGACACCCCAGTGCAGAAATTCAGCACATGGTTGTGGAAACGCATTGTTTAAAAAAAACCTCAATACTGTCTCCTAGCAGTCAGTGCAATTGTAATGCAAGCAGCACACAAATTCCTGTCAAAGCATCTGGGTAGGGAAAAAGACACGGTGGGGCAGTCAAGCCAAATAATCTTTCCATTCATAATTCTTCATATCTCCCCACTTTCTGGTCTGGCCCTTTTATGGTATCTTGCCAGAAGAGCCACTAATAGCACAGGCTGCAACAGCTACTTCCTGCTTTTCCCTGCAGTTTCAACCTTTTTCCTGCTGTAGATTCCTCCTCTTTTCCGACCTGAAAGCACAGCCCATACACCTGGACAGCACTCCCCTCCGTCAGGGCAAATGTGGCTTTAGGCTCGATGCTGCAGAAACCCGCTGCCTGTTTTGTGGTTGAAAGTGCTGAACCCACAAAACGGACCTACAGCCGTGTCCTGCATGCCAGACTTCCTGGCAAATAGAGCTCCTCTTTCTGGAAGGTCCGGCATTGTTCAAGTACGCCACAAAACCATTTGTCTGCAGGGCGATGAAAGAGGAGCAGAAGGTTCTTTCAAAGACTGTAAAAGCGGGGAGGAAATGCTTGGGAAGTTAACTGCCTCCTGACTGAAATCCAGAAACCGATTAATGGTCAAAATCTCTTGGTGAATTCCGGAAGAGAAAAGGAAGAATTCACCGGCTGGGAACAGAAACATGGGTAATGTGCTGTCAGATCCTCAGTGTCCCTGTAAAAAGGGCACAGTTTGAATTCCTTCTTGAGGGGAACTCTGTTTTGCCCTGGATAGGCACATTGAAGTCGTAGGACCCCATGCTTGTATTCTTCTCTGTGGTCCCTAAACTTGAAGGGAAAGGTGGTGGATGCAGGCTCCAAACTACAGCCCCACAAAGGCACTGAATTTACATCTCAAATCAGGCAAACCAACAATTTTTTATTGGTTCAAACTCAACAGTTCCCTCTAATTCAAGTCTTAGTCCAAGAAAAAATATGTTTTCCAGCTAGAAGTCCAGGGGGAAATTAAACCAACTTTTTAATGGAAAACTTTTTACTTTAAGGAATTCTTTTTTTTTTAACTAAGTAAACATGTTTCACACCTATAACTTGATACATGCACAGAAGCATGCAATTTGAAAAGTTTTAAGTACAAATACAAAAGATAAATCATGAAAATAGATGGCATACAGGATTAAATAAAAATTTCTGGAGTGCAGAACAACACAAAAGAACAGAGTATTTGCAAGAAAAGTAATAGAAAAGGAGTGAAATGTCAAAATCACCCATGCCTGAGGGTGAGTGTGTTGATAACTAGCAACCATTAGGACTCCAAATTGCCCAGCTCTGTCAGACTGGGCTCAGAAACACAGAGGAGATCAAGAAAATGGGAAGTAACAGCAGAACTGCTTCAAAAAACATTCACTAGATGATCCATTTTAGCCTGTGTGGGGAAGTAGGTATTTCTATCAAATATCCTACTGTAGCTGTTATAAGGGACCTCACACCACTGCCTTCCATTATTATATAGTCAACCCAGCTCTGCTCTTCTTGGTTGCCAAGGTCTTAAGTGCAACATCATCTCAACAATATAAGAAATTATAAGAACCAATCATAGTGGCAGCAGCCCATTTTCCGAAGGCCTGGCATCTCTGAGATGAGTTCCTGCTGAGAGACAAGCAAATCATAAAATGACCCAAGGGTGGAGCTGTTCCAAGAGAGCAAACTTCCTCAAGTTCAGTTTGAACTGTGGCTGTTGTCATCTTTGCTGGAGAAAACACTTTTTCACAATGGAAATCTTAGATTTCCGTGGCAGAAGTAATATTTCTAACAAAATCTGATGTGACAGTATTTCTCTAATTTCCCAAAATGTAGAGGGTTTTGGTGGGGGGTTTGCTTTTGGGTACCTATACTCAGCTCCAGACCCCTTCCTTCTGCCAACACCATACAGAAACATGACAATCTTCCCAAGAGAAGATGAGCTGTCTCGCTTGGGTCAATGTCCACTGAAATTCCCAGTGACTGAGAACTGAAGAACTCTGTTTTGAGAAGTGGCATCATGCTCACTACACACTTTCCCCCAGCATCTCCCACCCTGTCAGAGACGTCTAAAAAAAAATGTAGGTTACCAGATTCAAGGAAAAGTCAGAAGGAACATGGTAAGATCTGTTCTGAATATACAAGGTACTGAACATATCCAGACCTAACCAACATTTAAATTGTGGAGTATTTTCCTATGCATTAGGCATGGAGAAACAGCATTGCAGACATCTTCACAGGGAGCAAGGGTTCCATGAAGAGCCTTGATCACACTACTGTTTTTCATAAAACATTGCTTAACAAACCTCACAGCAGAAACAAGAAAACCACAATTAAAAACTAACCAGCCTAAAAACTAACCAGCCTAGAATAACTTGAGTTAAAAAAAAAAAAAAGGCAAACCAAACCAAAATATGTATTAAAAAAATATTTCTCCCCAAAAAAAAAAAAAAAAAAAAGAGAGAGAGAAAAGAAAAGAAAAAGGAAGAAAACCATCAGAGTTCAGTGTTATGAACAAATAGAATGGGCTGATGTGAAATCAGCAATGCCAATGAGCTCACCACATCATTTTTTAAGTGAAGCCTGGCAAATCAAGGAAAGATGAAGTTCAAATGTTTTAGCAGCTCTCTGAAACTCTACCAGAGGGATTAAATGTACATTCTGGAAAGCTTTAAAAAATGAAAAAAAGAAAACAAATATAAAACAGCAAATCTTTCTTGGCCTAACAGGGAAGCTTGGCTTTATAACAAGTAAAACACTACCCAAGCACCTCAGATGCACCTCACTGTAATTCCCAAAACATTCGAGTAGCCCATCCATCCTGAGTGTTATCTGTTTAGCTTCAACCTTCGGAGTTTTTTACATTAAAGGCAAAGGGGAATGCAGTGTAAAGAGATCATCTCCAGGGAGATATGTGCAAAGCAAATTTCTCCAATTATATGGATTCAATTAAAGAAAAATGTCACTTACTGAGATTTGTCAATTATCTAGTAAAGGTCCAAGGCTGTCTCTCCTTTGTTTCCCTTAAATTACAACTCTCAAGCCAAAACCAACTAGTAATATGATCCTGGTTTAAGTTTACCTTGATTCCACTTCTGAGATCATTTTGTTTTCCCTGAGTGAATAGTATTTCTCCTATAACCTAACTAAGACAGGATTAACCAAGTTGTTTTGGAAAAGACTATATAATTTATTTACAATCCAAAATTCCCACACAGGGAGTTTTCCGTGATGCAAATGCTTCATGAAAGCAACCATGAACATGATTGCTGTCCACACAAGTATGTCAGCAGGATTGGACTACTTAAATTACAATTAGGCCTTAAAATGGGGTTTTGATCTTCAGCTATAGACAACAAATCTTGGAATTTGTGATAAAAGTTAACTTTCATCTGATATCATTAACTTGTATGTCCAGTGCTGAACAAAAGACCCATTGCGTTTTAATTCACTGGTTGCGATGTTCAGAATTTTGGGCAGAAATAGAAAAAAGGCTGCATTGCCTCAGATTCTGGGTGAGAAGTTAAAAGCAGAAAACATTAATCATTGCTCTGAGGATCTTACAGAAAAGGTTTAAGACAAATGACACCATGCTGGAAGGTGCATGAAGGAGCACAAGAGAACTAGATCAGCACAGCCGACGTTATCTGACAAAAGTTAAGATGATGAACTGTGATGTGTCCAACACACAGCAATCACAGTTCTGTGACAGCGAAGAGCTGCCAGGGTTTCAGGTGAAGTGCTGATTTCAGCCTCTTCACCCATTCACTTAAAATTTTTTTCCTTTTGCCTCCTCTTTAGTTCCTCTTTTCTTTCTACCGTTCTATTAGGGCTAGCTGCACAAAGGAACAAAGAGACAGTTCCCAGTAATTTCAAGAGAAGTATTACATTAAATACTTTCAGAGAACTAGGTCTTCAGATCAAAATGTGAGTCTTTCATTTGGGTGATGCCAAAGCAATAACTCTTCCTTGCCACTTGTAGTGGTTGTACCAAGTTTCACACCAAAAATACAGCAAACTGTACCGCCTTCCAAAAAGGTCATTACAAATTGAGGTTTTCACCCAAACTAGCTAAATAAACAGCACTACTTTTCTATGCAAGTACTCAGTCCTCAAGAGAAGAAAAGTCAGTTGGGTAAGAGCAACCCTCAGCATCATGGCTGTAGCAACAATAATAAAAGGCAGGAGGGAATCACTTTTGCAAGAATGAATCACCTAATAATTCTCTGTCCAAGTAATCAAATGTATTCTATGTGCCAGTATTACAATACATACAGCCTTAAATGTCATATGTTCCATTTATGAGGTTATGGTCAATTTTCTTCTGCAAGAAAGATTGATGCATCTTACATGCCCATTTTGCAATCTTTCAACTGATCAAATTATGTAAATTTGAAATTGCAATGATGATGGCACCATGAGAGTAAGGGGGAAACAGTTTACCTGACCAGTATTGGTAATATGTGATAATATGTGTATATATTCACAATAATCGATAATATGTGTATATATACACACACAGAGCAGTAACTTTTGAACAGGCATGCTTATGTCCTTCCATTCCCCATAGAAAGGATTTCCTTCCTTGTTCTGGTTTTCTGAATTCCACCCTGCTGATTCAAACCAGGAGAATGTTGTAACCTGTGCTGCCACGGCAAGTTCCTATTTCCTCTTCCTTTATAAAAGAATACATATATATACACACATATATTTTTTTTAGTAACTCTAATAGCAAAGCAGACACACAGATATAAAAGTCTGCTGAGGATATGGAGGTTGACATCTAGTTATTTGTACAACATCAGCATAATACCACACATTAGCACTGTTGTTAAAAAACATTTCAGTGACAGAAGCGTGCGACGTGTTATGACAACAGCTGGCATTTTCCTGAAAATAATGGAGCTCCTTTTCTTATTCCCTAAGCAGGCTTGATGAAATGCACCACTTCCTGGAGTATCAGTGACACACACATTCATAACCACGGTATCTCCAGTTTCTTCAGTACTGAGTATTTTCAGACGAACAGCCACGCTCTCATGCGGCTCACACCGGAAGCATCCAAACTAAAAAAATCAATGGGATTCGACTGAGTGCAAGGCAAAGCAGAATTAAGCCCAAAGGTACTGACAGGGGAAAATTATGTCAGGCTTCCAAGCCTCACAGAAGCTTATTTTTCATGGCTTGCTCCCCTGCCCCTGTGGATGTCTATCGTATTCTTTGGCTGAAAGAAATCTGAAAATCTTGGGTCCTTTTGTGTTCCACTGAAACCACAAAAGTTTGGAGAATCTCACATAAACAGACACATGAGAGCCTTTGGTAAAACTGCAGACAACAGTTCTAATTTTTTGTTACATTGGAAAAATAAGTGCTGCTTGTTTTCCTAACTGTTCCTTCTTCTCTTATAAACTCAGCCACCCAAGGTCTTTAAAAATAGGAGAGAGGTTAATAGTTTAAATCATGGGAATATATTTTTCCCATAGGGATGCTGGAGGGGAGCTCACAGACATTCACCTGATGATAGAATTTTTATCCCTGGGACAGAATCTCTGAAGTCACTACCTTCCAATACATTCCACAGATTGTTTTTCTAGAGAGTTTTGTCAAGTTAACCTTGATGGCTGGTTAAGCTGGTTAATTACAACCTTCCCTAATGAATTCAGAAAGTGCTCTTCTACATCACAATTATCAAAGCCTGCATCTTTCTTCTACAGGGAGGTTTGCTCCCAGAAGCAGCGCTGTCATTTGAATTGCCATTATAACATGGCTAACATGATGATGTTCCCATGCAATGAGCACACAGAAAACCACAACTAAATTTGTACAGAAAAACTACATGTGCTTTCATACATCAAGGTTAAAGGATTTAGGCCTTAAGCTCAGCAAGCGTTAATCCATTTACTTTCACTCTGGTACATAGCAGCGGTCTCTGATCCTCAAATTGCAGCAAATGACAAATGGTGCTTTTGCAAACAGGGTGCTTCACCCTCACATGCTACTCAGAAAAACCTCTTCCACTGGTTCCAGTGGAAATAGAACTCGGCCTAGGGGAAGTAAGATCAAGCCATTCATTTTACTTTAATGAACAGGAGACTCTTCAGACAAGTAAACCCCTCCTTTGCTCAGTTTCCCCTTGTTCTTACTTCTTTTCTCCCTCTGTATATTTACCTTCATTCAGTGAGATCAAAAAAACAAAACAAGCTGGAGAAAACAGGCATCCCATAAGCAAAATAACAAGCCAGATTGGTTTATTTGTATAACGCTCTGGACGTGCCTATCTTACACCATGCACAGTTTCCAGTCAGTACCAGGATTTCATACTGCAATGATCAGCAAAAGTATGGGTGAAGGGGAGTTATACACCTTAAATCCTCTTTTCTCACTCCATATTCCCAGCCATCTTTTCTCCTTCAGTCAACTCCAAGTCAGTGCCCATCCAGGGTGGAGAACAGCAACAATGTGCAGCACAATGTACATACAATAACTTTCTGGATTAAACCTTTTGAAGAAGATACCACTTCCTGGTTCCTCCTGCAACTCTATCCTCTTCCCATTTTATATTCCTCAGAGACTATGATCCCCAACTCCTCCGAAGAGTCTCCTAAAATTTCCAAGAACTCGCATGCCTTTTTGACGTTTCTCTATTCTTTTAAACCTATTTTAACAAGCCATATTTCATCTGCTTGAGCTTCTTCACTATTCCCTGATGATCTCCTTTTGAACTCAGCCAAACAGCACCATGCACTAGGGGTAGCACAGACGTGTGCAGCAGAGAGGAGATCTCACTTGCACGGCCACTCAGTTATTCAGGTGGGAGATTCCTGACCTCTGCCGTGCAGCTATGTGTTTGCCTTGAAATGAAGCTTTTTGAGGTATAAATCTGATCAGATAAAGTGTGGTTCCCAAAAACTTACACTTCAAAGCTGAATAAATCAAAGGGGAAGAAAAAAAAGTGAGTGGTTCTCAGCATTTGACCTGATAGTTTCTATCAACATATAGCTGAGTTTTCCCATTTTTTTATGCCAATATGCTGACTGTTCATTTTTTAATTCCATCCCACAAAACTGCGCGAATTTATCAAGATTTTTATCAAGATTTTTGTATTCAAGAAAATACTCTTCACAAACTGACCCCATAACAGGCTTTATCTGGCATTTCTTCCTTTCATCATCAAAGTATCTGAACATCTTCCAACAATTCTCTACACAACATGGCAAGCACCTGCTATGTTAAATTCCCTCCCTTTGATCAAAACAATCCTTTTTGTTCCTAACACATAGCCTTGCTTGTCTTAGGGCAAGGGCCTAGTGTAAGAGATGGATCAGCTGAAGAACTTCACAGGTCTTGGTCCTGCCCCTGGGAAATGGTTCTCCTTTTCTTATGTTATAAGCATCTGCCCTTGTGCAATACAATTTCACTAAACTAAAGAAGCAGAGGTGAGAATCAGTTGTCAGTACAGGAAAGCTCCAATTTTGAAATTACAGGCAGGACTTCCTCTTTCCTTGCCTTCTTCTCAAGAGGGCCCCACCCATCTGTTGCAACGGTATGTGAAAAAGAAAATACTTGTGGCATTGTGGGCATCATTAATTAATTCTGGATTAAATCACAGGTTAGATCTATCACCATAACAACAGCAATCACCTTACATAGTAAAAAAAAAAATTACAAAATTCCATACCACTCGCTGGCCATAACTGTTAATAATGGATTCCTCTTAGACTGTAGTCTTATGCTCAGTAAATGTGACCAATACCCCCAATATGGAAACAAAAGTGCAAGTTAGGATTTCATTTTCAAAGTGATGAGTGGAAGACTGGGACATAAATCTATAGCATTTGCCCCTGAGACTTCACAGCAGATTTTAAGATATACACCCTCTAAAAAGTGTTTAGGATTAAATAGTCAAAGGTTCTTTCAAAAGTTCTGAAAGTTCAAACCAAACCCAAGTTTGCTCTCTTCTTTGTTAAGGTCAGTTTCAGAGACCACACATTGGAAGGAAGGGAATGTATACAGAGCAGAGCTATGGAAGATGAAAGGACACAGCCCTGGAAGGAATGCTCTGCTCCCTGGGAGGTGCTGCTGGATCACAGGTGGCCCCCAGGCTTGACAATAAAGAGTTTGGGCTTCCCAACCCCAAAGGCCCATGAGGCAGGCAGGGACTTTGGCTCCTAGCAGTCTTCTATGGAAGAGTACCACCCCAGAGAACCCGGAGCTCTTGAAGGACAGCTTGCTGAAGACATTTAAAAAAAAAGAAAAAATCTATCCCGCATTTTATTTTATAAAGATGGTTTTCCAAAATCTAGCCTGGCACCATTTCACATCCCTCCCTGAAACCTTAGCCTGAAATAACAGCAAAGCATCTTCCCACATGCTTCCCTTTTAAGGCAAGGGCTGCCGAAGTATAGTCAGTCACTCCACATGACAGATTAGCCAAACTAGATTTTTGTAGTGGGGCTTTGAGTATAATAATTATTACATGATGCACTGTGCATTGCCAATGTCAAGCTGGCTTCAGTGCATATCTTTCTTTTCCACTGAAGGAAAGCAGCATCTCAGTTTACACAGTTCTTAATTTACCAATCTTGTTAGTGGTATGTGTGTCTAATGGGGGCTTTGACAGTAAAATAGTCTTGTTAATAGATCGTGATTTATTCCATTATTCACTGTTTCCTTTAAGCTTTTTTATTTCAGAAAAAAATAGACATTTTAGAGTCAAGTTGTATTTTCCTAGGCTCTCCACCAACATTACTAGACTATACCTAGCCATCTTCAGTGACAACTGTAAATGATACAAGCAGTGGAAAAATCTGATGAGCCGCACATAAATCAAAATAATATTTGCGTGACGTAAGATAGACAAAACTTAAATAATAGCAAGAACAGGATAGACAAGAAGAATCTTAATTTCTCAGTGAGGATGAAAGACTTTTTACAGGATGGCTCTTAATACAGCCAGTTCCACTTCCAGCATCCGAGTTCCACACCCCATGCCATATATATTAAGACTGTTTCTGTGCAGTTAGAATCTCAATTTTGTTACTTGTTCCAGAGAAGCTTATGAACTTTTCAGGGTTTTTTGGTTTGGCTTGTTTTTCCTTTCTTTGCAATCCATTTTTCCTTTCCTTCCATCCTCTTCATCCCTGAGGTCTGTTTCTTCCATCGCTCCCAAAATATCTGCCAAATCTCACCTTTCATTTCCTATTCATATTTTCCTCCTTTATTCCTTTCTGATTCTTTATTACTTACCCCTACTCACACACACCTTGAATCATCAATCAAAATCTTCCCACCTAAAGTCTTCTCATCATCTTAAATTTAAAGCAATGGGGTCAGTGGATCATCTTTAAAGGCACACTTTTTTTACTGTAGCTCAGCTCGGATTTTATTTACAATTATTTTTGCTGCATGAAGAAAATATTTTTAGGCCAAAGAGAACTGCAGAACACCACTCTGGGCCCAATCCTTCCTAGCCTCAAGCGTGGGCAGCCTGCCTGCCTTGTGGAGAGCACATTCCAGTTCCCTGCCACTGCTGGGAATTCATAATAGCAAAAGCAGGGCTGGTCTCACGTATCACTGCATCATCTATCCACAAGATACAATGGAGCACTGAGATTCTTCCTCCTCCTTTTTTTTTTTCCCCTGTTCCAAAGGAAGTAACCAATTTCTAGAAAATGCTTTGGAGCTTTTAATCCCCTGGACTTCACATGGGTGAGGTACACTGCCTGCTCAGTTACATGTTACACAATTAGGATCTGACTTCGAGCTACTGCATTTCAATTTTGAGCTGACTTTTTCCTATGTAATGCTGGTAACAGACCTAGAAATTAAAAGCCCATAGACTCCCATCTTCCTTTTACCCCCACACAGCAAATAGCTGTTTCAGCTCGCCACTAATGCAGCATTTTTGAGCATTTTTCTTCCTTCAAAAGGCAGCAGATGGACCAGTGCTGCTGGAGCTGGTGTTACTTGACAACAGTGGTAACAATTTAACGATATTTAAAATAACTCCTTAGANGGGGGGGGGGGGTCTATGATTGCTTTTATATTTAACTGGAAAAATATTCTTATATAAGCTTATAACATATTTTATTATCTCTGGTTTTAAAACATAATAATTGAAACCTGTAAAACTTTCAATCATCTTCATGTTTTACAACCACTTGACTCAGACTGAATTGTCAAAAACACCTGCAAGACCCACCCTTCCACAGATACAAATAAAAAAGATGGAATATCACAAAATTTACCTCCTTATGCAAGTGTCAAGTTAGAACAACAATTTTTCTTGGTGTAAAGGTTTGATTCCTGCACAGCAGAAGACTTCCGAAGCAATGGATAATTTGAAGAAAAGTACTGCAAGCTGGACAGGGTAGACAGTTTCTGCCACTCCTACCCAGCCCATTTAAGAACCACAAAAGGACCTTTGGCATTAAAACTCTTCCCCCTCAGGAGCAAGTCTCTATTCCCTTATATCACCAGCTGATTAGTCCTTCTGTTCCACCAGGGTGGATTAAGGGATCTCACCTGTGTTATCTCACAGGTGACTGCAGCTGAGCCCTGCCTCCTTCTTATCATTCAACCCCTCCTCCTCAATGCAGTCTGTTGGTTCCACAGAACAACCTCATCACTAAGGCTTGAAACCAAAGAGACTGAAAGTTTGAGCACCTCAAATAATATCACATTGTACAGGCCTTATCCTTGATGCCCCCCTAATTTTGGTATTTTGCCCAGCACCAGCACAGTGATGGCAAGAGTACAACAGCAAATGGTGACAGATGCATCGACTGGCTTTGAAACAGTTAACAGAGAACTCGAGAAGCTCTAGAAGGGTCTGATCTGAATTGCATTTTCCTGGATGTAATTGCTTCTAAACAGAGGTAATGTTAAACAACTGCTCTTCTGCTTGGCAAGCTCTCAGGACACCTCCCAGGGCTGTAATACCATAATCTCCTTCTATCCTTGTTGCACACAAAGTTATATGGGAACACGATGAAAAAGCCAGGCAAAGCTGCTCTGCTAATGTGAAGAGATTTATCTCCATGTTTGTATTCACAGCCACATAAACACACACCTACATATATGCATATACAAAAATTTATTTCCTTAGTCCCAGAAAACACTCAAGAACTCTCGCCTCCTCTACATCCTGTGTAGGAGCACAGCCCAGAAAGCAGAATATAGTATGAGATGTCCTCTGAGCCTCACTCTGCATTCCCAGTCTCGAATTCCCAGCTGTTTGGGCTCTAGAGGAGCTCAAGCTGGAGCACAAGCACGAAGCTGTTCCTAGGACAAAGTGTAAACACAACCAGGTCTCTGTGCTGACTTGCCTTGGTGGCTTTTTTTTCAGTTCCAGGGCTGAATAAGAGGGGTAGAAACTGAGTAAGAACAGTCCTGCCCCAATCAAAACCAAAACTGCACCAGCAACCAGGGTCTGTTGTAAATGGCATTTGTGCACTTAAACAAAATGAATCACAGTACAGAAAGTTGTGGAAAACAATAAAGCACTGGAAGTCATGACATGAAGATTACTCTTCTAAGAGGAACCACCCAAACAAATATTTACATGGTGACGCCATAGCTACTTCTTTTGAAGTCAGCCTCATTAAGTATACTAGGAAATTCTTCCACATTAGGAAAATCTACCATAAAG
The DNA here is from genome assembly GCA_013398015.1 of Oreocharis arfaki. NCBI lineage: Eukaryota > Metazoa > Chordata > Aves > Passeriformes > Paramythiidae > Oreocharis > Oreocharis arfaki. The sequence goes on along the minus strand of VZRR01011973.1, from coordinate 46,191 downwards.
ATTTATTTCAGCCTTGCCATCAAGGAAGCAAAATACTTGTGAGTGATACCAGTGGTTTGTCTCAATGGAAGTCATAACTTCTGTTCTGCATTTCCCCCTCACTGGATCTTTTCGTGTATCAAAAACGTTCTCTGCATCATGAAAACCTGCATTTGCATAAATCCTTAAATGTCTGAAAATCATGAAGACCCAGTAAAAGGTTTTTCCTCCAAATTTTTTCAAGTTTCTGTTTTGTTTGGGTATTTTTACTACTAAGTTTTCTTAAATGCTTTCTTCCTTCGTTTAACTTGCGAACGTATTTCATACACTTATTTTCTGTTTTCCTACAGTCAGAGACGTCCCAACGCTTTCTGGTTCTGGTATATGTGCTTAGAAAATCAGGATAAGGCCTTTTCTAAGTAGTCTTTTCTGTTATGAGTCCAACAGAAGCGTTCAGAGCACGTCTTTGTTCTAATATTAAGGCAGAGGAGTTATATGAAGAGGGATCTGAGTAAAGACATTAGGTTGGGGGTAACCTGTCCTTCGAGGTAACATTTTCTTCAAGTTATACTTTACTGGCTCAGATCTTCTCCCATGAACTAAAAGAGTTAACAAAGCAAAAATCTTTCCCTGCACTCTGTGTAGACACTCTCACACAGTTGCCAAGCGTGAGGAAGATAAATTTTCTTTTCTTTATTTCTTAATGCAGTAAAAACACTCAACACACCACAAGAGGCCCTGGAAGCATGGATAACATGCAAAATTCTTTGTTTTGGGAAAGAGCTACTGATAAGCTTTATATTGTACCAAGCTCTTTAGAACTGCTTATCCCAAGATACAACTCGGTGTTTTTCAGATCCTTTTAATAAAGTGCAAAAGTCCAAATTAGTTGGTGTTAGTATAAACATTACAGGATAAAAGATAACTGCAGCACAAACAGACTTCAATACCTGGATGCCCCAACCATCAATCTGACAAGTACGTTATTCGACTGTAACATATAAGCAAGCAAAATAAAGTGTTTCAGTATCAGCATATGATTTCAAAAACTGAAATAAAATTAGAAGCTCAAAAGTTTCTAAAAGAGTTAAAAAAGATATAAACAATATTATCTCTGAGAACATTCAGACTAGAGAGACAAGTGGATGTATACTGAAATGAATGAAACCAAATTAGGACTCACGTGACTGTGTATCAAAAGGTTTAGGCATTACTGAGTTCTTCAATGAAGACATCTGCTCAACAGCAAAGCAGCTGTCAGAAAAACTAAAATTGACAATTAATACCTAAGGTAGCATAAGGCCATGTATTGTTGATTTTAGCTTTGATCTAAGTAAAACTCAAAGTAACCAGGGTGACTGAGGGAGGTGTAAATAAATTTGTAGGTAAATAAATTTGGGAAGATGTAAAATCAGTCTGGAAAGAGATTGTTGAATTTATAGAAAGAATACCACCAAAAGAGTACTTCATAAGTTAATTGAAGCAGCAGTTGATAATAAAAATAGTATGCTATCATGTAATTTAAAATGGTATTATAACACAGAAAAAGGCCAGGTTCACAAGTTCTCAATTAACTTCATGTTGCAATCAAGCCTGAAAGCTGTTTCAGGGAGTTTTGGGGAATATTTTTATGATAAATGTTAAGAATTCATCCATATTTGCAAGAAATCCTAGAGAATAAGAACCCTAAAGAGATATCTACAGCAAAGCTGAAGTTTTTCCTCATGGTCCCCCAAAACATTTGTGCTTCAAAAATGCTTTGCTCTCTGCCTCCATATGTGCCCTGCATTGGAACTTCAGCTTTATCTCTTAAATTACACTTCCTCACTAAAACTGGGAACCCCTAATTCTTGTGCACTGGACATGAACTCCAACAAGAAATGGCAAGAGAGGGCTCCTATGGCTAATGGGGACTACCATCCCTAAGAGAGACAAAGACTTGGAAAATTTTGCTTCCAAAGAACCTTCCAAGATCACTTCTCATCTATCAAATTTACAGCCCCTCTCCCCCACCCACACACCAAGGATTGTGCATTCCAAGTAGTTCTTTTCCATAGTAAAACCACTGTTCTTTTCCTTCATAAAACCACTGTGCCATCTGAAAATTTTTTTTATGTTTGGAATTAGGACTGCACAACATCTATTTTCCAGATATCATGCATTAAAACAATTGTTCCTAGGCAGCGACTGTGTACACAAAGTATCAGTGTGACACATTGTTAGAAGTTACACAAATAAAAGCCCTCAATAGTGGAAAAGATGAAAAGTCAAGCTTTAGTTTGAATTTGTTACACTCCCTTCAGAAAGAAGGCTGATTTTCAGTAACATCCAAGCGGTTTATAAGTGTCTACTTTCCAAGATCAAGCACTTGAGAAGGGGAAAAAAAGGGAAAAACGTTAGGAAATCACGTAAGGACTTGCCCATCTTAGGTCACAATGATTAATGAAATGGAAATGCTAATGCAGCTCAGAAGTGGCGGTATCACATGGAAGTTCAGAAAATAAATATCAAGTTGTTTCCAAAAAACTGTACCCATCAATAATCTCAAACCTCAGCTGGAACACAAGAGGCATAGGGAAAGTATGTTGACCCTGATGGTATTGATTAGACCCTGCTATTGAAAGTTTCACACACCAACCACAATCCATCTAGGAAAACCACCAAGAGCTGAATTCCAGTAAGGACAAAATAATTTTTAAATGGACGTGTAATTTTTGCAAGGGCTCTTGCCAACACCAGCATAGATCAAATGAAATCACAAGTTTCTCAGGCCCTCATGCCATATAAGATTTCTTCCACATCTGTACAATCTTTTTTGCTTGACATTCTTTGTATCTCAAGATTCCTCAAGTCTTAATAGTGCTAATTCTTGTTGCTTTGGTTTCTGCTGTACAGTACAGTTCCCTTTATTATAGAATGTTCTATCAAAAGTAGATAGAAATATTACACTGATAAAATATTTAATTATCCAAACATATTCAGTATATTTTCTGAGGAGATAGAAGGGTGAATTGAGATTGCAACAGCAATTATTTATATCTCTGTTAGTGGAATATAGTACAAAATCTGATGCTAAAGGCAAAATTGTCTCACAAACAGAAATGACATGGACTATGATAACCAGAGCTCGATTCCCCACTGACCTGTAGTGATAAGAAAATATTATTAATTGTTAATTGTTGTCTTTTATTTTTCAAAGTCATTTGCAAAGCACAGAGCAGCTCTTTGAGTATGTGGTTCAGGGCTGGAGGGAGAATAGGGGAAGAGGGCTACAAGGTAGGGAAAGTCTGATTCAGACCCAGGATGCTTATACTCCATATGTGTGTCACCAAGCATAATTGCTTTATTCTGAAGCAACTTTAGTAAATTAGTGTAAGATTGCCTGCAAGACAGTAGGTCAAGTAAACCATGTTTACAGTTCATGTTTTCTTTGGCAGTTGTAGAAGGTTAAAGAACTTTATGACTTCATCCTGAATTTGCTATCAGAAGATGTTTTTGTATGGCTACCTTGGAAGTGAACCTCAGGAGAAATTATTTTCCTCACAGAAATTTCATAAAACCACACAACTTGCTACCTACCTAAACAAAAGCATGTAATAACTTTATTAATCAGCCTTCACGTGCTTATTGTGGGCTGTTTTTTGAATTCAAGAGGCAGCATACAAGCTATCCAGCTACAGGTCAGTGCAAGGAAATCAAATGGAACACAGAGTGTATCCAAGAAGGATACCTGTCCTGGTTGCTCCTGGGCAACACAGAAGGATGTTCCATGGAAAAATGTATTCAGGTGATGTCATTAGTAAGTAACAGAGCACCCAAAGATGAATATTAGGGGATTGTAGCAGACACATCATAGGATGATGGAATTCTTTTGCTTGGGGTTGTCATATCCGTCGTGTTTCTTGGATCCTTTTACATCTGCCATAATCGTAAATGAGAATCAGAGCCTTTACATTCAGAATGCAAACCCAGCAGTCAGACACTACCACTGTTGCATACTTGAATAAACTGCGTGAGTTGAATAGGAGGAAGAATTTTTTTTTAACTGAAAACCGAGCTTAAGATGGACATTTTTAGTTTGAAATCCATATATCTCCTCTTTCTGGCATGCCTGAAATACACTGGATTAATTTAAATCACAGTTCTAGCTATATACAGTTCAAATCCAGAGAAATGAAAACGAAACCTTACACTTGCACAAAGCTGACCGTTTAAATATTTAAATATTCAATAGCAAGTATAAATTAAGGGAAGATGCTCTGTTCTGAGATTTAGAAAGGTATCTACAAGGTGTGGGGGCTGATAAGAACTTCAGAGTCAAAACTTGGGGTGCAAAAGACACAACTGTCAAATGGCTACAAAGCTGTACATGACAAATACTTATGTTTAGCTACATTTCCCTTTATTTAGGGGGAAAAAAAAGCACTGCATTAATCTTTTCCTTGCACAAGACAAGTGTATTAATATGCCTTAGTCATGATCTGATCTCAGCTGAGTTCCTGATTAACTCATTCTTACCCTCAGATTTCAACAAGCACGGAGGTGCTTGTGTAAGAAATCAGAAATGCATGAGAACACTAGAAGTAACTGCAAGTAATGAATCGAACCAAGTTTGTGCATTTGTCGTTGCAATGTGTAGCCACAGTGGTGACATTGCCACAAGTCAGAGGAAAAACATAAAAGCAAGAGCTGTGTGAAGAGAAAATGTCTTTGATTAGAGCAAACTACAGGTAATAAGGAAGGCTGACAAGCTTTCTTGTTCTGACATTTTCTGCAATTATATCCGTTGATTTAACGTGAGATACTACCTTTCCCTTCACACCTTCACATGCATGTGGCACTTCATACCCTGCACTATCAACTCCTCACTATTCCAGTCAGAAACTCTGGGAACAGACCATATTACCACTTTACCCAAGGAAAGAAACAGTAGGAATATGGGAGGTTTTGTTGCCCCTGCTTCTGGATGGGTATGTTCATAAAAACTTGATTTTTCTTTATATTTTAAAGCATCTTCAAGAGAGAGACAAGTTGAAAGGGCTGGCATCAGTTGAGTGAATTACACATGAACTACAGCAGATGTTAAATAAAGCAAGCGTGTTACTGTTTCAGCTGTATAATAATCTGGAGCATTAGATGAACAAGCCGGATCCCTTTGGAGTTGTTCTCTTATCATGCAACACATCAAAAGACACAACAACAGTGTAATTATTCTCACAATTAAAATTCATGGAAAATACAGCCAATTACTGATTGATTTGAGACGCAGCAGACTCCAGATGCAGACAAAATTCTTCACTAGGAAGGGTGTATATTTATTCTGCAACCATGTGGTTGAAGAATAAACCACTCAGAACTGAGTCCAGTTCTGAGCCCCTCCAGTTCAGGAAGGACATTGAGGTGCTGGAGCATGTCCAGAGGAGGACAAAAAGGTTGGTGAAGGATCTGGAGCACAAGTCCTGCGAGGAGCAGCTGAGGGAGCTGGGGGTGTTCAGCATGGAGAGAAGAAGGCTCAGGGGATACCCCATCACTCCCTGCAATCTGAAAGGAGGCTGTGGACGGGTGGGGGTTGGTCTCTTCTCCAAAGTAACAAGCAAGAAGAAAGGGTCTCAAGTTGCACCAAGAGAGGTTTAAATTAGGTTTTGGGAAACATTTCTTCACTGAAAGGGTTGCCAAATGTTGGAATTACTGCCCAAGGAGGTGGTAGGGCCACCAACCCTGAAGGTATTTAAAAGACATGTAGATATGGCAATTAGGGACATGGTTTAGTGACAGACTTGTGCTGGGTTAACTGTTGGACTCAGCAATCTTAAAGGTCTTGTCCAAAATAAACGATTCTGTGAGTTCAGAGAGGATACCAGACAGAGATCATTCTGACCGATCTGGTAGTAAGAACTCACTTTCTTCCACTCTGCACACGAAACAGTAAGTGAATGAACCATAAAGAACTAAATCAAGTTACTCTAAACTAAAAAAAGATTTTCATTAGGCAGCAAGCTTTTTTCCCAAGGCCTTGTCTTGAAGAATACTAAAGTCATAGTTCTAATTCAAACTTGTAAACATAAATCAAAGCAAATAGTTTGATGTTTTTTCGTCTTAGTCTGCAAATATCCCTTCTCTTCACTAGGATTTTGGTCTATGGTCGTAAAACCACAAGTAACCTCATGCTAGCAACCACAAGTTAAGAACAGCCTTTTCTGCTAGGTCTGGAGAATGAAGTGGGCAAATACTCTCATTTAGCACTGGAATTATTTTGCACAAAGTACAAATACTCGAGGAGGCCTTTATTTGGTAGGGTACTATAATGCCCTTGGTAAGTCAAATTCTCCAAGACTGAAAATGTACCAAACTGATGCTAAGGAAATATTTAATGAGTGAAAAGGTCACTAATTTTAGAGTTTTTTCTAATTTCAGAACACAAATTGGTCATTTCATGTTCCTTCAGAAGATTAATGAGGCATCAAACAATCTCAGAAGTCAGAAAAATCACTGAACGTTTTAAACCTTTGTATTATACACGTGGTTTCATATACTGAAACTGTGTTCATGTTATTTGGCTGCTGTCTTTTCATTTGTCAAATTACAATGTGTTTTTCTGTAGCAGAATCTGACCTAGGCATATGACAGCACATTGCTATGAGTTTTACACAGAGCTTGCAATTTATCCAGACCTGCTGAAAGTGAGCAATACATCAAATGACACTGTATGATACTGGTACCATATGACCCAGGAACTCTGCTATTTTATCTCCTTCCTCCACCCAGAAACTGTAATATGCCACCAAGAAATGACATGCTACTCAAAAATAAACAGAAATACACACCTAAGCTAGTCAGTGAAACAGAATATTCTAGGTCAGCACTAGAAGGGAAACACAGCAAGACAGTGTTCACATCCCTCTATATTTTGTCCCTGAATATCAGAATCATGGCTGTCAGGTCAAACCTCTTCAGAGGTAACTCAAAGTAATCTCCAGGAAGTCCTCTGAAGACAGGCAAGATCAGAAGTCTCCAGCTCAGAGGATTGACATCTTTGATAGTACCCCACTGCCCTGCAGATCTGACATAAAGACCCCTTAACATTTAACATTTCTCTCAGGGGAATTAAAAAAAAATAGGGTCTTCCATGCAATAGTTTCTCATTCTTCACCTGACAGGTTTCCTGGGAATGCTGATGGTCAACTGGGAATTAAAAATTATTTTCCTAAGTAGAAGTATTGGGAGGCAGCATTCTCATGTCACATCGCATTGGTCAGTCTGTCGGGACAGCTGGTTTCATGAAGATCAGCTCACCTTTTTTTTTTCTTGAATACTGTGGCTCTCAAATCACTAACAGACACCAAATTTGAGTCTCTGCTTTCTTTTCCTATTTTTCTTTTTAACCCTGTAGATGCAGGTAGTGGATTCACACCATTTTCCAGCTAATGCAGACCCTGGCCTTTGACAGATCTCCAGGCACCCTGTGTCTCATGGTAACGAACAGCAGGAGTTTCAGATCAAGGCATCAGGAGGACATTTATCTCAGAATATTATCCTGTAAGGTTAATTCTTATTCTCTAAGCAGCTTTCCCTCTGGGTTTCAATGACACCAACTAAGCAGCATTTCTACAGCTCAGCTTGGGACAGGAGAAACATCAGTATTTTGGACAAGCCTTTCAGATAAAACCTCACATGACTCCAGACAAGGACTTTCCACTGACCAAGAGCTCTGTTCTATCACATCCAATTTCCATGATGCTATCTAGAAAGATTTAGAGGGCTTCCATGGATTGGCTGGGACTTAACCCTCGAGTCTGACTCAGAAGCCAAGAATTTCTCTTCTCCGTTTCCATTTCCTGCTTAATTTTGGCAGGCCAGTGTGGAGTCCCTGTAGAACAAGGCCCACATATATCATGTGCTTCCATCCTGACCACTTAAAACTTTCCTTTTCCTTCAGGGGTTCTACTGCCCTCCCTTCAGAGTAAATTCTGTTGAATAATTGTATGGTTCACATAGGGAGGGTTGTCTGCTTTTCAGAAAATAAAAAGCAGTTCTAGGCAAAGATTAATTTCATATAGCTATGATTATAGACAGCTAGGAAGGATTACACAAAATTCTGGGGTTCACAAACTGCATGGGCTGGTTCTTAGTAGCACAACCACTCAACAGCTCACTGCTCAGAGAAAAAAAATTGTAGTTACTGAATCATCTCAGAACAAAGAGGAAAACTCCTCGACTTTATGCCTTTGCTGTTATTTTAGCAGTGGCGCACAATTGCCATCCTTCTATCGCCAATTATGCCCAGAGAACAGGCACAGGAGCCTGGGATACTCATTTTTCTTTATCCCACTTCTTTGTATAAACAGTCAGGTGTGTTCTTAGCTAATGTAAAATTGTGGTATCTCAACTGTTCAGGATTTTTTCATGTTAGCCCATTCCTAGCCCTATGTACAGTTCACCAAGACTCTCACTTTAAGGCCAGAACTACAAGTAGCTCTGTTTCTAATAACACTTATTTTGCTGGGAGTATTTTAATCCTGGGAATTCGAAGGGCTTTGATAACTGCTAAATTCTGGGTGTTTTCTAAGAGTATAGGGAGTTTCCTAAAGTTTTTGATCCTGGTTCCTGGAGGACTTCCCGAGACCGAACATATAATGAGGAGTATGAGGAGTCTTGGAACCACAGTACAAGCATCTCTCAGTTCAAGGAAATACTGTAAACAGCCAAAAATTACTTCTTTATAGTTTTGTCACTACTTCATTTGATTTTTCCATTCTTCCAGAAAAGCCTGCTGATAGACTCTTGCTTCAAATAGCACTGTATGAGGCCATGAGCATAACAAATGTGGCTCAAATCACTGCAAATCATGGCAAGTTTCTTGTGTCCACTGAGCGTGTCATCAGTGATAAGGGCATAGCTAGACAGAGAGAGAGTGTTACAAATACTATTATAAAATCATCAGCAAACTGTAATGAATATTTGTTCTATCCCTCACTCATCCTAGACAGAGAAGCCTCTGTGAGCTCACCTTTTGACCTTCCCCATTTTAAACATCATTTTAAACAACATTTTAAGCATCAGTGCAAGGCACAATGTATTCTCTAACTGCCTTACACAGAACTGAGCAGAAAACACACCAAAGTTCTCACAGAAGACCTTGCTCTGGTTGTCTCAAAGGATTCCAGGCAAAGGACAAAAAATATTCTGTCCATTTAACCTTGGAAAAAAATCAGAGAGAGGTTTGCAACCTCATTTCATAAATTGCTGTAAATTAAGTGGATGCACCGTAGTTTATTGAATAACTGAAAGTGTCCCTGTGAGTGGGTCATTGCTGAAATCCCAGACATTGTATCAGACTGCTCATAGTAACAGGTCTCCACATTTCACTTAAGGGCCACAGTTTCACACTATCTAACAAAGATCAGACATACTTCAATTATCTGTGTTTGTGTCCTCCTTATTTTTCTGCCCTCACAATAATTAAATATGCATAGGCCACTCCATAACCCTTCCAAACGAGGCATTTCCATTCTATCTTGCAACATTCCAAACACCTGCATCTTCTGCAGGCTCTTTTTCTGAGTATGAGGATCAGATTAAATGATTCTCTCTGTTTTGTGTGGGTAAATGTAATCACAGAGTATTTGCTCAAGTTCTTTGCTTCAAGTGCACAACAATGCTTGGGAATAAAACATCTGATCTGCCAGTCTCCCACCCATTGAACGACAAGATGAATAATCATGAATTAATAGCAAGCTGAAGACTTAAGCATTATTTATTTCATCTGCTGACTTAGGGCAAGATTGTTCTCCAACAGAAATTAATGGTAAACTCCCTTTGAGTTCAACAAGAGCAAGATTAAATCCCTGGTTTCTTGCCTCCCACCAGCTTCCCTATAGAAGCTGACAAATCACAGAAGTTAAATGACTATTTTCCACTTAGGAATAACTGTGAAAAACAAATGCACACAACAGTCGTTCCATATTTCTTTTCCCATTCTTTGAACCAAGATTCTGATTTTTGCTTCAGAAACTTAACAGAATACACACACACAAAAACCCCCCCCAGGACGCAGTAAAAGCCTTACCAACATATAAAGTTTGTCTTTACAAAGCAGACACGTTTGCATTTAGGATACTTTTAAGCTCACATTAACTGAATCGCAAACCATTTGCCCCCTCCACTGTCACTTCTCTCACCTCCCCCTTTTTCACATGCACAGACTGTGGGGACTGCCAAGACAGAGCATCCCACTGACCTTGGCAACTGGCAGCTGCGATCAATCACTTCATAAAATCCTACATGTCAGCTAGAAACCACTTGTATTTCTTAAGTAAGTCAATCTGCTAAACAGCTTAAGTCATGAATCCATTCAAAAGGCTAGGAAAACAAACTCATTTGGATGAAATGTTCCCTTATGTCTGATTTTCTTTTTCTTTTTTTTCTGATGGTGAATATTAGGGTAGAAATTCCTCTATGTTACTGTGAGAAGCTGCTTGCAGACTCCAGTGTAGGTGTACTGGTTAATAGAGGGGATCTCGTCACTTGCTGGTGAAGCTCACCACAGGTATCCCTGGCCATGACAAAACTTCCCAACTTTTTTCAGACAATTAATCTGACCTAAATAGGACGTGAGTTATCAAACAAAAGGAAAGCAAACATCTCTCCATAGAAACTGAGCATCAGACAGAACTGTTATTACCAAACGCACCACTAAACAAATGAGACCGTTTTTAACCCTAGGCTGAACTTTGGCGGAATGAGATCAGCACAAAAAGTCACTCTTTCCGTAATCATTTTCTCTTTAAAAACAACATGTCAATGGATTTCTTTGGACAATTTGCTCATTATTGAGACTGTATATTCTGTTCTCTGCCCCTAGATAGTCCTATGAGCGTGACTTAAGTGATTTGTTAACTGTTTGCATACTTAATCTGTCCCACAAAAATAACAGTTTTTCCATTCAACCCTTTGCATAAATCAAAATGAAATAATCTTAAAATATGCAGATCAAACATAAAACTTAAAGGAAAAGAATAAGGAAAAGGATTAAGAAATGAAGAAGGTACACTGAAGAGACAAAGCAAGATTGAAGCCAACTGTGAAAAAGTGAGGATAACGAAGACATGACTCACTGGAGTCATGAGTCTTGAATGAGTAAAGAGGCCTGTGCAACTACTCTACAGTAAAACCTGATCACAAAAGGATTTTTACTACCTTGAACGCATTGTGATACCTTTTAGAAGTAGAATAGTAAAATAGAAGCTTGCCTCTTCAAACATCATTCACTCCTACAGCCATCCATGGGAACTACCTCATTCTCCAAGAACATAGCCATTACAAAGTACAATAATAAAACATATTTCCATTCACAACCTGAGGGAAAAGTATATGGTGTTTTGCACATTTTTACTGTAAAATAAGAATGCTGTGAAAGGTACCTTCTTAGGGTACAATGACACATTTCCTTTCTCACCTAGACCAATAAAAGCATGTAATGCAGGCAGGGTGTTACACCTCACAGGTGTCTGTTCATTTGAAACTTACTCTGAACAGCATCAAAGACTGAGTTAATTTGTCTTTACTAGATTGTGCATTCTGTTAGGCTTCTAAATTTGTCATCTAATTAGTGTCTGCTCGGAGGGTTTTTTTCAAATTGGACTTTGGCAGGGAAAGGATTTTAAATGTCAGATCCATTTCCAACTTCTATCTGACAGAGAAGTTTTGAGTTCTCCTGGTATGAACAGGAGGAAAAGGAATTGGCAATAGCTAACCACTAGTTTCAACAGCAAGGATGGGAACATACCTGTTTTCTGAGTGTATTCCTGATGGGGAAGGCAACATGTTCAGAATTGTGGTGGCTTAATGGCATTTCATCACTGTGATAGTCTTTGAGGGAAATTTCCGAGCAAAAGTTTGAAATCCACCTCCACTTAAACAAGACAGTTTCTATTTCCCCTCATCGCACTTTTTGTTGTACTTTGAGATGGCTGCTCAGCAGTGATGAATAAAAACCACTTCTGGAAGGTGAAAATAATGGCTTTGAAATGCAACCGGGTCATTATTCTGGTTGTTCTCATATCTTTGAGTTAGGATATAGCAGTTTATCTCTGGCTCGTACAAGGAATCTGTGGAAAACCAGAACGTCACTTCTACAGAGCTTAAGCTTTCTCCCCTGTCCAATGAAACTAACAGCCAATACAGCCTTCTCATAAATGAGTGCTGAAATCAGTTTCAAACATCACAAATTTAAAAGCTGGGGGTGGGGGCAACTGCCTTGCTAAGAACTGCAGCTATTGCCTCCTTAAATGCTGTCACATCAGCTCAAGGTTGAAGCTCAAAGGTGAGCTCAGCTCCAGAGTACACAAACAATGCACCTTAATTCTGCTCACAATCTGATTTTACTCTCACATGCCCCAGACTCTGAAGTCTGCTTTGGAATTCTAACTGGAATTTGCCATCAATTAATTGGTGTACATCGTGTTCAGGCATTTGATTGGGGACAGAGGAATGAGGGGGAAAAACAAAAAAAGACACTTTTAGTTCTAGTAGATAATAGAGAAGTGAGTGATCAGCTCTAGCAGGAGAGCTCCTTGGGGCTTAGATGATTTATTACAATGAAAAGTTAATTCCTGCATGGGTAAGAAAGGCTGCCTTCAGGCACCTAGAATTCAGAGGGTTTGTCTGTGAGGCAGAAGTACAAGAGTTTTTAATATATGTAAATCAGACCGCTTCCAGATCACGGGCATATACACTCTGTCACAGACCATAGGGGCCTGTGGACTACAGTAAAGATCATAACTACCAATTTCATTTCCATGTGAACCAAGGTGAAAGGAAAACTTCCTTTTTTACCCTTTTCACATAACAAAAGTGATACATATTCTGAAATAAAAGGTGCCTTTATCCAACATACGTACTTACCCATAGTTTTGAATTTATTACTGCAGCTTTTTGCTCATGAAAAGTGTTAATGGTTATCAAGAAATCCAATATACCATTGTCCACATTGTCCAACAGTTTGAGAAACAACATAACCTAGAGGATTTTTCCAAACCATAACTTACATGTGACTGGAAAGAGTCTGAATGCTTATGCTTGGATTTCCTTACCCACAAACCCACTCATTTCTGAGAACAAAACAGATGAATATGAAAATACTGCATCAAAGTAAAAGCAAATTATCATTACCTGTCTCAGCTTCACGAAAGCTCTGATGAAATAGAGATGTCCTGTGGAAAACACACAAAAACTTAGAAAATTTCCTGTCATTGATAAAAGAATCCTTCAAAGGAGAGTTTCAAGATAATCTTGAGAGAATGAATGTGAGAGGTATTTTAAAGACTAACACTGCTTCTCTCTGCTCATCTCATCATTGTCTTGGTACACAACATTTTTCAAGATTAATGGGTTTATCTGGGCTGAGACATATACAAAACGACACTCATTTCCCCATGTTACAGCAAAGCATAACAAAGAAAAATATTCAGTAAGTGAGACATTCCCAAACACAGAACAGAGAATAAAAGGGGAAGTACAAGACCTGTAAGTCAGGAAAAGCTCTCTCAAAGCTTGATGCAGGAGAGACGAGAGATTTTGTGGGTGCTAGGATCTCACGTTGACACAGCCAAAGACATCGAAGGCAGCCTGAGCTGGAAAAGACTTCTCCATGGCATTCTGACCTTCAGTTCTTGGTTCCTACCAGATTTCAGTGAAAATGCATGTGACAAATAAAAACACTGAGAGCTGTATAGCCACTCAGGAAATTCATCATCACCTGACACTATTTTATACTTAAAAGCTGTGCTGAAAACAGAGAAATATCAACCATCAGCAGAATCATGACTGCTGATCTACCAAAACTTAACTAATAAAGGCAACATTCAAAACTTTCAGACTATAATCAGGCTTCTGTTGAACCAAATGAATTTCTCCAAGGTAAAAAGGCTGTCCAATGGCAATTAAGAGTACAATAAAGCCAAACCCAAGATTTCGGTGTAGTTTTGCAACACACTAAATTTAAAGTGGTGCCCAGCTTCTCATTTAGAGAAAAAAAGCCTAGCTGCAGTATGACTGAAGCCACTCTGAGAATTCTAGAAATCATCATGGGAATTACTAACTTCACACTTTTGGCAAATTGCCAAAGGCACTGCCTGCATTCATAATTTCTGTTTAGTCAGCACATTCAGAATCTTGGCGGTACTGAATGTGCTTAACTAGCTCACTTCAGTTAGGCTTTTACCGGACAGGGCACTGTATTTTCCACAAGTTAGAGGAGCACCCACATTTCCAATGGTACCAAGAGCTGTTTAAACCTCATCACCCTTCGAAGTTCTATAATCTTATCAGCTACAAAATTAAAACAATAAAACCATACATTTGCATAATCCACTACTAATCACTTGTCTTGCTTGTTGATGACATCACTAAACACTGCCTATATGGCACATGTAAGTATAGATAATAATATTGTTGGCATGTGTCCTACTCACTAAAAGCAGCTGCCTTGCCGGTGAACTGTCTAGAGTTTACTCCCCCATCAAAATTATGGTTGTAATTCTAAGACATTTCTCTGCCCACTCCATTTCTGCATCTAATCATGACTCTAAAGACTGCTTCAAAAATTCATGCAGTTTGATTCAGCTGAAAAAGGGTGAGTCTCACAGGCTTGGGGTACAGACACAGCCATAAGGTACTGTGTAACCCGCTCAGTGAAAGCTGACCATAAGCATGTTCGTACCCCATGGAAAATGCAGAACCATTTAAAGGAGCAAATCTTTAAACTAAAACTTACACAGTTCACACTGTGAAACAGCTCATGTTGCAGCTAACCAGACAATAACTTGTTCACAGAGCTATTCCCTGAATTTAAACAGGATCGATCCAGCAGGTGAGATGGCAGGAAACAGTACCACAAGCACAGGCAGTATTTCTCAAGACAAAGATACTGAACCTCCACAAGAAAACCCAGCAATCCACATTCAAAGGCTGTAAGATCGTGCACAAACAAAATACATGCTCTGAAACACATTTCAAAGGGTGTCTATTTGACATTTTCCTGTGCTGCAATTAACTGCTCGCTGAAGCCTGCACTCTATAGCTTGAGGCCTTCTGGAAGTGAAGTAGTGAGACTTCCACAGTGCACTGGATCACACACAGCATCAATATCATGTTCTGTTTAGAAAAGCTGAGAGAAGAGAGCTTCCCTGGTGCAAGGCCAAGCATAGTGAGCCACTGGCTACATTAATTACACAGCAGGGAGAAGCCCTTGCCACCGACAGGACCCGTGAAGCTACGTCCAGGAAATATCTATGGAAAGTTTCACAGAACCTCAGAAAGTAAAGAAAATAAGTTATTTTTTGAAGTACACATGTTGATAGTAGTTCAGTGAATGTAATGACCCACATAGCACATGAGTGTATTCTCCTATTTATGTTAGTCTAGCAATCACTTCCCGTTATTCAGGTCATTGTTTAAGCTGTCTGTGGGTAGTGAAATATACTTGATCCAGGAAAAAAGTTTTCTCAAAGTAAAAGCTAGCCCTTAAAGGTAGTTGGAAAAGTAGAATTTTAGTACAGTGATGCATTGTATCATGTGGCTTTTAAAAACAAAAACAAGCAAGAAAACCTACACAAAGAGGACTGCTCTAGATAAAGATTGACCATCTCATGGAAGTACAGCCTTCCAAACACACAGATCCAGGATTTCCAACTCAGTTTCACTGAATCCACTCACAAACTCAAACAAGGCTCACTTCAGAGAAATCAAAACAGACAGATTTGACTGGCAGCCTCTGATGATAATTACAGCTGTGAAGTTAAAATTTTTAAAAAGGCCTTTGTAAGTCCACACACATTTAGCATCTAAATCCAAGCTAAGCTCTACCATGTAAATTGAATTAGAAATTCTAGGGAAAACATACATCTCTGTGTTTATGTGAGTTATTTGCCTATCTTAGTGAAACAGAGGTTACTAACACTGTATAAAAAAATAGAACACTAGAGGTCAAGTCTAAGACAGATTGAAAATCCGAAAGAAAGTTTAATTCAAGTCATCTTGTGAGGAATGCTTTACAAATACCATGAACTGGCAGGAAGAATGACAAGACATGCACTCTTGGCTGTCTAGACTGAGTTTGAGACTAACCAGCCACACAGACTGTAAGAACAAAATTTCCCAAAAAGCATTGGAAAAACACGGTTAAATTAAACAAACTGATAATAAAAGCAAATAGGCTCCTTCCAAACAGACATAAGTGACTTCCAGATTTCGTCTTACTAGGGCCTGGAAGAACAGAACAATGCTACAAATCCCCGTGGTAGCTGGAGATCAGAAAATAATGGGGGCTGAGAGTCCTCTTCATTTTCTTCAGAGCCTTCAAGCTTTCTAGGTTTCCACCACAGAATGAGTAGCTCAGGATCACCCTGAAGTTCCTGTCCTGTCCAATTTATAATCTGAAACTTTACAAAAAGTTTTGGGGAATAAAGTGAACCTCCTCCAAACTCTCTCAAACTGCAACAGCGTGAGGGCTTCATTTGCAAAAGACCAGAGTATCTTCTGTCTCAGAAGCCCTTCTGCCACTAAATTTAAATTAGGGCCCTGGCCTCTGTGGGCTTGTTTCCATTGATGCCTTATCAGGCCACCTGAAAAATTGAGGCTAGACAGGAGTAAGGGAATAAAGGTAGGTATTTATTTGAAAGGCGCACCCTAGGGAGCCAGAGGCTACTGCCAAGAGGGACCCCAGGTCACAAGTTCTTCACACTTTTAGAGGTTTGGTTCATTTGCATATCAAACCTAATTCTCCAATTAAAGCTTCAGTTAATGATGAAATTTTCCCCAAGCTCACGCTCCCCCCAAGATGTTGGTTTACATTTTGGGCCTAGGACAGGCTGGGTGCCCTCAGGGGGCAGGCCTGGAGAGGGTTTGTTGTGTCTGTCTGGCCTGAGAGAGCAGCAGCCAACAGGCTACAAGAGAGTTCAGACTTATACTCTGGACAGTACAGGATTTTAAATTATAAAAGTTAAAACCCAAGGCATCACCATGATAAAAGAGAAAAAAAAATAGCACAGTTTGGTTGGTTCTTTTCATGGGCATCACCAACAGGGGCCTAAAGAACAAATGAAACTATAAAGGTAAAAACTCCTACTAAGTCCAAAGCAAGATATCCAACTTGTATTCACAATTATCTGCAGACTGCACAGCAGTCGAGGCTGCTCTGATGTCTAATTGAGCTGTTTGTGGGGTCACAGAAACCCTCTCCTAAAAGAAACCAATCAGCCAGGCAAAAATGGCTTCATACAGCACACAGCTGTTTTGTGTTTTAAAGGATCAATGAATACCTTCATGAAACGAGCCTAGGAAATAAGTTCTAATTGTAAAATTGGGCGTTGTGTACAGCGAAGACTAGATCTGTTTAATACAGGAGAAAAAGAAATATCAAGGTTACAGAACTGGGGTGGAGGGTTATTTCAAAGAAAATCAAATCTTTTATTTTTTTCCCTTTTAAATAAAATTTGAATGGATGCCTTCTTTTTCCAGAGGATTTTCACCTTACTCCCAGAAAACTTCCACATCTCTCAGCCACACAAAGAAAATATATTAGTATTTTAAAGGTGTGTCATAGTGATTGACTTCAGACCCTTTAGTTACTGAACTCTACATTAAAATCAACTGAATTGTTTAATCTGAGCCCCAAACCAGCTTTACCGGCTCATTTACATTAATCCTTAACCCTGCCAGTAAGAAAGCTGCCACAAATCTGGCTCCATGAATGCTCATATGCCATAACCAATAATAAAATGCAGCTATTGATCACATACCTCTACCTAACTTTTCACAGGTTTTCTTCATTGGGTAAAATTATATGACAGCGTCTTGGGCCTTTGCTGGCAAGTACAGGTACCAGCAATATAACTTTTCACAGGTTTTCTTCACTGGGGAAAATTATATGATTTGCTGGCAAGTATAGGTATCAGCAATATCAGAAATGCTATCAGAAATCACCTTTGATGGCTAAATCAGGGCTCTGGATCACTGAAATACACTGGCATGATGCTCTGAAAATCCCCTCTCCAGCCAGAGCTTTATTTTCTGCCATATAAAGCAATCCACTGCACTGCCATCACACTTTTCTGTCCCGCTGCCACCGAGCGCTTTGTGGAGTTTTATTCATAAAGCCAAAAGAGCTTCATCAGGAATTGTAGGCTTGAAGCATATATATATATATAAGATAGCAGTCATCTAGATTATTTTGTTGCTGATTAATTTGCCTTACTCTATATTAAATAAATATTACACACGCGATTCTTTTTCAATTTCTTCTGTATACACATCTACATCAAACGACCATTTAAAGCCCTTTCTGCTGTGCACTGAGGTCCTCCTTCCCTGCCTTTCTCTTATGATCTTTATCTCCATTTTCCTTCTGAAGTAGCTCAGAAGGAGCTCTCCCCCTTTTCCTTGCCCCACTTCCAGCAGTTACCTGCAAGGGATTTTTCCAGCACTCACGGGTACTACCACCACTTAGATGGTAGATCCCCACCAGGCTTAAAACGTAAAAAGAGTTAAAATCCAAGAATGTTAGTTATCTGTATCTGCCTGTTGAGCATGTGTGGTATGGAAAAGAGTAACAGCAGCAGCTCTTAGTATGGAAAATAAATTGTTAAATTGCAATCCAAAAGGTAGATCCTATATCTTATCAAAAAGGTAGCCCAATTGGAGTCAGGTACAAACCTCTGCTTCAGGGGTATTGTTCCCACACCCACAAAATCACAGCTTGGCTCCAGAAGCATTTTTACCATGACAGAAATCATCATCACCATGAAAGGAGTCAAATGTAAATTTAGCCTGATTATTTTAAAATTGAAATTAGCTCTCATTAGAAAGGCTAGGAATCATATTCTCTAGAGAGAGGTGTATATTGTACAAGACCACTTTATAAACCATGAATCTGAAAAGCTTTCAGGTATAGATGAAAAGTCTCTGACCTCTCACACTTGTCTTTTTCTAATTTTATCACCCCAGCTGTTACCTCCTCCTGCAAACCTGGCTTCTAGGTATATTTTAAACTCACACCTGATTGATAAATATCCAGGATTATATCAATTTTTTCATGCAGCCGCCTACATGGCACATAAAATCATTAGAACCACAAAAGTTCACACACTAACATTGAAGCGTTTATAGAATTAGGCACAGATGACCTTAGGAAGTGGCTAAACCCAGAAGAATCTGCAGTGTAGCATATCTTGGTTTTGTTCTTCTGTCAGTCCCTCTAATAAAACTCGAACCTCCCAGTGAATACTTACACACGTGCTTCAAGTAACACATTTTTTGGAGAAATCAGTCTATTCACAGGCAGAAAACTAAGCATGATGCAGAATGAGGCCTAAAAGAGTCAGGTGAATACACCTAAAAACAACAAACCCTAGAAGGCACATCCTAAAAATTTGGGTCCCATGAGGTAACATCTAGTGAAAGAAAATATCCCACATTGCTACCTTGCATAGAGCCCACATCACAGAGAAAATTGGGACAGAACTTATTATCTTTTATTTTACAGAGCTGATTTTCTATATGTGCATTGTACCAACAACTTATTTGAACTGACATAACGATGCTTTTGTTTCAAGTTTCAGCTGTTGCAGTTCAGATTCTCATCCTTGGTCCTCCTTTAAACCATCACATGTTCTTTATCAGAGATAATTTTGTTAGCTAAAAAATAAAATTACAATTTGAAAGCTTGATAGCAAAAGCACCATTTCCTGTAATCAAAGACATGGCTTAACCATGTAAAAATAAAATAAAAATAACTAAATCGTGGGGATTTTGTGCCATGAAAACAATAGATCTGCTCTTGGCTCCTCAACTGATTCCTAAAAACTTTCTTGGCAAATAAGCTGTGACCAATTTGTTGAAACTAGTTGTTCCCAAAATGCAGTGACACTAAATATTTTACCTCACTGCTGGTGAGCGCTGACATCTAAATCTCAAATCAAATGCTACAGCAGACCTAGAAAGTTTCTTTTTCCTACAAAAGTACACTCCAAACACCTGCAATTAGATGATTCAGTGTCTACCAGCCAAGGCCAGCATACAGTCCCACCACATCTTGCTTCCTTCCAGTGCCGACGATACAGAATTGTTTATGGTTCATGTTTCCCAGAAACAACCATTGAAGTAAATGCGGAGTAAACATTCCACAGGAGTACCGTGATTCCTTCAAGGATTTGAATTACCCCTGTGCTACCTGGAGTCCTGTGCCCAGCAGACTGCAGAAGGACTGAGATGCTGAATGAAAATCAAGCAGCACAGCCAGTGCCACCCTTGGCTAGCCATGGGTGCTGCTCCAGAGGGAATTTTAGGAACAGTTACAGGCAAAGTTGGTAACCCATTGTAAATATTGCTGCATTATGAGCTAGCAGCCTATAAATCCCTTCTCAGTGGCATATCCCTATGGGAAAGGGCATGCAGGCTTCCATATGGTGGTGATATATCATGTGATTTTTTTAAAGGCATACAGTAACTCGGACTTATTTACTGTTCTCTCTCCTCATATCTGTAAACAAAGAAAAGCTTAAAAGGTTACATTCCTTCCTACTCCTCCCTACGTTATTTAAACCAAACTGAGAGTTTAGCCACATAAACATCTGTCATCTGAGCTTAATTCTTGGTACTTTCTCTTTTTTCTTCTTCTTCTTCAGAAAATAAAATACTCAGATGTGTCTGACTGCATAAAAGGGGAGCTGAACCATCTCGTTTTTCTGCATTAGTATCAAAAATAACAATAGGGAAGAAAAGGGAAAATTGTAAAAAACAAAACAACTACAAACAATTAATAATGCTGAACATCAACCATAGCCTGAATAGTCTTCCCCTCTCTGCCTCTACACATAACAAAGTACACAATAAACCCAGATGCCATCTACTTTTAGTTTAATTAATAAAAGAATTCGAACAACAGAAGCCAAATTGTGCAAATTGTACCTAGGAAAATGCACCTCAGCACATGCTAAGAAACAAAATTAAAATATTCAAATTTTCTTTTTAATTTTTCCCCCACCTCTCTACTACACTTACAAAGATTCAAAAGGAAAATGGCAGATTCCATGAATAAGAAAATCAAATACTGGGACATATTCCGTTCCCCCTTCTTGCCACTTGCTTTCTTTGAAATAAACCATTTGTTTTTTACTTTATTCTCTCCTATTTGATGTGGTGTTTTAGCAGTCTAGTAGAATAACAAGAGACACAAGGATCATAGGAAAATTCAGGCTGGAAGGTACCTCAGGGGTGCTGTGATCCAACCTCCTGTTCAAAGCAGGCTCAGCTCTGAAGTTAGACCAGGATGATCCAGCCAAGTCCCAAACACTCCCAAGGATAAAGACTGCACAGCCTCTCTGAGCAGCCTGTTCTGCTGCCTGCCTGCCCCCAGGACTAAAAAGTTGCCCCTTATACCCACTTTGAACCTTACATCTCTTAAGTGGTATTTTTATACTTTTTATGTTGCCATATTTCCAATTGATATCAACCAAAATGACTACATATCTCCTTTCTTTTGAGACCCAGTTGTTCCAGAACAAATCTGGCATATATATATATAAATATATAAATATATAAATATATATATATACACACATACACACTGGTCACTCAGCGTTTTTTCACTTTAATGCACCCCAAGGGATCTGTTAACAAGAACCTCAGCTACCCTACCTCAGGGGTGGATTGTAGCACCAGCCTGAGGCACAGGGTCAGGATACGGCCAGAGGGGTGCGAAGCCACTCACAGGCAGCGGGCAGGGAGCAATCAAGCACCCACAGCTCAGCCTAAATAATAAAAAAGGGGTAAAAAAAAATCGATGCAAGTTATTTAATGCATCATCACTGCTATCAGGGCAGGAGTTAATTTGGCTAAAGAGGGAAACAAGGTAGCAAAGGACAGCTTTGATTTGGTGTCTGTGCAGTGCCATCTCTGGAGAATCACAGAACTCTAGAATGATTAGGGTTGGAAGGGACCTTAAAGACCATCTATTTTCATGCCTTCCCAGCCATGGGCAGGGACACCTTCCAATTTGTTGCTCAGAACATGTTGCTCACACAATCTGATGTCAAACACCACCAGAGATGGGGAGACCACAGCCTCTGGACAACCTGTGCCAGTGCCCCACAGAAGGCAAGAGCAGAACTCGAGCCCACCCTCTTTGAACACATAGCAGCCAGGTGTTCATTCTGCTCCTTTTCCAAGGGAAACACATGAGGAGACAACACGAGTTCTTCATGTGAGCAGCTGGCCTGTGACACACAAATCAAGGCTGTCACAGCTCCATTGACATGGAGTGGATATCCCTGACCACTGGGGAGGTGATGATAACAGGGAATATGAAGGGAAGAAAGGAATGTAACCTTGGCCCTTAATCAGGTGCAAATGAAGAATTTGCTTGGTTTTCTTTTCCATCCCTGAAGGTACAAGGGAGTAGACTTTAGTCAATGTATTTATTTTTCCCATGNAATTTGGCTAAAGAGGGAAACAGGGTAGCAAAGGAGAGCTTTGATTTGGTGTCTGTGCAGTGCCATCTCTGGAGAATCACAGAACTCTAGAATGATTAGGGTTGGAAGGGACCTTAAAGACCATCTATTTTCATGCCTTCCCAGCCATGGGCAGGGACACCTTCCAATTTGTTGCTCAGAACATGTTGCTCACACAATCTGATGTCAAACACCACCAGAGATGGGGAGACCACAGCCTCTGGACAACCTGTGTCAGTGCCCCACAGAAGGCAAGAGCAGAACTCGAGCCCACCCTCTTTGAACACATAGCAGCCAGGTGTTCATTCTGCTCCTTTTCCAAGGGAGTTAGGAACTTCACATGAGGAGACAACACGGGTTCTTCATGTGAGCAGCTGGCCTGTGACACACAAATCAAGGCTGTCACAGCTCCATTGACATGGAGTGGATATCCCTGACCACTGGGGAGGTGATGATAACAGGGAATATGAAGGGAAGAAAGGACTGTAACCTTGGCCCTTAATCAGGTGCAAATGAAGAATTTGCTTGGTTTTCTTTTCCATCCCTGAAGGTACAAGGGAGTAGACTTTAGTCAATGTATTTATTTTTCCCATGCTCAGGTACGGTGGTTTGAGGTGAGAATGGACTTTTTTACTTAATGGTCTTGGACCATGAAACTGTGCAAGGAACAACAATTTTGAAGAGGCTATAGAATCAATTTTTGGAAGAAAGAAGGGAGAGTCTAAGGGCCCTGACTCTCACGCTGTAGCAGCTCACAGAGGAGAGGGAGGATGATGCACAGTTACCTATTCCTTGACTCTGCCAGCAGCTGCAATCCCCACCACAGAAGCAGCAGAACAGGTGGTACATCTACTCCTCAGCTGAGGCGCTTCAGGCTGTCACATTAATAGAGTTGCCATCAGCTCCAGTTTACATTACTATGTGAGACTGAACTAGAGCAGCAGAGAGCTCTGATTCACAATCCCAGTTGGAGTTAAGCACTGTGGCTGCAGAGATGGCCTCCCCCACATCTCCTCAGCCAATGCAGCTATGTCTCGCAGGAATCATGAATCAGAGTCTGCCAGCAAGGAATAGATTAGGAAAAAGAAGTAAGACAGGAAATAGGGAAGAAGAAAGAGAATAAAGAAGTGAGTGCAAGAAAGGAAAGCGCATTAGCAGAAAGAAAAAGGGTTATTAGTATGTTAAGAGGAAAAAAAAAAGGATAGGAATTTGTTGGGGTGTTTCTCAAAAGCCTAAATTTAGTAAGTAAGTAAATTTAGGAAGTATGGAGAAAAGGCACCTCACATCTATTAATACTACCGAGTTATTGATTACCTTTGGGCTTGATCTCAAAAAGAGCCAGTAACAAGTTGTTTGAACCAATTACAACTCTAGTAGTCTATAAAATATGGTCATCAAATTAAGTGAAAAAGCTTCTGTCTGGGATTTGGATACTCCAAGCTCTAGTATGCATCAGGGAGCAGAGTCACACCCTAAAGAGTTCATAACATCAGTATGGAAAAGATTTTTACCTGGCTGGGCAATTAAGAAGTGTCCAAGTGATGAACAAGAAGAATTGGCACCTCCGAAGCACAAGGCAGTAAGCAATGGCTTGTTAGGAAGAAAGGCAAAACCCTTCTTGCTTGAGTTAATGAATGATAAATTAGCAGGTCAGGGGAAAATCTTTCCACTGAAATGATTCAAAAGGTGTGCAGGGACCAAACACGGAAAACGAATCCGCCTGATTCAGGCCCCACTCAGTGAGTGTAACCTGAAGACTTAGTGAAAACAGAGGCCTCCGTTATAAATGCTGCCAGGCATTTGCCAACTTGTCAGTTGAGTCATATGGAGTAAAGGAAACCATCAAATCTGAATTAAATGCTGCTTGGAGAATATGTTGGGGTTTTCTCCACTCCCTTCTGTTCATAGAAGTATGCATGTGTGCCATCTGTTTAGGATTTGTAAATAAATACTTACTGACTTGCAGCTTAATTTTTGTTAGGAGTTATTCCAAGCAGGGCTGAGCCCTAAGGCACTCCTAAGGCCACCCTGAAAATCTGTGCCTTAGATATTTGCAAGGTGAGCACCAAGCCCTAGGAGTTCCCATACAGTCACAAGGTTCTGTGTCTCTGCATGTGACAGGCTGTGCTTGAGTCCTCTGGCAGAAGGAGCTTACCGGGAAAACATGTCTTTGGGGTGAGCACTGGCGGCCAGGAGAGCTCTTGGGCATCGGGCAAGGCACCACCTCCATATTTCAAGGGTCCTCTGGGACATAAAATAGCAATAAAGATTGAAACAATGTGGTGAAAAGGGGAGAGACTGATGACATGTGCTGCAGGATAAAGTAAAAACTCTCCATATCCTTGGTAGTGCTAGAAGTTGGTCTCAAGCTGAAATAGCCCAAAGAAATAGAATTAGCTTTTCTGTGTTACCACAGGTGAAATTAAAGGCCAGAAATGAGAAAATGGGAGGCAGCTAATAAAGAAGATACTAAAGAATCCAAACTGGCATCACAAGAAACAGAGCACACGAGGTGAATGGGACTGACAACCACAGTCAGCTGGCTGAGATGAAAGGACATAACCAGCAGAACAGAAGCAACTTTCCAAGTCATACAGACTGTAATTCATACAGCACAGGCAAATCCTTCTGACACTGTATGCAGCATCCATGAAGCAGCTGAAGATTGTCAGGTATCCATTTTATTCTTCTAGCTGAAAGTATGAAACTTCATCCATTTTCGAAAGTGTAGACTAGGCAGCGTATCAAATTACATTCTGGTCAAACTTATTTTACTAAGAAATTTTTTAATTATTCCAGCAATAGACAGCCAGCAACAATAGGGCTTCAAAGAGCAGAATGGTTTAAGTCTTCTATAGAAATATTTGCTGCGTGCCATACCTATGCCAAGAAGAGGATTGGGATCTTATGTGGTGGGAAATGAGGTAATTATTGCCCTCATTAAATTACTTTAGGCCAAGGCATTTCAAATCCTCAGGAAATAGTTCATCTAAATGTGGAGATGATGACATGTTCAGCACTAATCTCTCAGGAAGAGCACAAGAGAAACCTCAGCATCAGCAGATGGGCAAGAGAGGGAGCAGTGAAGTAATTCCCACATATAGTCCCATCCCTGAAGCTCTCCACAGAAAATATCCACAGTAGTACCTTGTAGCCCTACAACTCAGTGTGCAGTAAGAAAGTAAAGTCACTGTGCCACACGTTCAGTTAGCAGAGTTAGTGCAGGGCAGGCAATCGGCTCCTGGGACCAGAGATGAGAGGATAGCAAGGAATGTGTTGTATCAAGGTGTTGGGGAAATCAAAACCCCTGTCCTGACTGCAAGAACATCTACCCAGCTGGGAAGGTAAAGAGGGCCAGAAGGGGTAGGTAAAGAATGAATGACATTTCCACTAATAGAAAAGGAAAAGCCAAACAGAAAGAAGTCAGAGTAACAACAATCCATGAATGTGGAACTAATGCGGACTGGAAAATGGAGTCAGTGTGAACCAGCACATAGCTCCTAGTTTAGCTAGTTTAGTGGGACCTAAAAAAGGTCCTTGAAATATATGCCCATTTTCCCAGCAACCGTAGCATGCTCTCACAACAGCCACATTGGCACTACTCACTGCTTCCAGGTGACCCCTGCAGTCATCGTCTTTATCACTCTCCTGGAGCTAACCTGCCAGTCCCACACTTTTGTGTCTCTGAGTCTTTTATACAGTTTACCCACAAGATGGATAAGTCACCACCCAGAGCCAGCTGCAGCAAGAACTGAATGCTCACCTACCACCTCACACATACATCTTCGGAGTATGAATGTTGGCAGGAAGTGGCTATTCTCTTTCTTCTGTTAGCTGCTGAATGGCATAACACAGTCTTGTTTCCCTTCCAGAAAGTGTCCTTTGTTCTGACAGTGAATTCGTATAGGCCAAGTGGTGACACTTTTGTACGGGGGAATCTTAACATTTGGGTAGCATGGCTGGGAAAATAAAATTTCTGCCTAGCAAGCATTAGCCTTTTTCCACCTCTTTCTTTCCTAAAATTTACAGTTGCTTCTATCCACCCTTCATCTGCTCAAGGCAAAAAAAAAAAAAAAAAAGGAAAGAGCCTTTTCTTATGTTCTTCACTTAAACAAAACCAGTCTTTCACATTCAAAGAGATTCATACCCTACCACTAAGATAATAGGTGAGATGCAAGTCCAAAAGTGCCCCTGCTGAGTGCTGAGCATTCATGGGTGGTCGAAGCTGTAACTGAGCTGCCTCACCATGGTGCAGCAAGAATTCAGATTTATGTTATGCAACTGGCATTCCATTTATACTTTTTGGTCCAATGTATCTCAGAGTGCATTGCAGAGCATTTAATCACAATATGCTGTACCTACAGCACAGTTCCACCAGAGTCATTTAGCACACGAAAGGGGACGGAAGGGGAGGAGATGGGAGGAAAAGAAAAAGAGAGGGGTTGATTTTGGAAAATTTAATTCTCACCTGATTAAAAAACAGTTAAGTGTTCTGATTGTCTTTCTCCTAACTCCTGTCAAAATCTTCTCACTCATTGTACCTCTTCTCAAACTCAATTCATATTGTCTGACATTTAACCCTTGCTTTCTGATTCCCAAGATGTTTACCCATGGCATAAATTCTCCACAAGTCTCACGTTCTCCTAAGTGCCTAAATGCTTCATAACAGCCCTCTCTTAATTTTAAACTGCTGCAAACAGGCCTGTCTGGCAAACAAACACACAGCCCCAATACATAAAGACCTGTCCTCTCTTCATTCAAACCTTAACTCTTCCTTGAAAACATCAAGTTAAAGGATTTTTTAAATATCCATGTTTGCTCCCTGTGTGATTTGTCTTCATGTTTTGGTCGGTAATCTAAACTGCAGCTCTCCAGAACAGGTAAAGCTTTCCTATCCATGTCTTGTAGCATGCCAAGTACATTGCCAGTACTTGACAAATAATTGCTGCCTCCACACATTATTCTTCCTACCCAATTGCAGAGCCCCAGGAATTCAACTCAGCAGTTAACGAGCAAAGTCCGGAAAAAGCAAATAAGCATTTTGAGGAAAGCTCATCTTTCTCTCAGCTGCTTCTGGAACCAGAAGCAAAGACAAAACAAAGGGAAAAAACTGCTCTTAAAAAACTGCAACCAGCCTGAAACCTTCGTTCCTTCCGTTCCTCATCTAGGCAAGTCTGAAGTACAGTAGCTTGCCCTCCCCTCCAGTTAGCTTGGCCTCACTTCCTACCATGGGTGTGGGCTCAAGGGTGAAGAAATATGTAGGCTGCAAACCTGTAGTGGTGGTTTATTTAGCATGTTTCTATCAGGGCGCTTCAGCTTTTCTCCCTTTTTTCCTATAGGAATTTTTCATTTACTAGTACCAGACATAATGGCACATGAATGGCTGATCAGGCACACGAAAACCTATAAAATCAAAATTAGAATAAAAAACCCAAGTATGACTCACATAAAGAGATTTGAGATCAAGAAACCAAGTCCATTTTTACTAATCACTCAGTGCATATATGCTTTCACAAGGGAAGAGAAAATTTCATCTATGTATATATGTATATTCCTCTTGCAGGGGGCAGATTTGTCCTTGCAGCACAGAAGAATGATGTGCTGTGTTTTTGTTTTGTGGCCTCTTAACAATATCAAAAAAAAAAAAAAAAAGTAACAGTTATTCTGAACTTTCAAGATGAAAAAGTTCTCCTCTGAGTTTAGGATGGAGCTTATGCAAGAGAGAAGTGCTGCTGCCCACGCTCTGTAATCGCCGTTTCAAAAAGCAGCTGCGTCCCACCCAGAGAGGACGTTGATGGTTCGCGCAACATGAACCAAATGCCAAGACTTTTCAACACACTGACACATCAGATTCCCTTGTTAGAATTCAGAGCACACCCCCTGCAAAGCTCCCCTCACCCTCCCTCTGGATTTGACAGATGAGAAGGAGCAGGCAATGCCAGAGCCCTGAGAGCTGCAGGAAAAGGGGGTGGCACAGCCATGCGAGGGCCAAGGAGGGGCAGGCACACAGAAAGCCTTGTTCACCTGTGGGTTGCCAGGTGTCTTTGAACTCTGTGCTGTGTGGTACAAGGGTGGGTTGTTTACTTTCATTCAACAGCCAGTGGTGGTACCTCGTCACTGTAACCTATTTCTATTCACAGACATGGAGCAACAAAAATATTCCATGAAGCCGCAAGCACACAGAACACCATTTCACACAGTTTGTGTGGGTCCCTCTGTGAGGAGAAAATACATCCCAAGGATGCTCGCCCTGACTGCTGTTTGGCCACACCATGAGCAGCTCATACACATGTGATTAATGTCAAGAACACTACAAATGCTGCTTCTCTCTTGCTTTCTTTTCTGCTTGACTTACTTGCTACTTAGGGCATGCGCCAACAGATTTAAGGAGAACCTCTTCACTGCCTATTCTCCATCACAGTTGTGATCACCATTATTGTATTTGCCTTACCCACAAGGGAAAAGAACTTTGGAAGTGTTTTTCTGGATAGAAAGAAATTCTCTCAATTCAGAAGAATCTTGATTTGGTTACTAATGCCAAGGAGATGGCTATGGACCTAAAGTCACCAACTGGAAGTAGCCCAAGTACATTTAAGTTTACACCACTCACAAGCCCCTTTTGTTTGCAGAGTGAAGGGTAGTCAAAGCATTAAATCCATTGTTTCATCTTGAAAATTCTATATTTCTATCATAAAATCAGACAATCACAGAATATCCTGAATTGGAAGGAACCCCCGAGGATCATCATAGTCCTACTCCTGGCCCTGCACAGGACAACCCCATGTGCTTGAGAACATTGTCCAAACACTCTTACCCTCTCTTCATTTCATTTCATTTCATTTCATTTCATTTCATTTCATTTTCTAATAAACAGGAAGAGAAGCACTGTCTGCAAGCTGGGAGGAAGCAGCATGCAGTATTTCACATGCAACGAAGCCTGAAAAGCTAAGTTTGGTGGAGATTGTTCCATCCCGTATGCGGCTGAATTTTCCAAACAGTAACAAACAGCCAGTGAAACGAGTTTGCATTCGGATACACTTGGCTCAGCAGGCTGTGGTTTAGCCCCACAGGTAAGCTCAGATTTGACATGGGTTAAAATAAAATAGTCCTTGGCGACCGGTCATGGTAACTGAAATCTTACTCTTGGAGGACTGGTTAAGAGGGTCCAGATCCAATTCTTCCACAGTCACTGCAGCTGGAACGGAGCTGGTCTGTCAGCGCCCAGCTCCATTAATCCTACGCGTCTGATCTGTCTGAGTTTCACTAAGAAAACAAAGTCAGGGAGCCCTGAGACGCACAGACATAAATGAAGAAATACATTCCCGTTTCCAACTGTCCACACATTCTCAGGAACGTTGCACCTCTGTTCCATTACTCAGCATGTGGTTCCAATCGTGACTACAATGCGCATTTGTTCGGCCGCGCGCTGGCTGCGAACGGCGGTGTTTAAATACTGTGAGCTGGGTTTAGATCCAGCCTGGCCTGGGACTGCCTTGCAGGGTCAAGTGTCTGGCATGAGCCTGCTATGTTCTGGTCGGTATAATCTTATAGATGGCCCGAGCAGCAGACCCAGACTCTTTGATGTCAGAAAGGCAAATTTATGCACAGTATGCATACACTGAGTATTTCACGCAAGGGCCAAGAAAGAGGGTAAAAAAGCAAGCAAGCAAGAAAAAAAGCAGTATCTATCTAGGTCTTTCCATTTCCTCTGCACTGGATTTGCTAAATTAAATAAATCATGTTTTTACACTACTCTCTTAAAACCAAATTTAAGTCTTTTTTACACATTTTTACAAACTCATGAAAATTGCCTTGCCCTGCAGAACTTTGTGCACTGACTTGCACTTAGGAAGAGCAAAGAATCTTTTCATAAATACTTCATGATCCAGTTTGCTGAAAAAACCCAAAAACATTAACATCGGTGGTTTCCATTTTTTTTGTTCCCCTCATACATTTAGGATATTGTCAACGTATTAGCAAGGCAGGATGAATACATCACCAACCTGCTAGGAAAAGAGTTTATCCCATGTTCTGAGGTGTGCTCCACTCCTATCTTACACCTTTCCTAAGCTAGGTAATGCTTTCTAATGAAGCTCCTTTAGACACTCCATTGTAAACATCCATTTAATTTACATCTAATTTTTGACAACTTGTGTTTTGGATAAAATCTCGTGGCAAGGCATTTGGCTCCAAAGATCTCTTGACCTCACATTTTGGAACAGGGACCTGAAATTAAACAATGAGATGACCAACATATGAGACAGTGTAATTAAAAACAGCACTATAATGGCTACTCAGCAATGAAACAAATTAAAGTTCTGCCATCTCTCAACTAGGACACTTCCTAGCATTTAAATACTCAAAAATTTTTATGAGATTATAATTTTACAATGTAAAAAACACATAATTTTACACGGACATGGATGAGAGGGTTATTTACTGAGTTCCACATTGGGAACTAGGAGCTCAGGAGAGTTTTTTAACCCTTTCAGTCCCAAAAATAACTGCTGAGTGCATCCTTCTCTGATACATAATGAAAAAGTCAGCGTGGAAAATGTTCCTAAAGCAATTACAGTTTCAATGAATGAAGCCATTAAGAGTTTCATAGTCAGAAAGAAAACAAGAACCAAAACCCAAGCTTATGTAAAAATCATATGCTCATCTCTAGTCTAAAATATTCCATGCTGTTCTTCCTATCCCGCAGGCTTTCAAGCCTCACGTGGCTGCCACAACGGAGCCACACTTCACCACCACAGCCCTGGCTCTCCTGGTGCCAGTTAAGGAGCTGCACAGAGATGGTCACACCAGCGATGATATTTAGACTCAGAGTTTCCAATGAAAGCCCCAGAGAAGGAGGATAGGTTTAAGGGTTTGTGTGCTTCTGAAGAATGTTCTCTTTGTAAAAAAATGAGGGGTTTTTTTCTTCAACATCCTTGACTATAGAGGCCAAATAGAACACAAGCCCCTATTTTGCTAACATTTCTGTACTCTAGAGATGTAAGAATATAAACTTGAACCATGCTGAAGTGTAAACTGTACCAACATGGGATTTAAAAAGCCCAAACAACAAAAACACACAGCAGGATTTTCTCACAGCTAGGTTTCTGCCAATTTTACTTTATTTTTCTTTTCTACCTCAACCTATCCTCTAGCAAGAACCCTCTCAGTCTCTGAAAGATTGCAGATCTCCTGGAGGGTGGAGGGGTAGGAGAGAACAGGAGGGGAAAGTCCGAGAAGAAAGACCATTACTAATGCAAACATATCCACTGGTTGGGATTACACATTACAGATAAACCCTCCCAGCAGTGGACAGTTTGCATATGGATATGGTGGGTGTTGACATCTCCTCAGATACTGGGGGTAACAGGGCACTTAGATTGCTCTTGCACTGGGTGAGGTGGCTGGTGCCAGGGTTAACATCCAGCCAGGGTGAAAAATTAATGTCTAGTGATCATACGAATCTTTTGCTGTTATTCTTATTGCTTTAACAGATGAGAAGAGTAGATATAAACTAACAGGTCTTGGCACGTCCAGCAATACTGTTGCTCAGTCAAGCAAGGAGTTTTAAATAACCCAAAGCTGTGTCTGTGGGTTTTTTTCTTTCTAGGTGGCTCATTACACACCACAGCCAGGCACTGCTGCATCTGAGCTTAAACAGGCGCTTTAGCACACTCAGCATTTTTGGAAGTCAGACTTAAGCACCCAAAATAGGGATTGAAGAGCTTTAGCTTGAGACAGTGTGTTTTCTGATCCTGACTTAAGAGTCAGATGAGGGCCTCAGAGATGGCGAGATTACTCCTTTGGGCAGTGGAATGTTTTTCAGCTTGGCATAAAAACTGATCTTACCTTTACAGGACTGAAGTTCTATCAGCAAAATTGAGGGAACACCTACTACAAAAAGACACAGAAATGAGGTAACAGGGGCCGGGACCCTGAAAGAAGCGCAGTGAATTTTTAGTGTGGAGTCCCAAACTCATAGAGGAAGCCCCACTTATGGGGACATGCCCTGATGACAAATAATGACTAATGCTTGTTAATCACAGAGGATCAGACTGTTTGGGCCATTCAGCCAAGAGAGCTTTGATAGCACTTTGAAGAGCAGCCATGAGGACCAAGCAAGGGTCACAACCCCTGGAAGTAGCATTAATTGCATCTTCATGTCGTGCAATCATCACAGTCCAGCCAACATGCAAAGAGACACAGAAGAGGAAGAGAAAGAAAAAAAGATTTGATTTACATGAGGTTAACCCAAGCAGGTTTGTGTGGGTCTGGTGGTTGGCAGGGTTAGTCCAAAGCCTGTAAACTAGCAAATGCATCCCCACTATGAGGGTTTTATATCCTCTCACAAAGACAATCACAGAATAAAGCAAATTTATTTTGTAATTTATTTGTAATTTGTTTATTTACCCACAGTGCTGGTCTGTGGGTGCTTCTTTTCTTGTGCATATCAGCACCACTAATTAAAAATATTTTTACATATCCTGTAGCAAAAACTGACCAGAAGCAACACGGCCAGTGTGACGTGGCAAGAGCTTTTGTAGTGACTCAGAGAGAGAGAAGATACGCACGACTACCAAGAGAACTTTTCGCTTCTTCCTCACACAGTTCTATCCCAGAAAATTTGATAGACAGATTTATCCCCTCCTATGACTTCATCAATAAATTGACACCACAGTCAGCAGTGTCCATCTCAATGTAAATCCAAGACAGCCTTAAGGAACCAGCAACAGCTCTTTATAACACGTATTTGTCTCCAAACTCTAAAACCTTCTTATACTTTTTCACTTTACAATATATTATCTAAGCAGCTCCTGGTAGAATTGGTCAATAAAGCTTGAACTGTGGTTTGTTATTCAACATGTTGAGTTATAGATCTACATTTCATTGTCCAGGCAGTTACAGAGGTTTGTGTGGGTCAGGGTTTTGCCTTTTCACTTCCTGAGTAGTAAATTAAGAGCGATGAAATTTAAATCTATCTGCTTCTAAAGGACTAAGGAACAGGAGAACAGATCCAACAGAATATTTTGTTTGCTAAATAGCAGCTATACCTAGCACTGGTACCTTTACAGTAAACTGGTTCAGAGCAGTGGCTCAAAGCAAACCAAAGGCATTTCTGTGGCTGCACAGGACATAAGGTACTTCAGATGAGTTTGAATCACCCTTCATTTGTGTTAGTGTAGTGTCTCTCTTTGACAAGAAAGAAAGACAAATCTTCTCACTTTTAGGGTCTCTGCTATTGAATCACAACTATTTATTAAAATGTCACTGCTAATTTAGAAAGCACAAAGCAGGTTCATAATCTGCCTGCTCGGCGCCTCCATTTCTCGTCAGTGAGTTAAGAATCATACCATCACAAGAGGATTTGCAAAATACAAATTTAATTTTTACTGTGACCTTCATGGCGATATCCAACAATCGTCTTTCCTGCCCTTGGCATGTGAGCCTCTAGATTAGATCAAGCATTTCTGACAATTTAACCAAGTATCTAAGCTACCTCTACTCTGACTGTGCACCACAGCTATCCCTGTAACCCCTCACCGTTGTGACATCCATTTTATTCCATGAAGATAATCTGAATTAGCCCAGACAGCTATTAATGGATCTGCTGAACACAAAAAAAACCCAAACCAAACCAATGTAACCAAAAGTTATACTTTTCCTTAATGATCATTTGGAGCACAATTGATTTTACTGCTTGAAAAACAACGAGACAACCATTTCCTCTTACTTTCTGAGAAAAAAAATACTGCAATTTCAGATGTGTTTTAAGCTTAAAACCTACCAGATGACTTAGTAACTAATCACAGAATATCTGAGCATCCTTCCTCTAAAAGGAAATTATGACCATTTGTGAGAGAAAAATTATTTTCTTTGAATGAAACTTATCACAGGTAATAAAACTTAACTTAAGCCATAATCATAATCTTGCTGTCTCAAAGAGATTGCCTAGTCAGGTTAAATACTGACGCATGCTCAGGTACTAAATTTGTTTGGTTCCAGGCTAATCATATAAACCATCAACAAACAGTGCAATTGCTTGACATTAAACTGCCATTCTAGTAGGACTATTTTCACAGATATGGGCTCAGTATATTTTTTTTAACTACTTTTAAGATTCATGAGTTAATTCTCTAATTGGGATCAAACAACTATAGGGGAAAGAGCAACTACGTGGCAAGGCTCAAGTGCTAACTCTACATGTCTCCATGTCTCTAAAAATTTAAAAATAGTCATAGAACATCCATTGTTGCTCAGCCTTTCAGACCAATAAATAAAAGCCTGCATCACCTTATAATCAGTAGGAACAGGAGATTTTGGAGAATCATAGAATTCGGAGTTGGAAGGGACCTTGAAGATCATCTAGTTATGCACCCCCTGCCATGGGCAGGGACACCTTCCACTGGCCCAGGTTGCTCAAAGCTCCATCCAACTTGAGCACTTCCAGGAATGGGGCATCCATGGCTTCCCTGGGCTACCTGTGCCAGTGCCTCACAACCCTCACAGTAAAGAATTTCTTCCTGTATCGAATCTAAACCCACCCTCTTTCAGTTGGAAGCCATTCCCTCTTGTCCTGTCAGGAAAACTTGAATGTTGCTTTATAGTATCCTAGGTACATCACTGGAGGTTGACATTTTCCAGAGTTCCAATTCCTAGATTTTGCATTTATGACCTTTTTAAGCACCTGCACATGAAACTGTCTCATCCGCACAACAGAAAATCTTCTTATGCTCACAGACACAAGTTCTCAAAATAGGCACATATCCACCAGGTTTTTTTGGGCAAAATAGCAGAATAGATTATGACCTCCTCAAAAAGAATGTAGTAGTGCCCAGGCAGTCTCTAGTGCACCACAAAATACCAAGAAAGAGACAAGCTAGTTGGCCTCTGAAATATATGGAAAATATAATGCTGACAAAACTGTTACTAGCAAAAATCTTTTTCTCCCTTTGCAGAAGTTATGGGTGGTCTTTGCAAAAATAAAAAGAAATTATTAGGAAAATCTTGGCTGCAGCTTGCTCACTGGCAAATGCAAAACCAAATATCTGGCACCAGGTGTGAAAGTAGTGAGGCACCCCAACCTCACGGTCATTAGAATCTTGCAAGATTTCCAACTCAAGTAAGATTTCCCAGCTCACACCTCCTTCATCAGCCCTCATCACCCTGGCTGAAATGATCTTGGCAGCGGGAATAATTCTTCATCAGCTACAATAAGTGTTACAGATGTATCTGAATCAAAAACAGCGCCCGGCCGGATACGCGGTTTCGAGAACTCCCACCATGCCTGTTGAAAACTCTCCTCTGGGGACTGGGAGCTGTGCCTGGAATCAGCAAAAGCACAGTAACAAAACCCCTTCCTCATATTTATTTTGAACGGGGATGCCCACTGCAGCCAAGAGAGTGACTGTCAGCTTGAATTACCTCCTGATAACACAGCAAGGTGGCCTCCTGCAAACGCTTCATTTAAAGTCCTCATTTTCCTAAAAATAGTCTAAACCACAGATCCATCAGGAACCCCTCATCGGTCCCCACCCAGAAGGTATGAGTTGGTCTCCAGCTCATGTGTTACTAACAATTTATTTGCTTGTCAGTTGGAACTTTTTCATTGCTTTTTTCATTCCATTTTTCATCAAATGGCACTTCAGCCCCCCCCCAGGTCCCTGTCCTTCATACCGACAGCACATTGTCGGGAAATTTTAACTTTGCCACGTGCCATCACCATCCTGGGATGAACCGTCAAATTACAGGCTTTCATCTGGATATAATTTATTCATTATATCATTACTTCATAATAAAAGAAAAAGCACCAGTGTGAAAATACGAACAAAAACCCCTTTTTTGGTGATTCAATAACCTGAAAATTATTAAAGTTAAAAGCTCTTGAGTCAGACAGAGCAGCATCATATTATTAGAATAATATGTTAATGTTTCACTCATGCAGCCCTCTGTGGGTCTTTTGAAACACCTGTGGAAATAAATTTTGTGCTATTACTATGCTAACAAAGACACTGGGCTGAGCCAGTTTAATTGCCCAAATTATCCATATGACTGAATTTTATTAGGTAATAAAACATGTCCTGATATAAATATAATAAATACTTTGTATAAGATACTACACTGAGTATATATTCAACAACTTCTTCCTATTTTCTTTGTCTCCTCTGCTTTCCTGCTCCTCAGACTGCTTTCAGTACAGCTGCTGCTCAGAAGACCCCTGATGCTGCCTGTGGTGGGATTGAAACTGAGAGCCCATCACCTACCATACAGTGGAGTCTATCCTTAAAAACAAAAGATACTGCAGAATAGATTTAAGTCTTTCCAAGGAAACCACGCCAATGACTCCAGCTCCTTCTGTCAGCACAAAGGAAGAGGCACCATTTCTTGCTATCTCCCTTTCCCTTTGTTAGGCCAGGTCCATATTCCCAAATGTCATCACACCTCAACTTCACCTACTGGCTCTCTGCTTTTACTGCCTTCTCTGAGTGTTTTGTCATTGATAACAGAGTCTGGGAAACCATTTTCCTTACCTAGCATGAAATCCCTGCTTTTGCATTCATAATTGTGTCATAAAAGTGAGTGACAGTAAAGTTTTACGATGTCTAAAGATGGGCCTGAGTGGCAAAACCTGCACACTGAGTGAAAGTTTTCCCAGCTTAGGTGGGGTAGGGTTTCAATCTCAACACAACTTGTTCTCTTTTCTAAATGATCATAGGTTCTGCTGTTTTCTTAAGAGGAAAGATTTGTGAATACACTAAGGCATTTTCACTTTTAGTTTATGATCACATTAAAGAAGTGTAGCCATTAGAGGTATGGATGTTAAAATGCAATAGCTTAAAAAATTTGGTTCAGGAGCATAAAAAATGCTGGAAAACAAATAGGTCATTACATTATTGAATTCATTATGTATTTTTCATTTACACTGAAGTGATTTTGAAAGCTGAAGCTCCACATCAGTAAGGGATAATTAATTACCAAATGGAAGTGTATGAATTAAAATCATGCAGTATTCCTGAGGCTGAAGAATTTATTACCAAATCGGTGACTGAGTAGATCTTAATGATGAAAAGTGATAAGTCATTAAAAATAATATGTAAACACCAGCCTAATTTAATAACAAGCTCAGAAAGGATTTCTGATCCTCACAACATTTTAAAAACATAATTTCCTTCATACTCTTAAAATCAAATTTTCAGCTACATGAATCTTTGTCTTTCAAAGTAGAAAAGTAGAGCATATATGCAGTGTAAGCATCTGACAAATACTTTTATTCAGTTTTATCAAAATATAACCACACAGCTTCTTTAGCCTTCTGATTCTGCGTATTTCAACAATTCTACATTGACAAAGTCATCCAGAAACTGCCTGCTCCCTATTGAGAGGCACCGAAATAGCCAAATCACCAGCCGATTATCCTATAAAATTTGATCCAAAGCAAAAATAGAGCATTCCAAATAAACCTTCTTGTTCTTGACATGAGGAGCTCCAGCTGTCCGTCCCAACCCTCTGCCAAACATGACCCCACCCAAGGCAGGAAGAGCCAAAAAGGACCATTCCTCACCTATAGTAGCTCACAGCCAAAATAAGAGCTTCGAACAGCCAAGGGAGGTGGTGGCACATTACTTTCCCATTAGGTCTCCCCTGGCTGTGAGGAGGAGCAGCTGACTGTTCCTGCTCCATGCAGGTGGGCACATTGCAGCAGAGAAATGCAGCAGACAGCTGGAGATGGCCCTGGTTTAAAGCACTGCAGCTATTGGAGACCCCCTGTCTGAGCACTTGTCTGAAGCAACAAAAAACGGCAGCTTTTTACTGCTAACAGCAATGCAAAATAAAATAATCACTTGATAAGGAAACTGAGCTACCTTCTCCAGTTTTACAGTTGCCAATGTAATATAAGACACCAAGAAAAAGCAAGAAAACCAAGGGGAAAAAACCGCAGCAGTCCTGATTATGTGATGGTCATTAATCTGTGAAAAGCTGGCATGCCTGGATTACAGGAAAATAATTTCCTGCTTAAAAACACAGTTCAATAACTTATATACCTGTAGCTTTCTGGTTATGCAAAAAAGCTCAGAGTATGTTTCTACACTGCTATGTCAGCAGCTAAGACTAAGGCAGCAATTACAGGAAAGGGGATGTTCTTGTTCAGTCGAAAAAAGGTCATGGAATTTTACAGTAGGTGCCCTAAAAATCTGTTTTCTAAATTCTCACAGGAGAATCTAAAGAGAACCTTGAGTTAATTTAGACCTCACTAAGAAAGAAGCATCAGCAAATGCCCTCTATGGTGGAAATTTAAAAATTCCTTCACAACTATGACCTATAGCACAATCATTCTAATGACTCATACTTCACTAATGAAAATTCATTTGCAGGCTTCTCCCCAGAGTGTAGCGGGATGCTTAAGAAGCTCAACTGGCATTTTACAGCTGCTCAGCACTCTTTCAAGGAGACTGAAGTAATGACCACTAGCATTCAGCACCTGTGCACTCCCATACAAATACTAAAATTATTCCAAAATTGCACAGCGCACATAGAAGGGACTCTGCGGCATCCACAAAAATGAATTCATGAACATTTTGCACTTAGGGGCTGAAGAAAATGGTGCCATAGTCTCAACAGGAATCTGTATTCAAAATATTTACAGCAAGGAACTGAAGCTTGAAATAATAACATCCTAAAAAACTGAAACAATAATTCCTAAACAAACAATTTGGGGAACCTTGGAAATCACCTAATTCCAATGAATAGGTGACCAGCATTTTTGAAGCCAGATAACTTTCACCTCTTTTAATGTGTTTTTACGATAATAAATCCATGTGCAAAATCATACCTGTCGTGACAATAACAATAGATCTCTTGAGCTCTGAATCATTTTCCACTCCTGTAAAATCATCTTATTCCTCCTCCTTTACCTCACAGAAACTTGTAAGGACCTATGATTAACAAATCACTCCAATGAGCATTAAAATTATTATTATAAGTAACTGGATCAAGAGAGATGTATATAGATATAAGGGGTATGTGTGCATGAACAGATGCAAATACATATCAAGATACTACCTCTGAGAGCTTTTTTTTCCTAATGGGGAAACCAGGCCGCAGACTCAGGAATAACGCTTATTGAAGAATGCTATAAAGTGGAAGTGATCCCACTTTGAAAAACTCCCTTCCCCTCATGCCACTATAGTGTCTAATTAACAATTACATTCTGTTGAGCATCTTAAAACCGTAAGAAAATTCAGCCACTTCTGCAAGAGATTTAAATAGAAACATGTTATCGATTTAACACCAATTCCTTGCATCAGGCTTCAGTGTGGTGTTCTTTTTCCTTCTTTTTACACACATGTTAAAACAATCATGTCAGAGGATTCTCATACTGTGTCTTCAAACCATTCAGAGGATGATTCACTCCCTTCATTTTCACTAGGTACAGTGCTGCCTAAAACATACCTTTTACATATTTAATGTGGATCCAGACCAACCTGCAGAGACTGAATGGCCCTTTGCTAACAATGTCAGCAGTCTGAAACAAAATACACTCGTAGGAAAGAAAGCATGGCTGAGAGGAAAGTGCTTGGCAGAAGGAAAGAAACTTTTAGTGATTTGGTGGTATGTGAAAGAAACTGGGCAGCCTCGCACTGAATGGCATCCTTCCATCTGCCCTATCCCCACTCATCAGTGTGCTGGGCCCATCCACACCTCTCTTGGGTAAATCTTTTGGAGAGCAGAAGGAAAAATGCAGTAGCTCAACCAGTACAATTGAAGGACAAGGGAGCAGCAAACTGGCTTGCAAAACTGACTCCATCTACAGAGAGGATGACTATATGTATATATGGAAGGGATCTGCCTCACCATGAGCAAATCTTCTATACAAATAGGGCAGGATTTAAGCAGGACCTGCAGCAAGCTACCCCTAAGTATGCCACGAAGGTGCAGTGACAAGGTTGGTGGAGGTACAGGTGAGTTATTCAGTGGATGAAAAGGTGCAGTGACAAGGTTGGTGGAGGTACAGGTGAGTTATTCAGTGGATGAAAAGCATACCAAACTGTCTTTGTCAGCTGCCAGTTCCTATTTTTATAGCCCTTTTACGCATATCAGCTTCCTGTTCCATGAAAATCATCCGATTATCGATACCACCCCATCTTAGTATCACTACAGCTGTATCAGAAAGATAACATTGCTTTTCACATAAAAATGACTTCAAGAGGTGGGGGGGAAAGGACAATTAAAAAGCCAGACTAGTAGTGAGCCAGACGATGATGGAATTGCCTCAGATCTCTGGATGACAAACCTCATTCCCCATGCACACACTGAGTGTGATCTGTAACCAGCCTAGCCCAGGCCTTGGCCATGGACTATAATGAAGAGGAAAGACAGCAGGTCCTCAGCTGGAGAGCTTCTCGTCAGTAAGGCTCCACCTTGACATTTTGGACTGAAGATCAAATTCAATGCGTTACACAATCCTTTCTAGAAAACTCTCCTAACCAGTGCTCTCATTAAAAATCTCACATCCAGAGAAAAACAGGGAGAGAAAGAGAGAAGCTTCTCTGCTGAGAGTAAAATCTTGCCTTTACTTCTTTTATTTTTCCAACAGTGAGACTATAGGCACTATTAAAGACTATAAAACGAAGAGAAGATGTATTTGCATAGTTATCTCCCAGGTCACAGCTAAGGAATCAAGGAGAGACTGGTTTGTCTCCAAAAGATTAAATTATTTTTCTTTATTTCTTAGGATGTACAAACAAACTTAAACTGGAAACAGAGAGAACAGGAGGACCTTTGCTTCTGCTAGGTATGAAGTCAGAGACATCATGGATGAGAATGTCTCAAAACACTCATTGATTTATTTTTGCAGACTCTCCAAAATGTCTTGACACCTTTATTTGGGATCCAGATATTTATATAACACTCTGGAATTCATCAAAGAGCAGTCTGAAATATTGTCACATGGCAGCCAAACCGTCTCAAGATGCCTCACTAGAATTCAAACATACACACTGCACAGGAACTTCTTCTAGCAGGCTTTACAGAAGGGACCAGATAAAGCTGCCAAAGAAAATGAAATTTAACAGCCAGAAGTATGTGAAAATAACCCCTAGAATTGTGCACTTTATCTCTGCTGGGGAAACATTTTCTTTTCCTTTCCTTCCTAATTCAATTTATATTTATTTCCATTGTACTTTGGAAAGTTATTTTGCATCACATCATTATTATTTCTATCAAGCTTTAGACAGACTTATTTTTACTTCATTAAATCATGCAGCAAGAGCACTAACTTTAATCAAGGGACCTCAACAATTTCATCTCTTACATGCAGCCAATGCCTCAGCCCTTATAAAACATTCCAGCATTTCTTGGTCCGCAGTTTTCTGCCATTCCTGTGATCACAGATGCAGTTTATACCATGCAGACCATGCAAGTACCAATGGACTCACAGGATTCTTTCCCTGCAAGTACTTGCTTGTACTGTTTTTCAAACAAATTTTCTATGAGCACCCCTAGGAAGAACAAGATTGGATGAATAATTAGGGAAATCCAACACAATGGGAATAGGAATTCCATTGAAAGCAAAGTGTTCTTTTTCAAGACTCAAGAAGAAAGCATGCAGAAATGTTTCTGTGTTCCCCAGAATCTAATTACCTGTACAGGGCAAGTTTGGAGACAGCTATTTATAGCTGTGGTTACTGTTGTTGCTGCTACTCAACAGTAACATTTAGGAAATCCTGAATGCTATTCCATCTTTTCTTCTCTCCTCACTGAGCCTACGCTTGGAATTACTACTGTCAGCCACAAAGAAGAGAACAATTTCCAGACACGCTTCCTCTCTCCTGTCCTGCCATATTACTTTCGCTCTGGTATAGGAGGAATCCACTGTGTCTGCCATTTCAACCAAGAACAAGTCTGGTATTCCTCTTTACCTCCTCAGATTTGCGTCATTCACCACACACACACTTTTGTATCATAATAGTTCTTGTGGTCAATCTCAGATGACTAATAATCCTGAACGAGACTTAAAAGAACCTAAATATTTTCTAGGGTTAATTGTCTTCTTCTATTAGTGGTGAGGACACTTACCTGGAGTGGTAAATGCTTTCAGACCTTTACAGCCTGGGGTGCTGAAGTACCCCCCTTTGTGTAGTAACACTTGCAAGATAAGCATTAAAATCTCACTTTATTTCAGTGGGGCTGCGCTAACTGCCTAGAGGACTTTATAAAATCCCTCAGCAGTTCAGACAACCATCTGTGCTTGTCACCGGCACTTGGAAGGGGTGTCCCTGAAGAGCTTCCACTGCCCATGACGGAAGAGTCAAGCACTGGTTTGCTGATGCACAATCCTGGCTCACCTCCTCTAATCAGCTCTCAGAGACATTATCAGAATTTACAGTGGAAATCACCTCACCAACCAGAGAGCCAAAGCTCTCTGTCAGCATTTCAAGAAGCCCCCCTCAATGGCTACCTCTGGCCCCTGAAAATTAGCCACAGCTGTTGCTAAAAACTAGTCCACCTCCACAGGAAACCTCCAAAACTGGCAATTTTAAAACAGTAACAAGCTTCCCCGAGCAACTTTTAATCCTGAGCTCCCAAGAAGTGCAGAGCCAAAGCCAATGCATCATCCATTCTCTGAGCAAACTTCACTGTAGTTCTCTCTGCTGGCCTCCTCCACAGTGTCTCCCTCACAGGTCTCTCCAGCATGCAATAGTCAAAATAGGAGTCACCAATACTTTCCACTGTGATTTTCAAGAAAAACACATTTCAATATATTTCAGGTACACAGGCCATGAGCAAATGTACAGCAGCTTATACAGAGTCACCACTTTCCCAGAAACTCAGGGCCAAATTCTGAAGTAATTGGAACCTTATGCAACTGTTGACTCTACTGAGAGCAAACAGGTGTTATGTCAATTATCACAGATTATCTCAGTGAAATAGCCCCAATTTGGGGTTACATAATGACAATTTTGTAACTGCTTGACATAAAAGGTCTTACAGTCACCATAACCAGCCACAAGAGGCTCATCAGTGTTTTAGGGTGGAGTAGTGTACCATCAAAGGAAAGTAAAAGTGGCCAAAGTTTCCTTCAATCCAGAAAATCCCCATGACTCCTTATCTCCAAGGAGTATTTAACAACTTGGACAAGTTAGCACAGTGTAAGGCTGCTCTGATATAGGCCAAGTGAAGGGCTCAGTGCATGGCTATGATAAAAAATGCCTAGTAAAACCTTTGTTATCCAAGATGTTCTTTAATTTTAGGAGAACTTGCTCATTCTTTGCAAAAATACCTCATTGCTTCATGCCCACAAAGGCAAGTGAAACTACCTGCACTCTACAAAATTAGTGTGCCTTCCTTCAGCACTGAACAGGATTTCTGTCTGAATTCTACTCACTCACTCCATTTTCTAAAGGAAAAAATGACCTGCAAGACCAGTTGCATTGTGCTTGGTCTGAAATTAATGAAAAAAATCTAGAATTCCTATTTTTTTCAATAAGCATGTATGGCCTTTTATCACTTTGGTATTTAAAAAAAAAACCAAAAAAAAAAACCCAAAAAAAACCAAAACCTAAACAAAAAAACCCAAACTGAATTCATGTTTCTTTGTCCTGACAACAAAAGAAGGATCAAGGAGCTAAGGTTTTTCTAAAATTCAAATGACATTGCCTCTCAGTCAATTACTATTTGGGCTCTTGAAAAGAAGT
Organism: Oreocharis arfaki; assembly: GCA_013398015.1. Lineage (NCBI taxonomy): Eukaryota > Metazoa > Chordata > Aves > Passeriformes > Paramythiidae > Oreocharis > Oreocharis arfaki. Next base: position 2,018 of record VZRR01011973.1, on the reverse strand, counting down.
CCAGGGATCATGACTGATTATATTTAAACTTAACCAGTTGTTTTGATTAAAGATGATGGAGCATAACAAGTAAACCTGTGGGACAGTAGATGTAACAAATTAAATTTACATTCCTTGAGTGAGTTTAAGGGTGATTTCTACACCCTTAAGCTTTATAACATGAATCTTCAAAGGGCAGTGGCAGTGGGAATTCAGTTCGATAGCCTGTTTCCTGAGCACACATAAAGATAAGTCTGTAATATTGTTTTGCCCATTTGTCAGTTTGCTGAAGACATTTTTAGAGCATTTCATTTACCCATAATTCAGAAAGGAAACCTCCCTATTTACAGCTGAAACCACATCAAATTTGAAAATATTGAGAGAAATTTTCACAAGGGCAGCAACGAATTCTGACATCAAGTAGTCCATAGAGCCTCCAAAGCCCACGGGAGCGTCACAAACGGAAAGTTATCACCATAGCACCTGCCTTGGCATTTAACAAATGTGTAGCTAGCCATGTCACATGGATAGGTATGTGGTTATTTGGAAAACAATTCAGCACTGGTAGCAGCTCCACATACTTCTAGTCATAGCATTACAGATGCATATGACATAATCAGTGTCTCGGACAGTATTTAAAACACAATTGTTACTTGTTCTTAAAACCAGGTGCTATAACATACAGCTGTATTTGGAACCTTTGGATGCTGGCACATGTGCTAGATGGACTTCCTGCACAGAGACAAGTGCTGGAAATGTTGCCTCATTAAGAACAAACTTTTCCCACAGGCTCTGGGACTGTTTGGAATTCCAGTGCTCCAGAGATTACCTCATTGTTAGGCATCACCTAATTCGAAACACAATCATACCCTACCCGGTTCCATTATCACATTAGGAAGGTTTGCCAGCTCCTTCTGGGATTAATAGACAAAAAGGAGGTAGTTGCATCATGCCTCCCAAAGCCAGAAATATTAATCCAGGAGTAGAAATCTCAGAAATCTGTTACATAGTGCTTGAGGTACCTGTGCAAATACTTTTTCATGGATGGACAGATGGATATTGGAGCAAACTGGTAACTAGAAGGCTTGCAATATAGGGTTTCTTTGTATTTAAAAACGAAGAATATTTACTTTTGTACAAAAATCTATTTTTTTCAACACTCCCTTATTCTTTAAAGGTTTCAACTCAACATAAAAATTACCAAACCCCCAAAAAAGATAAAGGCCAAAAAAAACCTCTCATGTAACTACAATTAGCAGCCTGAAGTATTAAAATAGCAGCCAATTAAGCTCATTGAATCAGGATGGGAAGAAAAAAGCAAATTTAATTAAAGCTTATGTTGGGTAAGTGTACTTCAAGAATGAGAATCTTCTTGAATCTTTTGAAAAACAGGAACAAAATTCATCTTTCAAACAATTCTTTCAAAAGATTAATGAAAAGGAATAATGCATGAATGGTATTGGTCCTCTATTTTTACTATAATGTCCTAACTTTCCAATTAATGTAGTTATGCAGTCATCCACAGAACTTTTTCCAGGTGGCTTAAAATAAATTTGGCTCAAATACAGAGCATCAGACGTGACACTGAATCAGATGAAGTCCATTCCTTTGTGATTTCGTTCATGAAATTCCATATGTGAAGATTATGGTGAAAAGGAGGTACAAGGGAAACAGTTGCAGCAAATTCAAACACTTCTCTGTAACCTTACACTAACAGTTGCCCAGAGAACCTAGACCAGCCAGGGCTTCTCCAGCCTCCAGCACTTTTTGGTGATGCTGATGCTGCCCCATCCCCTCGACCCTTGCAGCAGTCCTGAGGGAGACATGGGAACCTTGGAACTGCTGCCCGCTGTGCCCCTCTGCCCCTTCCATTGGGATGCTTGTGCTTTGCCTTGCAGAAGAGCCAGAGCCCCTCAGCCAGTGCAGGACCAGGCTGCAGCCAGGGGGAAGGGCAATGACAAGAGAGAGTAGATGTCAATGAGGCTTTTAAACTGTGCCAAGAGATGTTTGAGTGGAACATTAGGAAGAATTTTTGCCCA
>VZRR01011972.1:1719273-1873800 GCA_013398015.1 Oreocharis arfaki | reverse complement strand
AGGGAAGGGAAGGGAAGGGGGAGAAAGCTATATTGGGCAGCCAGTGAAGAGGGTGTAATCGACAGCATGTGTACGTGTAACTTTGAGAGACTACTGATGAACTCAGGAGCAAGAGCAGACCATAAATATTTGATTCTTTTTTTTTCATAGTTTATTGTGGTTACAAGCCAAAGTGAGCAGTCCTGAATGAGAATGTTTCCCCAGGCTTTCGCCTGACGATCAGGCTTGTCTGTGTATAATTTCAGTGCATATGCAGAGCTCACATCCCTGCAATGTCAGCTTCCTCTTCTGCCAAAACACCTGAGCAGGGTGGCGGGCAGCGTTTAATGCAGCCCATGCTCCTGTGAAGGTCTGGAACAAAAGCTTGACTGGCTACAAACATGAGAGAGAAACTCAAGTGGCACATTACTACTCACACCAAAGAGATATTTCATATGATTTACATGTAACTGGTAGAATATTGTATCCTAATTAATATAACTGCATCCTATTTTGACAGCCCGTGCAAATCAAAGATGTGTCACATGGTTTGCTATCCAAAAGCTCAAATAAATAGTGTAACATTAACAGTCGTGACATAGTGTCATGGGAAGGACAGACAAGCACAGCTAACATAAGACACTAAGTTTCACAGAGTATCTTTGCTGTTTAATAGCATGTACATTTGCTGGATAAGACTTTGTTTCCTCCAGGTTTGCACCAAGCACACCTGCAGCAAGGAGTTAGCCGCCAAACTGATAAATTATGTTTTTCACATCTTCCAGAATCAGAAGCATCATCCTCTGTAGTATGCAATGGCAAATTCCTACCCTTCAGGTCTTCTGAGTATTCCTTTGGACAGTTCCCTCCCATGCTGAGAAGTATTCACAAGCACATTAGCCAATGCATTTTTGTATGTGTTTGTGTAAAAAAACAGTCTGTAAGCTATATATTACTGTGCAATGGCACCAGTGAAACTCTTGTCTTCCTCTGCTCTGCTCTCCTGTGCTTTATCGTGGCTTTAGGGTGTTATGCCTCATTACAATTTTAGTCTCTTCATATCAGCAGTTGACCTTTTCCTTTGTTATGGAAAACTCCATGCATATTCCTGGAGCTACACAAATGATAAATAAAAATCACCTAATCCCTAGCTGCATTGCCTAGTCCCTAGCTGGTACACACAGAAGCTCTCCATACTAAATTTTCTACAATCATAATCTGCCCCTAGGTATTCATTACTGTGAACAGACAATGATCAGGCTATAACCTGAATAAGTGTAGTGGAAGGATGCATTTTAAGCAGTTCAGAGTAAATACATAAATAACCTTATTTCCAGAACTGTCTAATGGAAAAAAGAGTCTGTCCAGAAATCTTGTTTTACCTCTTTCCACCTCTGTTCTTTTAGGCTCTTTTTCTTGAAGTTTTAAAGTTCAGCCTCATATCCATGATCTGTTTGTTTTAGTGCCCTAGTACCAAATGCATGACATTTAATAAACTAATAACCTAATAAAGCCTAAAAATGGTTCTGTTCTAAAATACTGCTGAAGAAACATCAGACGGTTTGTCATCCTGTACCAGGAAAGAATGAGTAAGTGCTAAAAGTGGCTTCACATCCTTTCTATATATAGAAATCCTATTACAATTACCCTTAACTGTCCTTTGCCTTGCTGTAGTAGTTTCCTCTGCATCCTCTATACCTCCGTAAGTAAATACAATAAGATGCCAGGGTTTGTCTGTGTATGTAAAAAGAAGAGGCAATCCTGATTAGTGTATAGCTAATTTCCAAGCAAATATGTGGTAACCTCATTCTCATCTTCACCTTTGTTCCATGGTTTGTATGTGCAGTAACAGTTCTTGATGCTGTACCTATTTTCACATTTTGAGTATTAAACTGTTTCTCAGAGTATCTTCCATTGCCACATCTCGTGTTTGGAGTACAAAGTATTCAGAAAAGAGTCAGTCAGCATTAATAGCTTTGGGAAGAATGTGCAGAATTCATAGCCTGCATAAGGAATGAAGGTGGATTTTAGTGAAGGACCTGCCACAGATGGATAATGACTATAATAATCATCAGTGCATTGAATCACCTTTTTAACAGTTCTTTAAAAGGCTTCTTTGTTGACAAAGTTTTTTCTTCCCATTGCTGTCAGTGCAGAGCCTGTTTCTTTCCTTCTGAAGATTAATGGTCAGTTAACTGCTCATGGCTGAGCAAGGCTCATTAAAGGAATATTCTCTAATCATCTACAACACTGCCAGTCTCTCCTTATTCTAAGCATATCATTTTGTGGAAACAGGATCAGAGATTAATTGAGTCAATTAGCAGCTAGATTTGCAGACAGTTTGGGAGACCTAAGATTTCCCACTTACCGTATTGATTTGTGTGCAAAATGGCATCTAATTTTCCACACTTCTAGGACTGGCAGGCATCCAGTCTGTTATTTTTCTATCCTAATGGCTAAGAACACGTCATGTGATCTTTGCCAATAAGTTGCATTTCTTTAATCTTCCTTCTAAATGCAGCCATTCTATTTAGGTACTTGGGGGTTTGTTTAATATATTTTTCAAAAATCGAGCTATGTTGGTAAAATACAGGCCCAGCCAACCTTAAATCTAAGACATCAGCTCTACATCAGGAGTTACAGTGTTTACCTGACTGAAAATGGGCCAACTTCCATACGAATTGATAACCTGTAGATTTCTGGCGAATCACTGCTTTTCACAGAAGAGGACTAACTAACATTAAATTTCTCCATTTGCATATATAGTTTGAAAGTTTAGGCTACCCTGTCTTCCTACATTTGGTCTTTGTCATTCCTTATCTTGAGGCAGAGCTCATGCAGTTGATGGATAGCTTCTGGCCATTGATCAGGACCCCAGAGTGGGTTTCAAGCATTCAGAAAAGCCCTGCTACCTTCTTCCTGAGTGTGCTTAGAAGTACATGAGAACAATTTAATGAAGCTAAATCCTGCTGCTTTACTCTAGCAGAGTTTCTATTTAATCTTTTGTCTTCCATCCTATCAGTGCTGAAGTACTTCCCAGTCATCAGCAGTAAAAGACCTTTTATGTCTTTATTAGATGCAGAGGAAATCAACCATTTAATCTGTAGCTCTATCTGAGAAAATAAATTATGGGGAGCTTTGACTTGCAAGAATAAATAGTTTCGTGGTGAGCTCTGCTGAGGAAGACCACCCCAGCCAAACCATATTCTCCTCTTGCACCAGCAGAAAGTGTACACTTACTCCTGACTCAGCATTTCTATAGACTTGCTTGACCTTAAGTCTCAGGAAAAATTGCTTTAGACACAACATTTCCTGCAAGCAGAAGAATATTGTGAAGACCAGCTTTTGTGTTAATAAGAAAAGGAATGGCCATTCATTTATTTCTATGAATGACTGCCACACATTTATTTCTGTCTAAAATAGAGGCTAGTAAGATAGAAGTGAAGGAAGGAGGAGAACAAACTTCAGGATCTGATTCAGATAGCATTTAAGTCACTGAGTTATTTAATTCAGATTTGAATGGCCTGATTTGAATGGGCTTTCACAAGGATGAAGGAACCTCAACTACAGAACTGAAACACCTCCAGAGTCATAGAACATGATCACCTGCTACACCTACTAATACTTAACTTCTGATATTTCCTTACAGATAGCCTTCAGTTTGGAAGGTTAAGCTAGGCTTTTGGAAGCTCTGCAACTCCTTTCTTCTCTTTCAATAGAATAGGCTCTCTATTGCTCAGATTATAATAATAATTCTTTGCCCTTCCTTCAATTACTCTTGCTTCAGCAAAGAATCAGATCCTCAGTGTCCAACATTTTCATCTAGAAGTTTTTTGCTCTTCACGTGTCTAAAATGAAATTGAGAGTTTTAATCTGCTTGTTTACTAAGGTTCCTTAATAGCCTTAATATCCACCTCCTCAGTTTTCCATCAGCAAGTACCACTATTCAGCAGAGTGGAGAACAGAGATAATTGCTCGGAAGACAAAAACCACAAGTAATGCAAGACTGCATGAGCCAGCTAATTAGCAAGCTTCCTCTTCACTTCCAAAGTGTAATTCAAAGCTCTGGGCCAGTTATGCACATGAGTTTTGATTCCTGGGGATAATTTAGTGAAGGTGGTGGAAAATGTGCTATTGTAAGAAACCACAGCTTTCATTTACTTAGTGGGTGCACCAGATTCTCAGCTACTTTGTGTAATCAGATTTGCTTCTTTAGCTAAATCATGGTATCTTGTTAGCTTTAAAAAAAACAAAAACAAAAACATGAAACCTTGTTTCTAACCTAGCAGTTTTCTGCCTCCTCCTCATCTGTTAGACCAGATCACATGCTTGCTATTTTCCTTTCAAGCCTGCGATAGGAAAGCATCTTCTGTGCTGGTTTCTTTAAAAGAAGCGCTTGTCACTGACTCTTTTGTCTCTTCTTTTCCTCCTGTTATCAGCTGCCCTTTTGCTCTGTGGCAGGCAGGTATCCTTGAAGGTGAGAAAGCACTATGAGAGGACCACTAGGGAAATGGGAAACTTCCAGTGGGATGAACAAATCTGAGTCAGGTGTGGCAGAAGTTCTGGTGAAAGTTGACCCCACAGTTGCCACAGGACAAGTTGCTGAGTAGCCACTTATTAAAAATACCACGATTTTCTCAAAACACCATGTCTTTCTCAAAAGAGAATCAGCAATTTTATGAAGAAGGTATCTGAAGTCTTTCACTACACTGAAAAACAGCAAAAAAGCAAGCCTTTCCAAAATTATGCATCTTGTGATGGAAATAAGATTCTTACTCCTGGTACTCTCCCATGTTTTTGTTGCATTTTTCAAACAAAATTACATTTTTTTCTTCAGTGAAGCTGGCTATTTTGCCCAAGATTAAGGGCTCTAAGGATCATGAATACTAAATTCTATTTATATAATACCAGAGTCACAGCAGACTTACAATATTACAGGCAAAGCAGAGAACATCCTTTAGGTGAAAGACCTCAGTGTATGAATAAAAGGTTCTAATTCCCCTTTCAGTCTCTTTAAACTACTCACATCCTCCAAAGTTGTACCAAAGACCATAAACCTCAGGTTTGTAGCTATCTCAGGAAGTGTTGTCTGTTATTTCTAAGAGTGGATATTAGCAGTGACTTAGAGCATACGGCCAAAGCCAGAAAAGCCCCACCTGCCACTGGATTTAGGTCGACGTTTGTCACTGAAGTCCTAAACTACTTTAAAAATACACAACTTAAGGAAGTACCTGCAGGCACCTAAACTCTTTCGCTACTTTCCCTTCCACTTGGAAGTCTGTCCTCTGATATACAAACCCTAAAAAGCAGAAAATATGTGTCACTTGTGATTTCTCTAATTAAGGGTCTCTTTTTTAGAATCCCATGAAATGGCTTGAGGTGCTTATTACACCCCAGATTTTGTAAACCAAAACAACGTCTTAGTAACACAATGGAATTAAAAATCCAGCTATACTTATTTGCCCATCTTAAAAACTATGCTGCTAAACACACTGCAATGCAAATGTGAGGCAAATTAGCACATCTGACCACAGAGAGTCATTCTCTGCAGAGTGGTGTGTTTAGATACAAATGATTACTCTGTAATGAAATAGCAGCAGTAGTGATGAACCTATTTCCTCAGTTCTAATTACATAGGCTCCAAAGAGGTCTAAGCTATGTTCCCTGAAAAGCTAATTATTCTACCAAGAACACTTTCTGCATTACAAATAAATTAATCCCCACAGGAACAACTGAGCTGAAGTAAATGTGACAATATTTCTACCATAGGGCAAAGCATTTGCTCTAGAATTTTTAACCATTCAAATACTGGAAAAGCTCATTTTGTCTCCTTGAAAATAAATACATTTTGATAAATAGTTCAGATTTTGCAAGTTTCCTGATCTTTCTATTTAGTTATTCATTACAAGGAACATTTTAATCCCTTTTACATTTTCCAGAAGACATCACTTCTGATTTTCTTTCTAAAGTTAGTTACTCATTACATTTAAAGCACCTTAATAAATGCTTTAATATGGGGCTTTAATAAAAGTACTTAAAAAAAAAAAAAAGGTCCTGAAACTGCAACAGAACTGAAGGGTTCTTCATATAACCTTAATGTAGTAATAAAAATTAATAAAATAAAAGTGATCGCATATGTAACAGACTATTGCCTAGAAGTAAAAGAAGTGCTTACTGAGATCTCAAAGGCTCCCTAAAATCAAAAGGTACAAAGGGGAAATTGGCACTTGAGTTGAAAGCCCTCTGTTTAGAAACACACTGCATAACACTAGGTAAAGTTGTTAAGTCTTCTACTTTCCAAATGCTGCTATTTGAAAATATGCAAACTAGGTTTTCTGCAGCTTTTCTTCCTGGGGTACTTACTCGGTATCCTTTCTCCACCTCTTCCTAAGACTAGCAGCAGCACAGGTGGAAAGGGAGGGAAGGGGCAAAGTCCTTGAGGTTCATAGTATCTCAGATTTCCAACTCTTGCCCTATTGTTAGGAAGATAAATGTGCCCATGTATCTAAATGGAGAAGCCAAGAGATTCTAGCAGGGTCAGAGAGCATTGCCATGTTCCGTTCTAGCAGCACCCCGAGACCCTTTCCCCTTTCTAATTTCTGTTTCTTTTTTTTCTCAGCTTTGTGCATGAAAGAAACACACCAACTCTGGATTTAAGTGTTCATAGATACTATATTCTTGTATCTAAATGGCTGGTTTATCTTAAGATAAGCTTAAGAAACTTCTTGAGAAAAATAGCCACCAACCCACCCTACAACTGAGAGCAAGGGAGTGAGCAAGGTGCTCTTTTGACTTGTTAAAAAACGTTTCCACGGAGAAGCAGGGCCATCTAAAGCAGCACTGTACTGCACTACTTACCCACTAAGAAGTTGCCATAATATATTTTAACAGGGCAAGTTATAGTATGATCAGAATGGTAAATAGATTCAAGTATTTAAGTTTCAACTGACAGATTGAAGAAGACGGCTTATATTCATTGAACGTGATTTTATAGTACCTAATTTTTGTACTTAGCATTGCAATGAGGATTGATTCGGTAATCTAAACTCTTCACATGAAATGAAACAACACGAAAATGAGAGGACATATGATTTATAAATCATGAAATTATGAATAAGGTTAGATCTTTATGCCTAGGGTAATAAGCATAAGAAATACTTCATTTCAGATGAAACAGAACAAAGGGCATGATGGGCCTTTGTTCCTCTGATGTATAGTCCTTAAGGATCTGTCTGGGATATTTGACATAACAATAAAGAAAAGAAACAGTTTGTTGAGAGATTACAGCCTTTTCATGATACTGACATGCTGAATTTAGCTTTTAGTACGGCAATTTGACTAACATAAAACTTTAACTAAGATGAATGAGACTCCCATTTAGTTTTTTCTTTTAAAATCGGATCTCTATTTCTTAACTGAAAAACAGCAAAAATAAAGGAAATCAGAAATGTAATTGTTTTTCAGTCCATTAGATAAAGAAATACATGGGTCATTGACTAGGTAATAGCTCTCTCAGAACTAATGAACACTCAAGATTCAGTCTGATGGTGATGCAGCACAAGAACATGGCAAGGAAAGAAAATACAAAATGCCATGTGGAAATCAAATACTTGAGCTGAAAGCAGAGGGAATTTTAAAAACAATGAATATGCTAGTGCAATGGCAGGTGCAGTCTCCTGTAAAAACAAACTTTCACTGCTTAGATTTAAGATTAAAATCACTTTACTTGAAACAGTGAAAACCTGTGAGGAAAAACGTACTCTATATGCTTCAGGCTTACTCCAACAAGCTGTTTAGTTGAATCCATGCAAGTTTTTGACAGAACTAACTGCCTTTCCTATGATTAACAGTCCACCTTCAGCTTTCAAGCCTTCATTCCTCACAGGCTCTGACTATGGAAATGCCTGATACCTCCACAAGAAACTATAGCACTGAAGGACGCCAGCTAAAGCAGGGTGCAGAGGCATGTATTTCTCAGCATCACAACCACTGCAAATGTGTCAAGCTTGGCTGCCATGCTTTATTTTTTTCCCTGAGCAATGCACAACCAAGTGAAGGTCCCAGCCTTCATCTTCAAGGTTTCTCCTTACTGAAACAAAATATTTAGTTTACAAGGATGTAGAACACAGCTGACAACTCCGGTGGAATGGAATAATGTGGCTACAGCTCATCTTTACACATAATAGGACTGGCAATAAATCTGACATTTAAATAAGAGTATCAGACACCTATGACCTGAAATAGAAAGCTCATTTATTTTACCTTGTCTTCTTACATGGGTATTAATGATGTTGCTTAGTTAATGTATATGAATTTTCAAAACCAAACACTCAAGTAACTCACTTCTATATCTGGGGAAAGGGTGGGAGAACAAACTGCCTCTCAGGCATTAGATACAGTGCTTAAGCAAGATGATAAGGTACATGACCAGTTCTGGGCTCATCAGCACAAGAGAGACATAGAGCTCCTGGTCCAGCAGAGGGCTACAAAGATGATTAAGGGACAGGAATATCTCTCTTACGAGAACAGGCTGAGAGAGTTGGGCCTGTTCAACCTCAAAAAGAGACAACCTCAAGGGGACCTCATAAATGTGTAAAAATATCCGGAGGGAGGGTGTCAAGAGGCTGGATCCAGGCTCTGCTTGGTGGTCCAAAGCAGTAGGACATGAAGCAATGGGCAGAAACTGATGCACAGGAAGTTCCACCTCAATGTGAGAAAGAACTTCTTTACTGTGCAGGTGATCAGGCACTGGAATTGGTTGCCCAGAGAAGTTTTAGAGTCTCCCTGACCAGAGATATTCTAGAACTATTTGGATGCGATCCTGTGCCATGTGCTCTGGGATGACCCTGCTTGAGAAGGGAGGTTGGACCAGATGACCCACAGTGATCCCTTCCAACCTGACCCATTCTGTGATTCTGTAACTGATTTCAGCTACAATGAAAAACACATTCAGAAAACAGAGGAGGTTAAGATGTAAAACTCTTGGAAGAAAATAAGGTGCAAAGTTGTTGGGATAGAGGAGGAGAAGGACAGGGAGAGAAGAAAAGGTGTGAAGAAAGGGATTGACAAAAGCATTTTAAATACCTTCCTTTTATTTCTCTGATCTCCTGTTTTCTACACTCATTAGCCCTTCTTTTAACTGACACAAGAAGCATTTGACTTTGCAAACATGGAATGGGAGGAATGAAGAGACGTGCCCTTGAACCATTCTAGATGCAGAAATAATCCATCTTCTGTTGTTCAGTATCAGTTACCAAGAACAAGTAAGTAGCTTTTTGCCATCTCTGTTTGGGCAGTTCTGTTAAAAATGGCTTCCATTTATAACACATAACCCACTTCCTAAAAGAAAGGGCTGGATGGCTCTGAACAGTGAGCAATTCCATCTTAACCCTGAATTTGCTTTTTACTGGGGCAAGGGAGATTGCTAGTCTAACACTACAAGCAAACAAACAATTGTTTGATAAAACAAGTCATCTCTTTCCTGTGGTACTTACAAGGGGAACAGGTGTGATAGTTAAGAAGAGAGAAAATGTCCCTCCTCCGAGACAGTGGTGGAATTTCTCCCAAAATCCCAGCTTCTGCATGGCTATCCAACAGCATGCCCAGGAGCTGGTTCCTGCTCATCTGCGCTTTGGCCCTCTTTGTGATGAGGGTAGATAAGGTGATCTTTGGCTTCACCCAGTGCAGACTTAGAAACTGATTCTAAAATTACTGATAATGACAGTGAATGCATGTAAGATTTATTGCAGATCATTAATTCATTTATATATGACTGTGTAGAAAGGTACTCAACATTTTTTAGGACAGGACCAGTATCTCACTATTTGGGAAGATCTGCGGCATTACACTGTGTCTCTGAAGCCTGGACAGATGAAATCTGAAGTGATGAATATTTCCCAACAAGAATTTATCACCTTAGAGCAACAGTTACTGAAGAGTGAATGAGGAAAGAGAGAAAATTATGCTGATCAATGAAGCAACGTCTTTAGAGGAACTTGTGATTCTTCAGAGGTTAAATCAGTCAAGTGACAAGGATCATGTAAAATCTTTATTTCAAGTGCCTACTTCCATCAAACTGTGATTAAAAATCTGAGAGGTGAAAGTTTACAGGATAGCTTTAATGGAAGAACAGCTTCTCTTCTGATTTTTAATTCTCACATTTGAAATTCAACAGCATGTAAGACAGAAAACATTTTTTTCCCCATACTTCAATAAGCTTACATTATACTGTCAGGATGGCCAAGATGACAGTCTAGTTGTAGCACACATTGCATTCTCGCTAACTTCAACCAGGTTTAGCAAACTTTTCAGCTCAATGCATTCCAAAAAGTAGCAACAGAACTGAGGGTAAACAAAAGCAGTAGAAATACTTCATAGGCATCACTTTTTACATATTAAGGCATTGGAAAAACATGGGTAACAGTTATGTGAGGCAAAAGAATAAGCTATGGCTTTGCTGGAAAATAATTCATTCTGATAATAAAATCTCTTTTTTGCCTCCTTTGCAATTTTAGCATGCACATACTTTCCACTGTAGTAGCGGGTTCTTTGATTAATGTCAGCAAAACCAAGCTGCCAGTAACTTTTCCTCAGATAGCTGAACTTCTTTCAGAGTGGCATTCATCTGGGCACATCTGCTCTTTGGCTTTTTGTTTGCAGAGGACTGGTAGGGCCAAAAAGCCATGGGAACACCAGGGAGCAGCTGCACCATGTTGCCTGGGCATGTTTCCTCCCAGCACAGCCTGCTCCGGGGGCTGTGCTGGCTCCATCTCTGATCACTCCTGGTGAGTGTCCCCCAGAAATTCTCCAGGCATCTCTGCTAACACCAGCTGCTGGGGAACCAAGTACATTCAAGCAGTCTGTCCTATTAACAGAGATTATGATTCATTTAAAAGTACAGAGGTAAAAAGCAATTAGTGTTAGTGATGATATTCAAGTGAAATTCTTCTGGAGAGGAAAAATTAGGAAAGAGACAGTGTTTTGCCTGATGTTTTTCAGCTACTGAGACTATTTCTAGATAAAAATAAGTGATTCACTCAAAGCATTTTTGTCACTTGTTATTTAAAGGGAATTATCATGGCTTGGCATTAGTTCTGAGGTATAATTCACAGTGTTTAAAATAATAAATATGTAAGATCCTCTTGGTAAACAGATCCATAGAAAGGGCAGGCAGATGGAGGTCTGCATGCTGTTTCATTATATGTCCAGCATTACTTACATTTGGTAACTACTGAAACCCTTAAGCTTTAAATCTCCTCTTTCTCTTATAAAATACTGTGAGATTAGGAGGTCTACACTAATCAAGTGCCAACAATAAAAAACCCCAAACCCATTGTGGAGCATCCAATGCCGGCCAAGTCGAAGGTGAAGGCATTGCCCAAACCCTCAAAGATAGACCATTAGTATATTTTTCTCTGCTTAATACAATTTGTAAAATACAAAGGTAAAGGTGTTTCTCTGTACCTGATTATCTGCTGAGAATAATGCATTAGAACAATGAGCATAAAGAGAATAATGCGTTAGTTAACAGGAACAAAAAGACCTCGTTAACCTGAAAGCTTCAGAGTCTGGGATTCATACTCAGACTATCTCTAATCCATTGTGAAAACAAGTATTTGTTTTCTTTTTAAAAAAAGCTTCCTCATCTCACAGTTGGGGTAGACTAAGAGACCTGGGTGTAGATGCACAAAGCAGCAGACAATAGCAGATGAATCTCTGAGTATAAAAAAAATCTATCATAAGTGCAATTCCAAGTTGGAGACATAACTTGTTCACATTTTTTTAAAATATCACAAAACATTTATCTACACTCTCCTGTGCCTAAATACCTTCCCAATTTTTCTTATTTGCCAGGAAATATGACAATAAGACTTGTGAAATATTAATTAAATTAATAATAAAAAAAAAAGGATTTCATTTCTTGAAAACATTTATTTTTGACATTTTCTAATGAAATGCTTCGATATGGTATTTGGAAGCTGCAATTTAAAATAATAAAAAATATACAATGAGAAACATCTTTCCAAGCTGAACAAAACTTCTCTTTCGTTCAAGATGAATTATTAAAGTTTTTCACTTTAATAATTTCAAACATGAAATTGAAAAGTCTACAGTTACTAAATAAAAAAATAAGTATTCAAAATGTCCCAGTTACTGTATTGATATTTACATTTCTTGCTTGCTTGGCTTTGTGCCAATCTATATCCACTTCCAAGAGATAAAAGAGAGTATTACTTAGAGAAGTGCTAATGTCAGTTCATTAGAGTCCTGTGACTGAAGGCCTTAAGCTGAATATGTGGTACATTTTACTCTTAAAAAGATTACCCCCGTATTAATTGAATTTCCTAAACATCCTTTAAGGAATATGACTGTTATCTTACTTCTTTATTGAAGGCAAAGCCCATGAGTGTTTAAAATGAGGCCAATTTTGCTGCATTAAGAATAATGATTATCAGTTATATTGAGGATAACACTATGCCACCTTATATTAGCTACTTGAGAAGGAAAAATAGAATTGACAAGGTCTACTCTTTTCTGAGCCTAACTATGTCAGTATAACAAAATTTGATTGAAAATTACCTTTTATTTTTTTTAAACTTATGAGCCAGAGGCTGTCTGGATTGCTGCAATTTGGAAGAAAAACTTTTAGTGTGATGTATGTGCACTGAATGGGATGTGCTGAAGCCAAAAATTCTGTAAGTGACTCAGCTGTGAAGGAAGTTCAGGGTGGCTTACCAGCCTCTTGACTAGTAAACAGGAGATGGATTGTGCCACATAGCAGGGCAAAACTTTCAGAATATTACAGAAGTCATCAAGGAAAAGAAGTACAGCACAGAATCGGTCATTGACTGAACATTCATTTCAGTTTTGGAAAAAGCATGAGCACAATTTAGATGCACTTATCAGAACAAACAACTAGAAATGGGTACCAAACCCCTCTCATGATTCTCCTGTCCACCCCACACAACAAAATGTTCCTGGGCTGAAAGTAAGCTGCAAGCAAAATCTGCAAAGTAGAAACAAGTTTTCTTTTCTTTTCAGTGTGAATGGAAATCTGCAGAATATCTCCATCCCCACCATACTCATTTCAGCAGAATGCCAGAGGGCTAATAGAAGATGGAGGTCAGTGACTTTTTAAAACTATCATGGATATTCTTGTTCTTTTAGATTGAAACGGATTTCAACGGAAATTTTAAAAGCCAAGAGTCATCTGAAAAGCTGACAGTTTGAAGGCAGGAGTATCCACACAGTATAGTATATTAGAACCTGAAAGAGTAAAAGCTTATTCTCAGTCCCCCATAAAACACACAGGTTTTTAGAGGTACAAGCACTTTCATCTTGCAGTTAGGAGATCTTGTCAGCTCTGAATTTCAGAAGAGGGGGTTTTGTCTTGGCCATGAAACATACAGCACATGAACATTTATAATGCAGTTCAGAAAAAGATCTCAGTAGAATTGGATCTGAAACCCATTTACATTAATTCCTGATTCAGAAATACATCTGTAAGACTGTTCTCTCATTTAAAATGAAGGATTTAGACGTAAATATGTGATGAATATACCACAAGAATAGTTACAGAAAACTTTCCAGAAAGGTCAGCTTTTTGGTCCATCAGTCCTGAAACAGTTGCTTTGAGCAGCAGGAATTATCAAACCTCTCAAGATATTCAGTGTAAAGATGCAGCTTTTGATGCCAGTCAAATAAATGCAAGTGTCAGCTTTCACTGGCTTATAACCTTCACAACTGTAACAAACAGCTTGGAAATGTGACAGTCAGAGCATGATCATTGACCTAAACACAGGCATCCAGTGTCATTTAGGATGCCCTGCTGGACCCTGAGTGGCCTCCAGCTACTGATCCGCAAGGGCACGGGTCTTCTGTTGCTCTAATGTCACATCTGCAAGACTCATGCAGATGCCCTGGATACCCCACCAGGACATCTCAAATGCTATCAACGTTTAGGCAAATGAATGCAGTTCTCTGTGAGAAAAGAATGCAAGCAAAAGGATCCAAAGCTGATATCTCAGATCCATAATTATTTTTAAATTGTTATAATTATGAGAAGCTCACCAGTGATTTCAGAATGCTTCAGCTGGCAAGTATTCAACTGGAGTATGCAAAGTGATTTTTCACATGTCTACAATTAATTAGGCACTGGAAGTATTCGGCAAGTCTTCTCTCAGATGAGCATTTATAGAAAGGATAACATTTTGGTGCAACTCTTTTACTAACAGGCTGCTTGGGAAACTGCAGTGTTTTGTGAAAATTTTGGACTGACTGCTTCAAAACCTTGACAATATGTTTAGTCTGCATAAATGAGGGAAAACATATTTTGTTTTGTTCAGCATGCTCTGAACTTTCACAGTTACATAATTATCCGCTCAGATGGTCCCACAGTCTTATTTTGACTGAAAGGGAAACTGGAAATGTTGATAAAATAAACCCAGGCTGGAAGCTTGGCAGCTCTGCCATTTGTTGGAGAGAAAAAGACCCAGGTTCAGGACTTTCTTCAGCATGTGATATTTTTCACTGCAAACCATTCCCTGACATGATGAGTGATAGCTGCTACAAGGACACAAAAAAGGGCTGGACTATGCTTTTCTGGTCTTCTCCTAAATAAAGATATGATGAGAGTGTTGAGCTGCATACTGTGGGACGAGCTGAGATGCCAGCACTTCATACCACCCAGAATCTGAATCAAAGTACTCAAATCTGACTTTGAGATGAAACAGCCCAAGGTTTTGTTTCAAAACTTAGAACACTCAGGAAGACTCATTTTTTCTTTTCCAGTACCTTGTGTGTAAAACTAAGGTGTCAGTGATTTTCTCTGCAAAGTATTTTGGTGATATCAAATGCTATGGGCTGTTTAAGACACAGGCATGACGAGTCAAAAAGGATAGGTATGATTTGAGTCATAACAAGTTGGTAAAAATAAAATAGAATGAAAATTTTCAGGTTATTTCTTGTCAAATATTTTGACAAACCCAATCCCTGACCATAAAATGGATTTCAATCTAGGAAACCTTCTGCTGTGAATTCTCTGAAAATTACTGTCATTCTTTAGTTCTGCACAAGCCCATACGTTAAGGTGCAGTTGTTTATAGGAAACAAGGAGCTTTTCCTTGCCAGCTCTTTGCCTTCATATCAGCCAAGACAAAGATGGTCTGAAAGTGAAACTGCCCTGCATCTTTTATCACTGTCTGTGCTAGCAAAGACTGAAATCTGCTTCTGGAGCTCCTGCTGTTAAAGAATCTTACATCCCTTGTCCCTAGGCATAGACGGCACCCAAGGCAGCTGAGGCTTGCTTCATTAATTTCTCATGTGTGCATCAACATGTCATGTTTTTCTGCTTACAATTTCATCGGTTGGTTTTTGACAGACAATTTTTTTACAGAAAAATCTGAACTGTCTACTACTGCTGCAGCAATACAGAGGCAGGCCTTGGGCACATCTAAAAGGGAATGCAGACACTGTATTTTCTCTTGCACACAACTGGTGTTGTGTCTGCGCAGTATTCAAGAATGTGTGCAAAATACAACTTGATACAGATTTCTTAACTTCTGGGAGTGCTAAAGAAGTGCATTGCTCTTGGCTCATTGCATCTAAAGTTTCAAAAAAACCCCTTCTCTGCTTGCTTCAGTTCTGATGGTTTCATACTTTCTTCCTTATCAGAGAGGCTGAACAAAACTGTCCAGGCCATGAGGCACTGTCAGCCTTGCTCACCCCTGCTCAGCCTCCCCAAGAGCCCCCTGCCCATGGGGGGAGCTCCTGTCAGGGCTCTCTCCATTCTGCTCAGGGCACAGGATCCCATGTCAGAGTACTGGGGCCACCAGCTGCCATGGGCTCTGCTGAGCCAGGCCCACCCGTGGTCCCACAGCCCAGCATGGCCTTGTCCTGTCTAATGCCTGGGGTGGTGCCCGATGCCCAGGGCTGCCCTGTGCCTCCCTGCTCCTGGCTGGGGTGCCATGTGATGAGCTGCCAGGCACTGCCCTGCTGCGCTTGAGGTGCCCTGACAAGAACCTCTAAAGTATTATTTAGAAACTAAGGCAGAGGGAATCCACACCTTCGTATGGTATTTATTTGGGAATGCCACGTCCTGGAAATGGTTTAACATGCGGTGGTCCCAGTGGATCACCTCTTCACTGGAAGTATTCGGCTACCAAGGAATACCAAATTTGTGAATCATTTTTATTGTTAAACCAGACTAGGCCAGGAAATAAATGTCACTTTCTCACAAAACCCCTTGAGCATCCATGGTCTCAGAAGAGCACAAAAACTTCGGTTACAATTATGTAATGTTCCTATATAAAGGTATTAAAATTGAGGGGAATGGAGAATAGTGGAGTTGGGGGTCGTCTGGTTATGAACGGAACACGACTTTCCAGAGGCTGGCAGCCAGGTGTACCTATGGTGTATCTCTCAGTGGTTTTCTCTGGTGTATTGACTTCATAATTCTTGGATTAAGTTTAAGACAAGATTAGGTGTGTCTACCATGCCTGTAATGAGCAGACCCACTGTATCTGCCTGTAGAAGACCCTGCCCATCAGGACTCAGCAAGACACAGGCTGTGTCTTAGACTGCACAGGCTACCAGCAGTAGCCTTCCTGCCTTCTACAGCCTTTCTCTGTAGACTTCTTGTGCTTTTATACACCTGTGAATTTAATATTAGCAGAAAGATTTTCAGAAGTTTGAGTATTCTCCAAGGTGTAAATCTAGAACCATACCGTGTCCTTTCTGATGATCAAAACAGTTAACCTTGAAGACTAGAATGAAAGAACGTTTTTTATTTCCAAGAAGAGCTCTGTGCTGAGAGCACTGACAGCTTCATGCTGCTCAGGACCTCCACTGGTCTTCCTGTATTCCAGGCAGAAAAGAGCAGTGGGGCTATATTTCCTTCCAGATATTCAGTGCTAAAAAGATCCTTATTCTGGTGGACAGGGCATCCCCAGGAAAGGTTTCTCTCTTCCAGTGCAGCCTGCAAACTGGCCTGAGTGACCTTCTCCTGACAGATATTCTGCAGGTCCATAGATGATGTTTCTGGGTTAAAGGCACTCTTTCTCTTAGATGTCTTTAAGATTTAAGGGATAAAAGCTTTAAACTTCTCATCTAGAAGTTTTTCTGTCAGTGGGACACCAATATCAGGGCTGCAGGAACACATCAGGACAGGCTTTTGCAGGACACTGCCCACTCCTTAGAGCAGAATACAGTTAACTTTAAAAATACAATCTGTTTTCATACTGCATAATGCTCGTGATTAAACATGAATTTCTCATAGCTGTTAGAGCCCAGGGCAATCACCAAGCCCCAGCTGATAAATGTTGCTTAAATGAAAAGACATTTTTTTGTTATGCTCCCGGCAATTCAATAATGATGTGGACAAATCTCTGGCAGGGTAACTGCCAGACGCTGCAAACTTTCAAATAGAGGTTTTTTTAAATGTCATGATAGCAACAGGTCAAATCACTAATTTCTGGCCCAGAATCACATACCACAAGGATAAAGCTCATTTCCTTATAACTCCGACACGACACTGCAAAATTTTCTGTTTGATTTTGAAAAACATACCAGGAACGCACAGAGCTGAAGTAGAGAAATAGATATGTAGGCCCTGATAAATGGCATGACTGATGAGCCATTTTGTTTTGTTATAACACCTCAGGGCCTCTGACAGGACTGGGCCCTGTGGTGAGAGGTGCTTTGGGCACGTAGCAGTACAGTCACTCAGTAGTGCAGTCTGCTCAGAGACTTTGCAGTCAGAAAAGAAGTTTGTAGCACAAAGAACAATCTAATCCCTGTTCTACATCCTGATGAGTGAGGCATAAGAAGTGCCTTCGGTAAGCATGAGAGGGGAATAACTTACTTCACTGCAGTGTAGGCTCTAGCATTATAATTATATTATAAATGTCATGTCATGACACAGGATGTTTTATAGGCAAGTTTGTTCATATATCCCACTGCTAGAGCTGGGAAAACTGCTCCTGATGAGTAAGTTACATTCTTCAGCAGTTTTAACTTTTAGCATTAATCATAATGATAATAAAGTTCATGCTAATAGATGCATTCTATAATTTAGGTATCTAAATATAGCAATTTCCTGAGGCTCTGACAGTGTGAGGGATTAGCCTTTCCTGACTGGTGTACTGAATGGGACTTTCTGCTGGGAGCAATGTGAGTCATGGATTTAATACATGTAAATTTTTTCATGTCAGATCTTTTCATGGTTTACAACCTGCCTGCTTAGACTCACAATCTGTATTTGATATGGCTATGATAAGAAGTTTTGCAGTATTTTCTTATGGTGGCATACCATGAGGGGAAAGGGTTGTTACATGTTACGGGGGAAAGGCTGAAGCCATGTGTTCCCCTTTGTAATACAAAATAAATTAAAATGAAAAACAAGTGCAATCTCTTACGCACTATTATTTTAAATTTGTGAATCATTAGCTTTCTAGTACAATAAGAAATAAACATAATTTAATAGGCAAACCATAACAAAGGGAACTTGAAACATGTTTAAGTGATTAAACAGCAGAGATCAGCAGGTTTCCAAATGAGAAATCATTTTAAATACATTTTTTAAAAATTATTAAGTGGATTGCTTCACTTATTAGCTTAAAATTTTTATTCCCCAGAAATTATGTCTCACTTTCCAAAGAAGATATAGATATAGAGAATATACATGCTATTTGTGCCATGATGAAAATAGGGAAAAGGAAGATGCCCAAACCTCTGCCTCATGTAAAGGCTATTGCCCAGCCAAAAGAAAAAAAGAATAAACAGGTTTTTTGCTACTGCTATAATGTGCTGTTCCCAAAGAGGTGTCAGGAATGTGTTTGCTGAACACACAGCATGTCTATGGAAAACAGTAAGCCTCTTTACTTCTCAATCTTAGTGAGAAAATCTAGAGCTAAGAAAAAAGACCTAAATTTAACCAGACTCAAGAATTTAATCAATTTTGGGTAAATGTAGGTCTCCTTCCATGTAATCTGGTGGCTGGGTGGTGAGACAGCAATCTTCTGACAGGATATGTACTACTGAAGTAATGAGTTGGTGACCACAACCTGACCTCAGATTGCTTCTACGTAAGCAACGCTCTCTCGTGGATGCTTGTTTTAGTACCACAGAAATGAATCCAACAAATCTCACCTCCAACCTGCTGTTCATAATTCCTAACCAAGGGTAGCACAGGGCCCTTCAGTCCCATGGAGGGACACAGGCACCACAGCTTAGAGTTACCTCAGAGTTCCTCAATACGCAGGGAACATTGACCACTTCCACGGTCCTGCTAAAAACAAACTTAGGGGCATCAGCACATGACCTCTTTCTCCTTTCTTACATGCAGAAGACAATTTCTCCATCCCAGTATATCCTCTTTTTTAGGGATATGACCCAGCTTCATGGAGTATTTATGGTAATAATAACAGCACGCATTAGCAGCATTGCCTGGATGCTCTCCAGATAATAAACAACGTATGGGATTCCTGTTGGCAGGCTTTCACTCCACAGCCAACAGGAGTTAGCTGAGATGCCTGCAAGCACAGACCTACAGCTTGGTTCAATGGTGGTATTTTGATAGGCCCTCCACGAAGCATTAGGACAGAGGACAGAGAAGCACAGCAAGAGCAAATGCTACGCTGGTGAACATATGGATAAAATCTAGAAAACAGTCCCTTAATTGCTGGGGAAGACAGGCAATTAGTGCCAAGAATATGTTTATTACTGTATGTGTGTACAAGAGTGCATCCCGGTATTCTGGCTGCTCTCCAGGACTCCCAAGGTTTGTGGGTAATTATAATAGACACAGAAGTGTGACCTAACTACAGGTCCCATAAATTATCCTGTTGCATAGTTTGTTTAATATTTTCTTTATGATTTTTATATATACTACATATACAGTTAAAGAAAATATATTTATCTTATACCAGCATTTTACTAGTAGAAAGATCAGAGAAAGAAATAATTAAAAAATCAAAATCAGGAACAATTATTTTTGTTATTATTACTTTGCCCATATTTACCTACTGCCCTATTTAACCTTTTAACTATTAGTTTTCCTGGATGAGTCTGCTATGTATCAGTTTCTTTAGTTTCTGGCAAGTAAGAAAATCTAAACAATGAGCTTCAAAAACATTTTTAATTCTGAATAGGAGTGGTTCAGGTTGAAGTTTTATTTTAGGGTGATCAAAAACCAAATGTAAAGCTGAGCTTTTGAAAATTATCAAATCTGAAAAAATATGGACTTCTCAAATACCTGATCTAGAACTGTGTTTCGTATTATTAGATAAGTTACAGTTACATCTATTTTTCATCACCAAAATTAAAAAAAGTTAATTTTTATATTTTTAATTTAACAAATTCTCCTTTCATTTAAAAGTCTTTTTGTTTGTTTGTTTTTGAGAGAGAGAGAAAAATAAGAAGTCACACAAAGCTTTTTCTTCCTTCTTTCCTACAAATCTATCCAGAGTTACAGATGCCAGTTTAAGCAGAACTACATCAGCATGCAAAACCTTTTTTTATCATAATCATTACACTCCCCATAAAATACAGTGCTCTCTATCCTTCTGAGTAATAAAATGTGAACTTTGCAGGACATAATAGTGCTACACCAGTCAAAGCCTCAATTATAAACATAGGAACTCAGTTTGACTTAAATTGTCTAATAACATAGCCTGTGGAATTTTGCAAAAGCTACACCGATCATAAGTGTCTTTTATAGTTCAAAAACAAACTGTTTTTTCTTCTTCTTTTGTCACTGATGGGCTAAAGTGCTTGATAAATAGAACAGAAATTAGTCTCTGAAGGACTTCTGTGATGGCACTTGACAGATAAACTGGAATGAAGTCAAGATCTAACGCAGGGTCTATAAATGTAGCAGATTTCCAATTTCACATTAAAATCTGTCCATTCACAAATAAGGGCTAGCATACCTTCAGAAACAGGAAGGTTTTGTCTGTAGGCAGAAAATGTGTGGGAAGTAAGTGCCTGACAGAGGATGTTCTAGATAAATAAGGCAAGGTGGAGAAAGTAGGAGGTTTGGGACAATGACTGCCTAATTCAGGAATGAAGCTCAAAGTACAAACATTCAGCTTAAAGTGGGCCTCCAACCACCACTTTGTGAATGGTTTGAGCTTTACCATATTCATTGCCCTGCTGCATGTGAATCCCTGTCAAAGTCTTAGCAGCTGTGGGGATCTGAAGTAATCAAAAGGAGCCCAAACGTGAAACAAGAACTTGGTGTTCCATTAAGAATAAGCACTTCTGCACTTTGATCTAACAGATCACAGATTTCGCCATTCTTCACTTTTCTAATGCCATTTTTCAGTTTTAATTTAAATATGATTACATTTTTAATGTGATTTACTTCAAATGTTCTTATTAGCAATTGCAGCAAAATGAGGTATAGGAATGATGACAGCAATGTGAATTTTGAACTGATAATAATGGAGTCCTCTTATATTAGTCTACGCAACAACAAGAGAATAGTAATCAATCCTTACTACAAGGTAATTATGGACCTGTGTCACCTCTACTGCATTTGGTTTGAACAAATTTGTTGGTTTTACTTCTTCCACTGTAAAAACAATAACAATTCTCACACTGTGTCCTCTTGAAATTTTTGACTATATCTTTACACCACAGCACCTGAACTACTCTGTGGGTGCCATGAGCCAGTGCCAATAAGAAACTATAATCTGTTTCCTCTATTTCAAGTCATATGGGTGACTAAGAGTGGTTTCTGATGGTCTTAGGCCCAGTAAAGAAAATTACAGGTAGTTTCCTATAGTTTGTCTCATAAAAACCTGTGCCAGGACCCGAGAAGTTCAGTCCATGATTGCTATGAAATCTCCACAGATTATACAACTGATAATACAACAAAACCTGCTATATCCCAAAGGCAGGGATTTGTTCTAGAATTGTTCTCTGAAAACATTTTGTGGAATAAGCTTAGAAGCTCATTGTAAACTATGACAAGCAGTTTGTGGATGCAATTCATGCATTTGTTAATACTCCTGCTCAAAATCCAGATATTCTTCATTTGCTAAAAGGAACCACTTTGATACCAGTGCATCAGCCTGGTGTCACAGAAATGCATGGGAACCTTGGCTGAATGAGTTTTTCCTGGATGAACATGTCTCTCTAATATCTGCAAAGACACCTTACACCTAGAGAGCATTCAGTGCACTTACCCCATCCAATGGGCTAACAAATCACTGCCCTGCAAAGCAAAAGGCAAGCCTGGAAAAACTGGGGGAGACTGGGCAGAGTGGCAGTGTGCTGCATGAGTGGCAGTGTGCTCCAGCTCTTAAAAGGAGATTCAGGCTTTAACTACAAACTTAACACCTACTTCCTCCAAAGATCTCTTGGGTTTGCACAATTTTATTCAAAACCAGAATTTCCCAGTCCAACCTCCCTTTTGGTTCTAACAACAGCAACTTTCTTATAATTTCTTTCAGCCAGAAAACGAAGTGTCACACAATGTGCTTTGGAAGGAAGAAGTTCTGACTGCTGAGAAGACAACATTCAGGAAGGAGCAGCACCTCCAGCTGTTGAGCCCAGTCAATCTTCTTCCCAGTAAATGCTCTAGATTCCTGGCAGAAAAAGGAGCACCACCACCCAATTCCACACCACTAAATCATTTTTTGCCTTGCAGCAGTTTATTCTGGGGTATTACAGGCATGAAATCATTGATATATTACACAAGAGATCAATGGTGCCACTGTATCTGTGACAGTCTAAAGATACATGGCACAGAGTTTGCAGTGAGAGATGGCATCTTTTGCTAGATCAACCAGCACAGTGTTAAAAAAAAAGGAACAAGCTACTGAGTGAAAAAGTAATTTTTTTTTCTGAAGACTTGACATAACCTTCTTCTCAGCCTCTAAGAACTCCTACAACTAAAAAATATTTGCCCAAGGATGACTACCGTTTCTTGATATTTAACTATCACGTGGCCATACAGCAGTTAATTCTATAGATCATTTATTAATGTACCATGTTGTAATACAAAAAATAAGAACGAACATTTAATGAAACATTAAAAATCAAAGCAAGTGTTGAGATTTATCCTGCTGCTGCCAAGATCTGATCCGGTTTTCCACCATTCTTACTAGTTCCAAAGGTTTTGCTCAATGTTTCATTATGTTATCTCAGATTGTGGTTCACGACTGAAGGATCATAAAGAAAATAAAAGAAGAAAGGAGGAAAGATAATATTTTTTGAAACTGCGGTCAATTATTCATCTGGGTCAGCTGCTGTAATGAATGATGTCATGTAGATCTCACTTAGCAACAAAACACAAATAAAAAATATTGTTCCGCCCAATGCAAAGTACTGCAAATTATGTAGATAATTAGCTTATAATGACTAAGTTCACTTTGTGCACAGTCTCAGAAATGTCCCTGTAAATGTTGTTTACGTCATGAAAAGGGCACATTAGGTACAATTTACCACTCTGTACTCACTCCCTGCACTTACAGCAACCCCATTAGAGAAGAGATTTGAAGATACTTGAAGCATGTTGCAATTACTTCACATGAAAGAGAAGTTTTATATAAAAATCCAGTGAAAAGGGATATTTTGGTAACAATATAAAGTCAAAATGCTATAAAAGAGCCTAAAATTTCTTAAGCATTTTATCCTGCCCATGAATATAAAAGGCTACAATTTAATTCCAGGTTAAAATAGCAATTGCATGCATATAAAAACCAAGATGGGTCATTTTGCTTGATCTTCAATTTGCTTCTATAGAGCTAATTACAAACATTTAGCACATTTTTTTCAGAAAGGAAAAAAGACATACATACAGAAATTTGGTTAGTAAGAGAGAAATATGGAGAATAAAAGTAAAATTTTGAGTTGCCTCACTGTGACAGAAATTTTTAACTAGTTCAGTCAATTTTATACACATTTGAAAGCCTGACTACGATGACATGGGATCCATAACTGACTCACTTGGAAATCAGAAGCATTTTATTGTGATTTTAAGGCAATTCATTACATCCTTCATGGTGAAAATGCTGAGTGCATCATGAATACACAGTGGTTTGTATAGCTTGCATTCTGTGTTTTCTGAGAGCATCTGCCGACGTAGTCAATTGTAAAAATCTATCAATTTCAGGAATGACAAGGTCAAAATACTAAATACCTTTGACTAATGTATAGTGACTTCTTAACTGCATACTGATTAATACAGCAGTATCATTTGAAATGTTTTATTTAGACAGACTTCAACCATGTTGTTTTCATTTCTAATTCTTATTTATGGCATGAAGTTAAAAAAAAAAAGAAATTTATTGATAAATATTTTTTTTCACAATTTTTTAAGGTTAAAAAGTCAATTGGTGGTTGGGTTTTTTTATTGTTACATCTGTATTTTTCAATGGAAAAAATTTCTGTTTCAAATTTCCCAATGAGCTCCTGTGGTAGATAGATTACATAAAAACTACGTGGCAACTATTACTCTTTGTCTACGGCAATTTTGCACGGCGTGACTATTTTACATTTCCTTATATATTGAAGAAAATAAGAGAAAACATTTAACCCTAATTGCATTTTCCCAGTAAAATACCTGAAAGTTTACAAATGTGTTTGTCTTGACACATTATCACAATGCCCATCCTGTATTAAACGGTTAAAATTCTCCACTGTGTCTTGGCTTTACTGATACTGATTTCCAAAAGTTGCTGTTTTTTTTATTTTCACATAACCTGGTTATCTAGTGATCACTGGTTGCCTTTGCTAGGATTTTTCACCACTTCTATCCCAAGCATGTTTTTCCTTACAAAACACTCCACCAGTGTTCATTGCCACTTTGTCAGCAATTTGAAAATGCCCTTTCAAGCACTAAAAAGAAATCCAAGGAGTCTAAAACTTTTATTCAAAGTTTGTCAAGTAGCCTAAAATGAGCAGTAGGGTGTCCACACTGGTTATATGAAAGAAACTGAGAATGAACTCTTTATTGATTGCTAACGCATTGATAAAATGTTTGCTAGCTGTGCTCTCACCTCACTCCATCCCTGTGGCCACAGATGATTGCTTACTCATAAACCTTTTGAACCCAATTAGCCACCACAGTAATTATCAGCAGTCCTCATAAACCCCACTAACTTTGTAACAATACACCAGAGCCATTTTCAATGGACTTTGTAATGATGAGCAACACACGCAGCGGTTCTACCCCACACTTGAAATGTTTCTTTCCAAGTGCAGACAATACGAGCCAAAAAAGCAATTTTGCACACAAAAAGCCAGTATCACCTAACTTGGGCAGAGAGCTACGGCTGCAGCCAAGAATGTCATCGCTGTTTCCCTGGGTGACTTGGAAATCATCACGTTCCTGCAACAGCAAACTGAAATGTTCATCTGTTTTATACTGGATGCTGTGAAGTCCAGTTGGTTGAGAAATTACAGCTTTGTATTGATTTCCCACTCCTTTTAAAAGGCTCTACCAGAAGTATTAGTGTTATGCCATCTTTAAATTAATGACATTCTAGTTTTTATAGCCTATGTCTATCACCAACATAAAAAAAATAAAGACCACAGAAAGAGCAAGTCTGTTTTCTTCTGTACAAGGAAAGAAATTGTAGTCAATATTTTGACTGGGCCTGTGAAGAATAACACAAATAAGATTATACAGAAAAAAGAGATCCCACTTGACAAGAAGGTGGTTTTGTAAAATAACACACAATGGGTCAAATCCATTAGGAAGCAAAGGAAGTCCCAAGAATTGGCCGGGGCGAAGGCTGAACAGCATCCATAAATTAGCTGATGCTTAAAACTGTTATTCATTATGCTCTATTTATCAGCTTGTAAAGGCTCCCATTTTAATTTATAATAACACTCCTCCTCAGTCATCACCCTTCTGCCACTTTTTATTACAACAGAAAATTCAGTTTTGTATATCTTGTTCTCCCACAGAGAAGCAGAAATTTATGTTCCTCCTCATCTTTTGATTACAATATGCATTTTTGCCTAGATTCTCCTGGCTTTTACTAGTGCAATAATTAACTGGACAGCTCCCCAGCACCTCAAATCTGTGCCCATGAACACCATGCTGCATCTTGATTTGTCTTCGTGATAGCAGAATATTGAATTCATTTTCAAAGATAAGAATGCCATCCCATTTGATTCATCAAGTGGAATAAAGCCCTCTTGCTGAGAAAGCCATTTGAATGAGGGTTAACTGTGACCTGTGCTCCTCCGCAGTCCTTGGAACATCTGGCCATATGGGCTGTAAGCAGATTAATCCAGTGCTTTGCACTCTCCTCCTTTAAACAGCTTAAAGGTTGCTGTTTAAATAGCACGGCATGCAATTTTTTAAAAAAAAGATCAGCAAATATCCAAAATAACTGGGACCAGATGAATAAAGCCTCTTCACAGGAAATTTTCAGAGGACCTGAAGAAGCAAATTATTTGGAAATTACTTGATTTTGTTGTGGTCTTATGTTTTAACTTGATATATCTAAATTTAATCTTTCCCAAAGTTGTCAAATCCTATCTAGCTTACGTGATTGATCCAGACATACAACTTCCACTATTCCTGCTTCTGACAATTGTAATAGACAGTTTTAAAGTCTGGGTGAGAGAGACCTGTAGTAACACCAGCTTGTCTGGATGAAGCCTTTATGCCTCGGTGAAGCATCCCTCCCAGGGTGCTGGTGGCACTGTACTTTTAGCTTCAGCTGTAGCTCCAAAAAGCTGGAAAGTTCACCCTGCCAGCACTGACCACCCAGCTGGTGCCTGTTAGTGCCCAGAGCTATGTAAGCATCTCGCTTGACGTGTCCTCTGCGGTGCAAGCAGAGGCAAGGCTCTGGCTACCTCCCTCACGCCGGCTGATGCTTTTGGCTGCAGGAGCAATAGCAACCAGACTGTACTGATGAACTAGAGGTCATGTGGAGGACACTAACGCAGAGGCTTTTTTTCTACCTGTTTTATTTTTTTTTTCCCCAACAGCATAATAAATTGCTGATGCTAAAACAACTAATACTTTAATTCAGCGTTCTTAAAATTTATGTTTTCTTGGGCTTTTTCCCCACTGAAAATGGCAACCTCCTCATAGGAGGAATTTTAATTATATTTGAAAACAGGAATCTCCATTTAATTTATTTTAAAATCTAAGGTTTTACACAGAAATAATTATTTTAAAAACAAGTCAGAGTGAAGGCAAGTTCCAAGCCACGTGAAGTCAGTACGAGACACCTTTTATCCCCATCTCTGTTCCTAGGATTTTATTTGGTAAGAGCAGAAGCAAAACCCCACAACCTCAAACATTTGCTTTGTCTGAAGTTGCACTTTCAGGTTTTGCAATACATCTAAATTTTTCTGTTGATTTCCAAGAAATTCATCTCTCAGTTCTTGTACTTCGTAGTTACTGCACTAGACATTTAGTTCTGAACCACTATGCTTTGTGTGGATAGCACGACCAATCCTGGCCCAAATAGTTGTTTTTCTAATTGAGTTTGAAGAAGTTGTCTTCTTCACAGGTGCTGGTGGTCACTGCGGCTCTGCAGACAAGAGGAAGTCTTATTATCTTCATTTTGCGTAGCTACTATTTTTAAAGTTGTCCATCATGATTAGTTGTGGGACTAAATCCTGTCAATTACCAACCATGGTGAGTTCAAGGTTGTCTCGCTAACTTTAAAGAGAGACACTGAGGGAAGTCTGATGATAGCCTCTGAAACAACATCAGAAAACAGCTTCTGAAGTTGGAAATCTTATTAACATGCCTATTACTCTGCATTCCTAGTTAATGGAGAAATTATTAGCAGATAGCACCAAGTTAAGAAAAGGAATGGTATTTTGATTGAGTTATTGAACTGGCTCTATTAAAGAAGACTCCATCACTGAGCTGACAATCTCTGCTCCTCATTCTGTTGTCCATCTTCTAGGAGGAGACCTGAATGAGAGCAGAGTGCCAAAGCTGAGGACAGATTGCACAGGAGACAGATTACAGGAGCATTACCACAACTAAGGCAGTGTTTTAAGGACTAGATCTCACCTCTTGCTTAAGTTGTAGGTATTGTGTACACCAAAAGGCCATCCTGAAACAGGAATATGGCAGCAATTCACAAACTTCTGGCCTGATCCTGCCACTGGCAACACTCCACCAGCCAGCCCAGGTCAGACAAGCGTGTGATGCACGATCCTTGTGGATAATTAACAGTGGACTTTTGGAAACACTGAAGGTCCAAGCAACTCTTTCTTTCAAATACAACGTATGCATCACTGACATATGAATTCTTTATTCCTAGACCATGGCTGAATATAATTTTTCAGTTCTTTAAAAGTTTTTGATTTTACAGTTTTCCCACTCCATCTGGGTTGAAACGAAGACCTTTCTAGTAAAAGCCCAGATCTCAGAATACTGTAAGTTAGGATCTTCATCTAAAATGGAAGATAGCCCACATGAACCTTCTTCAGCTCCCAGTTTCTGCCAGAGATTTCTATTTTATCAGCTCAGTTGGGATTCCTGACTACTAGATTACAGACTTGGTATCTCTTGCTGTGCCCTAGTAACTACTCAATTATTTAAACATGGAATAGGTCCAACAGATGCTATTGCAAGAAACACATTCTGTAACAGCACAGTCAAGGCATTCATCTGGGACACTGGAAACCAAGGGTCAAGTCCTCGTACCACAAGGGGTTTAAAATCTTTATACAAAGAATTAAATTCATGCTAGATACACAACACCACTGGGTCAGGGGAACATAAGTTCAGGACTATAATCTGTCCTAGGATGGAATTAACTCCACCACTGGTTATTGGGAAAATAATTTAACTGCTGAATTATACACAAAATGAGCTCTTACATCTCGTACAATGGCATCCTAAGAAGCAATAGAGATCCTCCTCCTCTACTCAATAATGCAAAAGTTTAATTGACAGTGCTACAGACACTGGTAAATATTTGGTATGAAAACCAGCTATTTTGTGGAAGTGCAGAAGTTTTTTTAAAATAATAAGGTATTAAAGCAAATTTCAGAGTTTGTGGTGGTGGTTCATTTTCTCAGCAACTCAGAAAGGTCTTTGCAGCGCAAGCAACAGACAAAGCTGCCTCGGAACTAGGTATTAAAACCAATATTCCTATTGGGGAAGGGACTCCTGAAATTATGTAAGTCCAGCAAAGATCCATGCTCTTTGCTCAACTTTGTGGCTTCACACCTGTTAGAAACCCAGCACACAATCCCTTGGCAATCAAAACCAAACCCCTACAAATTTAGCTATAGTCACTGGGGGAAAAGCATTTGCCTTCAGCTCATGGTGAGACTGCTGCTGTATTTCCAAGGCTGCTAGGAGGGCTGGTGGTGTAACTCCCCTCATTTTGGGAGACTTTCACCATGCTGATGTTAGAGCTGCAGGCTGTAAGTTTTGTATGGCTTTCAAGGGGTGCAGGAGCAATGGTAGCACTGGATGAGGCTGGACCAGCATTCACAAGCTGGGAACTAGCAGTGATTAATACAGCAGTATCATTTGAAATGTTTTATTTAGACAGACTTCAACCATGTTGTTTTCATTTCTAATTCTTATTTATGGCATGAAGTTCAAAAAAAAAGAAATTTATTGATAAATATATTTTTTTCACAATTTTTTAAAGTTAAAAAGTCAATTGGTGGTTGGGTTTTTTTATTGTTACATCTGTATTTTTCAATGGAAAAAAATTCTGTTTCAAATTTCCCAATGAGCTCCTGTGGTAGATAGATTACATAAAAACTACGTGGCAACTATTACTCTTTGTTTAAGGCAATTTTGCACAGCGTGACTATTTCACATTTCCTTGTATATTGAAGAAAATAAGAGAAAACATTTAACCCTAATTGCATTTTTCCCAGTAAAATATCTGAAAGTTTGCAGCACTGCTCACCCCAGTACAAGGTGCTGCACCTGCCTGGCCACTCCTGAGGCCCCTGAAACCCCTATGAGCACAGAAGAGCAGGCAGATGGAAAGCACAGAATCATCCCATATGAAAAGCCCTGATTCATAACAACTGGATCCAATTTCCTCTTTCTGAAACTCAGTGATTTCATGGTATGAGTGATTCTCTGACTACTGCTAAGATAATGCCTTTGTTCAAACTGATACCCTGCAATAATTTATATAAACACTGTTAATTACACATTTGCACTGTATAGCAATTTTGTCTGTGCCCACTGATTTCCTTCATAAAACAGAGAAATAAAACTTAACACAGTTTTCACAGACATCACCAGCTGCCTGTCTGATTTCTCAGAAATGAACAAAAACAGTGTAGGTGACAGTCAAGACAGGCAAACTCAGTCACTCCCAAATCATATTTACTTTCCATCACTGCCTTTTCCTTTCTGATTCATCTATAATGAATATCCTCCTCTCTTCATTAGATCCAGTTACTGTTTCTTTGTCTACAGTAACATAATCCATGTGGTTTGAAAACACAGTTCCCTATCTCTATTTCTTTCCCTTTACCATTAGTATAATTGGGATGAAGCTTTGCCCACGAGACCTACAGATAGAGTTCACAGTAACAAGGTATTAGAGGAGGTTAAAAGCGAGAGACCTTTAAGGCAGGAGGAAACACACTGCAGCAGCTGCTCACATGAACAAGCCTTGGGTTCGCGAGGCTCTGAGCGCCTGCTGCCGCCGCGTTACACATGAGGAACTAAATGTGATGCCCAAAGGCAGAGTATGTGCATTTGACAAGGTAGGATGCCTTCCTCCCACCTGGGTGCTTTCAGGCACAAAAAGAAAAGGGCCAGCTCTTCAAAGCCACATTGCAGCAGCTTCTCAGCCAGTGCTGCTGCTGCCACCGGTTTTCAGAAGAGGACAACAGGATTCACTCCTGTTGAACTCCTTCCTCATGGCTCTCAGAAACAGCACTGCAAGATATCCACGTATCACAAGAAAGACACAAAAAGATTTATACAAGAGGGAAATTGTAAGATTTCTATACTCTTTAAAATAAATCTCTTACCCTGCACAGTGACTTATCTTTTCCAGGATTATTTTCACAGCCACGGATTTCCCTTACTTCTTCACTAAGTGAATATCCAAAGTAAGACTTTAGTACTAAGACATATGGAAATCAAACAAATCAAGATCCATATAAGCTGGTGTCCTCTGGCTGACCTGTCATGTGTGGAAAGCAACTTAATCCTCAGATTTTGGACTGCATCCAGTCTATAAAAACATGTGGACTGTGAGGAGAGGATTGGGAGGCAGGCTGAGCTGCAACAGGCAGTAGATGCTGACACTGCTCAGCAGTGCCCTCAAAGAGCTAAAACTCCACAGGTCGGTGGCATGCATCCCCTTCTGCTGCTGCTTCTGTCCAGTTTGGCTTGTAAGAGAGGAAGCTTTGAAACAAAAAGCAACTCTCTGCTGTGAGATCAGCAACTGTCAAAGCCTATCAAACCGGTAAAGGGCAACCTCAGGTCTCATCTCTGATGCTGGGTGTTAGAGTTGGCAAAAGAGCACTACAGCACATGTCCTGGTATTTGTTTCTGCCAGCTGTGCTCTATTTTGTATTTTGGGAGAAAAGGATTGAGCTTTTAACTGTAGCTTATTTCAGTTCCTTTGCCTTTCTACAACAGAATCTAATATTAACAGTAAGCATAATCTGAAAACTGTTTAAGAGGAATATATTACAGTAAAGTAATGAAGTGGTCCCTTCTCAGCATATTACTGCCTGCTATTTGTCAGCATTTTACAAAGCAGTAGCTGTCCCTGCTCTGTTGCAATTGTACATGCCTGTATCCTGCCTGTAACAAAGAGAGGGCTGGCTCAATCTGTTTGACCACTGACTCTGCCAGAATGCCAAAATGCTGCTGTGAGCATCAGAGGAACATGCCAAAGATTAGACAAAGAAATCCTGTGTAAACCAGCAGAACACAACTGCTCTGGGCCCTGCAAGGGAGGTTTGCCCTTTGAGCTGCCCAGCTTGTCAGTGGGTCTCTTCCAGGCCATGCACCAGCAGGCACAGAAACTGGAGCCAGGGGCCAAATGCAACCCATGCCAGAGCTGGCAGCCAGAGATGCTGAGGGATGCACTGGTCCAGAGTCCAGAAAGGTAAGAGGCAAGGCCTGGCTGTCCTGTCCCCTGGAGGAGTCAGGACAAGGATCAAGGAGCAGAAACAACTCTGCTAGAGGAAGGGTGAGGGACAAGGCTCAGTAGCAAGAGGGATACGCAGCTGCTGCCAAGAGACACTGCAAGCAGACAAGGTCAGTGGAGGTTATTGAATCCTCTCCTAAATGAGCAGGGCACACATTTAGTAGTTGGATTTAGCAGGCCATTTCACTGGAAGAGCTGAGCTGTGGAGCTCTGAGCTTG
Source organism: Oreocharis arfaki (assembly GCA_013398015.1). NCBI lineage: Eukaryota > Metazoa > Chordata > Aves > Passeriformes > Paramythiidae > Oreocharis > Oreocharis arfaki. The sequence goes on along the minus strand of VZRR01011972.1, from coordinate 1,841,518 downwards.
GGTAGAACCTGCTACCCGAGCCAGAGCCCATGCTGCAGCAGCAGAGAGATAATAGCACAGTGAGGGAGGAGGAATTCAGCTTGAGCAGCTTCGCTCTAGCGTGCTAAACCTACCCTTGCTTATGGAGAGCTGGAGCCTGCAACTTTTTTGGCAGAAAAGGGATGAGAGTTAGGAGCCACCTCCAGGTCTTTCCCACCTCGCTCCACAGCCCTACAGCACAGGAAGCACGGCCCATCACACCCTAGGCTATGGGACAATCAGGTCTTCAACGAGGCCATGTTGCCATTACCCTTCAGAAAAATACACTGGTGTGTGGACCAGTAGCACACAAACATACTAGGACCACTCTTTTAAAAAAACCTCACTTGAACTCACCTGCACGTTTTGCCTTTTGATACCTAACAAAGCTCTCAGGTCCCTTTGAACCCTCATTCCAGCTCTTTTAAATAATAAACTCTCGCAAGACAGGCACAAGAAGGAAAAGGGTCCTTCACTACAGAAATCCGGCGTAAAACACTACCCTTTAAATAGTTTTTTAGGTATGATATTAATGTTGCTGAAAATGGCAGAATTATATAAGCTCCAATGTAAGATTTTTCACATTTCATGGAAACACAAGTACAAACCAGCACGTTTGTAATTCATTACATGGACATCCATAAAACCCCGGTCTTATAAAATGTAGTGTCAGGAAAAAACTGATTAAATGATGCTGTTCTCCCTCAGGGAAAACCTACCTAAATTAAAAGAAATTGTGTTAAAGCATGCATTTCCTGCTCCATTTCACTTATTTACCATTTCAATAAATTTATGCTAGGCTAAAAAATTTCAAAAATCACTGAGTGTCAGGTGAACACTGAAAAATATATGCATTTATTATACTCACCTATTTAGTCTTAATGCTTTTCAGTTGTCTACTTTCGAAGGTTAAGTTTTTTTTTTGGGCTTAGTTTTGTCATCTTGACATTTTTAATAATCTGAATATTTTGCTGTGTTAGCCTCTGGCATAACTGGAGCTTCCTGCTTTAATTTTGGCCAAGAAAAGCGCTTGAAGTGAAGAGTCAATGCTATTTTGAAACTACATTCAAGTATTCTCATGTATTAAGTGTGAAATTAACAAAAATCTTTGGTGACCCTTCACAATAATTGCATCAGTATTCATTTAACTTCAATTTAGGAAGACAGTTGTATTGTGAGTGACTAGATGATTACTGAGAATATATCTGAAGATTATCAAAGAATAATAGATATTTTTTATTTTCCTGTCTTTGATTTGAGTTTGTATCTATTATGCAGCTGTGAATTTTAGTGATTCTTTTCTTATTGTTCAAGTTGCTACTCTGTCAAAATATAACCAGCTTTAAAAACATTAAATTCATACCTTAGACCACTGACACACATATAGAGGTATTAAGAAAAAAAGTATCATACTTGTCTCCTCAAAATGAGGATGTTCACTTCATGTTTCCTCTCGCATATGCTAGTCTGCAAGAGAGTATGTTGCACGGTATGAAGTGTGTGACATCTGCTATGGCTATTAACGAGCTGGCACATTTGTTCTCCTTCAATTAGTAAATTGAAGGACTCAGGGCAAAACTGTGAAGGCTGAGGCAAAGGCAGATTTCATTGACTACTGCATTTTCTACATGCTGGAGGCAGCTCGGGAAAAACTGTTTGAGTTGTGTTCTGACACAGTAGGGGACACTAAGCAGCCAGGTGCCAGTCATCATCTCAGTGTAGCACTATCACTCAGTTTGTCTCTCCCAAATTCAAGTTCCCCTCTACTTTAAACTTTGTTCATGTTTTACTGGGGAAATTTTTGGTTGCTTTCTAGACTGATGAATCAGGTGTAGGGAGGGACAAGGCCATGCAATACTGCTGATGCAAGACCTGTTTTGCAGCTTTAATTATATCATGATATCAAGAATACGCACTTCTGGGCAGTGATTTTCATTATGAGAATAATTTCTAGATTCAATGAGTTTTTGATAGATTTTCAGTTTCTTGTCCACCTTTTTGAACACCAGGGAGGGACCAACTGGAAAAAACCATTTTTTTAAAAGGCTTAGACATTGTTCAAACACCTTCCAGTGCAAAAACCCACAAAAAGAAAAATGACAGATCCAACTTTTTCTATCTGCTGACTGGTAAAAATAAGAATTCAATAGGAAAGCAAAAAAAAAAAAATCATATAATTCCTTGCTTTTAACTATTCAGAATTTAACTTTCATCCTGTACAGAGAACGTGGAGTTCAGCAGAGTATCGCAATGCAATGTGCAAAATAAAAAAGGACAATTTTGGCTGAAAACACACCAAAATTCACCTAAATGAAGGTACCATTTGGAATAAAGCTTTTAAACATAATAAAAAGGCACAAAGGAAAAAGAGAAAAACCAGGATACCACAGATATCATAACCAAGTCCAAGGTAACTGATAAATAAAAAAGAGAAGTACGAGAAATTTATAACTGGCATAGATCCATTTCTATGTAGATGGTGTATAATGCACAGAGAGGAGTGTTTAACTCATATTTTTCTGTTTTCACAACAAAGACGCTTCTAAGAGCATGATGAAGTATTTTCTAGCACTTTCAAGAAAGATATCAAAGAGCATGTACAGGAGATAAATACTTTTCAGGCTGTAACCCTGAAAAACTTGCACAGAAGAACCTGTTTCTTCTGGAACTCAGTCAAGCTTTTGAATAGAAGTAAGCTAATCTGCCTTTAATCAAAACTTTTTATTCAGTTAGTACTTAGTGACTTAATATTTTACTTAAAATGCAGATTTATAGCTAGTCAACACCTTGACTCTGAATTAATGCAGTGTACATGTCTCATTAGCAAAGAATTTGGCATGAAGGAGAAGATCAGTACATCAAAAGACTTGATGCTGTGGTTCCTACATCTTTGTCAGATGTAGGTGAAGGAATTTACTTTGAAGCAGCATTTGTCTGTTTCTGAGATTGAAAGTCTCCACCTGCTGGGGCTCAGTGCTCGTCATGGCCACTCATTGTTTTGGATTCTACCCTCAGAAAGAGCGAATGACACGTTATTCATGAGCACTTGGAGGGGATTTTCCAATGTAGCTTCCTCCAGAAGAAATTTAAAATCTAAAATTGTGATCCTAACCAAACCAGAACGTACTAAATGGAGATGATGCGGGGATTTGCTTCAAACCAGCCCAAATACCACTACAACCGTAAGCATTCATTTAAAGTAACAGAGTTTCTTGCTGTGCCACCATCCATGTCCCACCTCCAGAGATTTGACCTAAGACTTGTATTTAAGAGGATGATTTATAACACAACCAACATGTTACAGAAAAATTGCATGTCTCCCCTGAAGTTCTCCACAAGGTCAACTCTCCCTTTGGCTTGTGGGTTCTCGATAGCATCCCTGTAAGCTGGGAAGCTGAACAAAGCACTTGTGAAGGTGCCATGAGAAAAGCCTTCTCCAGATGACCTACCTGAAGACAAGAGTAAAAACTACAAATAATTTTGAAAGGCTATAGTACTATGGCCAGGGCTGGAAAGCTTTATTGCCTGAAAAAAAATTTTCAGGGTGTGAAAGAAGGAAAAGCAGCAATTTACACAACTTCTTCAGGGCTAAACTGCTATCTCATATTTAGGAGCTCTTGGTGTCAAGTATCCTTAGTTACCCGTGGAAACTAGGCCTGTGTGAGTCAAAACCACATAGCTGAACAAAAATAAACACAACTGAAAATCTTCATTTGAGCTGATGCAGATAATAATTTTTCTATACGCTTTCTTTGGTAAATTGAAATGAAGATTTGAGAATTGTCATAATTTTGGGGCATTTATGGTAAATGTAAAAAAATTAAGAAATTCTGGATTCCTTTTATGACAAGAGTCAATTGACTTTCAAACACCAAGGAAGATGCAGCTGTACTAACATGCACAGTACCACTGTACTCTGGAAGTCAATCTCTCCAACCAGCAAGTCATTTCCCAGGCAGAAGGAAGTGTCTTGCTCAAATCTCACCTGACTGATTCAGCACAGCAACTGGAATTCATAGAACTCTTCTCCAAAGATAGGACTCTAGCCATCAGACTGTAAATGTAGTATAGGCAAAGAGGAGCCTCTAGTCCCTCTTCTCAAAGCTGCTGAATTTTGGCTATATTTTTGCAAATTCAAGTTAAATTGATTGAATTTATCACGGAGAGAGAGAATGGTGCTGAGCCTGTAGCTCATGTGCTAATAAGGAAGGTCCACCACATTTCCAGTTGCATCTAAAAAGGCTCTAATTCATCTTTCTAACAACTCTCAATGAAAATAAGCTTTGAGTAAAGAGAAAATAAGATCTTTTTTTTCCTAGAAAATGTTCTTTATTCCTTCCGTTATCTTCTAACTAATCCATACAGCACATGAATGTCAACTTCCTAACTTTCATCTGTCCCTTCAGCGAGAGAAGTTTTCAGATAGATGCTTTCAAAATGGAAAATGTAAATTACAAATTGAACATCTGTAAGGTAATCATCTGGTGAAGACCAGTAAGCCTTCTCAGGAAAATACATGAGTTTTGGTTAAATTATTCTGAGCTGCAGAAATGGGCTCTTGGGTGTCCATGTATGTATGTATATATAAATAGACACACACATCACAATTCCAGTTTTAGCAAGGGGAATATGCACATCTTGTCTCATTACTCACATTCCATTTTCTACTTTGCCTAAAATAAATTTAATTACATCCCAGCATGGAGTATCTTTGAATTTTTGTTCGGAAGGAGTACCCACCTTTCTAAAGTCTTACCTGGTTAAGCTCTTTTCAGAGGAACAGCTCTCAATTCCCTCTTACACAAGGAGTACAGTAGAAGGAACAATTTGCCAGCCTATGTGCAAAAAGCTCTTACACAAAGAAATCTTTCACAGGTCTGCTGTGCAGCATGAAGGCAACTCTTCGGATCAGCACTGAAGACTTCTTTTGCATATAACAGTAATGGCTTGACTTGCTAGTACCTTCCATTTCAGAGGCTGTAAATCATGTTTTTACTGTTGGTAGGATAAAGTATTAGGGTATTTTTAGACACTTCACCCTGTGTATACCATATGTAAGGAAAACAACCTTAGGTGCAACTTAGCCTACATATTTCACATTAAGTCCCATATTTTTTTAATACAGAATGGTCTGGCATATTTTTCTTCAACTATATGCAATTTCATGTTATGGCTTGCCAAGTTATTTTAAAGAGATTTATAAAGACAGCTCATAACATCTTCAGAGGCTGAAAAACTGTTATATCTGTAGGAGGGATGGAAAGGAATCCGAAAATCATTTTCTGGAAGGGGCTAATGGCTGAGAGTAGGAGAAGAACCTAAGAACAATTTCAATGGTATTTACAAGAATGCATTTTTCATTTAGCTCTTGGAAGAGGCTCTCACATGGGTCAAATGTGTCTTGGCAATTCGTCAGTAAAATGCAATTTGAGTTTGAAGCACTCTGAACTAAAGCTTCCAGAGTCTTACTTGTGGCCTGAGAAGGAAGGTTTAATTTCAGTAACTGCAGACCTGATTCTCTATTTCCCTTCTTAAACCACTAAGGTCACTAACTTGGTGAATACATCCCCAAAGTGACACAAAAACCAGCTCCTGAATGTCAGTACCAGAGAAACTGCCACCATGGCCACAGGCTACAGGACAACTGGAGAAACGGTGTCAGGGCTTCTGTCATGTCTACATACCGGAAAAGACAGAGGCAAAAGCAGAGATGAAACAATCACACCTTAGGCACAGACATTACTGTGTGACCCCTCACTGTGGCCCAGAGCATTTTATTCAGTGTCAGTTTGTTTAGTCTCCAAAGGCAGCTGAATTTTGTGGCTGCATAATCTATTCCAGCAGGTCAGAGGAGTTCCCCACCGAACAGGCTGTACTGAGCAATGACCCAAAATAACAACTAATGAAGGTGGTAGGCACACCAGAAAAGCATTTAAATGCTGACAGAAAGAAAAGCCTTGGAAAAAATCCTGCTCACAAAGATGATAAATATCTTTACAGATAAATATCTTCACAAATAAATATCTTCACAAAAGCTGGTGGTACATCCACTACCTCTGTTTACACACTCCTTTGTGAAACAGCTGCTTTACAGTCACAGAGAGGATGTTGCCCATAACCCATCACACATCAATCTCCAGAGAATCCATATGGAAATCTTAATGTCTAAGCCCCATTTCTGGTCAAATAAAACTTCTCTTGAGTCCTAATGCTCAAATTCTACAGGGATGATACTACTTTCATTCCATAGCAATTACGGGGAACTCTTCTCAACAACACAGCCTGCTGATGTACTTTGATGATACAACGGCTTTGCTACATAAACTCATGACCGTATTTTCCGTACATCCATGTGCAATTAAGTGTCACTGCCTTTTCTCTTAAGTAGAAAAAAAGATTTAATCTTGATGCAATTAAAGAGCATATAATAAACAAAGCAGAGTTTCTACTCAGAGAAAACATCATTTAAGTTACTTTTTTTTTGCTTCGAACAGTGAGAAAGAACAAAGATCCCATGAAAAGACATGATACATTTTAATTTCCTTATAACAATCCTTATCAAACTGAAAATGATTTTACACTAAGCTTGAAAATGTTAGCTAGCTGCCTAAACCTCAGGCCACTCAAGAAAAAATAACTTTCAGTGGAAAGGACAAAAAAGGTAAAAAATGCTGTATTGGATAATTCATTTACATAACTTATTTAAAATGCTATTGTTTAGGATAAAGATTATCTTTGTTAAAAAAAAAAAGAAGCAAAAATTCTTCTGACTGCTACTATGCTACTATACTACTACATAGACATTTGGTGAAGACTGGGAATATTGCTCTAAGTCTCAGTCAAGCAGCGCTATTAAATATGTCATTACATGGAACACTGCAATTACACAGAACAGTGACTTCCACAAAACTCATTTTAGACTCGTCAATTCTAGTAATTTATGCCTACCATCACCATAAGCAAATGGGATGAAGAACTCATTTTATGACTGCTAGCTGAAAGAAGATACAAGAGGACAGGAAGTCATTGCCTGGACCAATATTTTATTTATTTTTTCCTCACTTATAGAATGGGTCTGCTAGAGCACCTGTAAAAACATAAAAATGGAATAACACAGTACATTGACTACACAAGGTTGGCAAATGTTATGTTATAAAAGAATCCTATAAATATTTATATATCTCCAAGTAGACAACTGATAAAATACCAATACAAAGTGCTAAGAATAAGAAGAGGATTTTCTGGGTTTTTAAAAAACAATAGAAGTCCTGACTGCACACTGCAAATGGGCTCTTCTTTGCAGTCCTTGATCTGGAACTCTTGTCATGCTCTGTAGAGAATGTAATGGTTTGTCCAAGCTCACCCACAGATCACATACAGAAAAAGAAGGCCTTTGATGGGATTTGGAAAGGTTAACAGCTCAATTTCTAATCAATGTATTGCTGAAAGTCAAGAAGGCTTTAAAGCTTGTTGAGCTAGTGAGATGCACGGAGTTACACAAATAGTAAAGAATTAACGTGTAATGATTAGCTTACTCATAGAATAAGGAAGGATAAAGGTAAGAAAGTGATGCTCGATGAGATTCCCTCACGAGTGTCTTTTCCCCTGGGACTGAAATCTTCCCAGGAATAATGTAGACAATCATACTGATTTTGAACAACCTGACCCACACTGCAGAACTGGTTAGAGAAAAAAGAAAATGAAAAATTTCCATCTTTCTGATAAAACTCCAGAGGGAATTTCATAGATGGGATGCAAAACAGCCATTTGATTAGTATCAAATAACTTTTTTGGCAAATTCTACAATGTTTTTGGAAACTCCTTGCCCTTGTATCCCCAGTTTAGAGGCCTAGCTGAATCACTCACAAATTCTGAATATGTTGTTCAATGTGTTCCATGACATTTTTAGTAAAATATACAATGAATACATTTTCCCAGTTCTCAGATAACTCAAGTAATTAAACAAAACTGGGACTTGGCCAGGACATGGGAACTAACAAAATTACAAAAAAGTCACAGGAATATTTAATGATGCAAAAATTATAATACAGCTTTTGCTCTCCTTTATGGACTCATGAGGGAAGATTAATTGGGTGCAGGCAGAGAGAGAATGGTCTTGTGACTGAGCAGAAGTACTGTCTGGGTGTAATTACTGCCAAGCTACGATATAATTACCCTAATGTGTGAGAGGTGGAGAGATCTCAGTGTGACATGTCAGCAAAGAGTATGGGGCAAGATAGGCAATAGGAATTGTGGAAAGCAGGGACACCTGCACACTCATTCCCTGTTTCACTGAAAGCATTTCATAAATTTAAAGATGTCAAGCAGTGAGAACTTAGGCAATGCTAGAATTAGTGGTCTGTATTCAGCATTTGTCCTTATTTATCTTTCTCCCTCAAGGCATAAGAATAGTTTTTAATGACTTGAGCCCATTAAATTTTTTCCATATGCCTCCTATCTCATTGAGTGAGTGCATTAAATAGCACTTTATGTTCTGTTATCTCCTTGCTCAATATACTGTGTACATTTCAGTAGAGAAGGTCTCTCCTGAATGTCATAGATACACTCCCGGGCTGTTTTGTAGTAGACAAAGGACCATCAGGTGATTTGAAAATTTTATTTATATATTTTCTTGACCTGTAAGGTGAGAGAATAGATATCAGCACCATTTTATAGATATATTACTAACTGAAATAGAAATTGAAATTGAGGCTACCTACTACTTTTAAGCTCCTTTTGAGACGCCCCAGGATTTTCAGCAGAGGTAACACTTGTACAGAGGTTGATATATTCTGAGAACAATTCTTTTAAATTAAGCTGTGCCTGGCTTTGCCAATACTTCTCCAAATTAGAACCACGCTGCTCTCAGGCAAGGCACAACTGTACAGAGAAACCTACAATTAAAGGCTGTGGCAAGTCTGGTTTGTGTGCTTATTCACTAAGGCACAGAAAGCAGCATGAACTAAGGAAAGAATCCTATTTCCTTGGACCAGAGTCACCGTAACTGTATGACTATGCCACCTCCTCCAATAGTTCCATGCACTGTACCCCTCAGCTCTTGCAATGACAGATGCAGAATGCAAACAGCAGCCTTCCTAATCATACTTAGTTCTCCATTTGAGTGAACAGCAACACAAACACTCTCTTACAAGAGACCAAGAGATTCCCCTTCCAAAGATTGTGAATTTATCAGGAATAGTTTGACAAAACCTACAAAACTGGTTTTCATTAAAAATATAAAATGAAAATAATTTGAACAAAGTATTCTAAGTCTTGCAATAAATATAATTCATATAGGACCTGATTATCTTACAGTCTGCAGCGAATGGAGGAGGGGAACAAAGTGGCTCTCATTTGCACTAAACAAAGGATGGTGGTTCGTGCATCTATTTGGACTCCTATCTTTAGTTTCCAAGCATGATTTCCAATACATGCAGGAGCAAGTCTTATTCAGGTGAATTAATTAGCTCAGAGCATCTGAACCGACATTTTCACCCTCAAATTTATGATAATGTGAAGCAGTTGCAGTCTACTCCCTTTCTGAATTTCACTATTTAAAAAGCAGAATATTTATTCTATCTTTCTTTTATAAACCCAGTATAGGATTAAAGGTTTTTTATCTGTTCCAAATAACTTACAGCAGTTGAAGTCTTGCTGCCAGCCTGTCTCCCTGTGTCTCACAAAGCATTAAGAGAACTATTTCCTGAACCTCATACTTCCCTAGTTTTAACATCTTAAAATCAAATTACAAGCTCAAGGATCACAATCACAGCCTTGGAACTGCAGCCTAGCTTCTTTTACTCTATGAAATGAAAATTGCTTGAGAAGTAAATCAATACCAAGCCTTGTATAGTGAACAGCAAAGATACCAAAGCATTGCTCCTTTTCTGCTGCAGCATTGTATTCTGAAATCAAAATCAACACAACAGCTTTCACAATTAATGGGCTGTGCTGGTGAGCACTGCTCTGTTCCTGTAAAGATCTGTGCATAAGGCACTACAAACAAGTCTCGGGAGAGATTTGTCAAAGGCGACTCTTGTTCCAATTGACATTGTATTCTGGTGCTGAGAGCTGAACGGTAAAGTTCTGATTAACTAATTTTCCTTTCACTATAAACATTTTCTTTTTCCCTTGAAGGTCCATTCAATCTAGAAAACTGATAGCCCTTGGCAGTACTGGTTATTCTAATGTGATCAGTAAATATGCAAGAAGGCTTTGACTTCTAATTTCTCCCTGAGTTTTCAGCTCTGTCTGGACTCTGCTCAAGGAATGAACAAAAGCACAGAGTTTCAGCAAGCCAATAACCGATGTATTTACAGAAATGAGCAGTTCTGTTCTCTGATCTGTTTTTCGGTCTCTGCACAGGCAAACAAATAACTTAAGTGGGAGTTTTGCCTGTGTAATGAATTTAGGAAGTCTTCCAAAATAGGAATAGGATGTGTGGAGAGCAGCACTGCAATAAATAGCCATGGTTTTTTTCACCTCCAATTTTCTGCAGAGAAAGAACAGAGATGGGATTGAGCAACAGAATTCAAGATTCAAATCAACAACAGAATGAAAAAATTCTGATATACTTCATTTCTGACCTCTGAATCTCCAAAAGCCAGGCACAGGCATTACATATGGAAAGTGAGAGAAAGACTGCCACTATTTTCTTTGAGTTTTAGAAGAATTTTAAAAACTACGTAATATACATTTAAATTATTCACAACAGGACACATTAAGATAGATCCCTGTTCTGCAAATGGCAGGAATGTATAGAATTTGTAAAAAGAAATTCCAGATGCGTAGCTAAACCTTTTTGAGTTGCAGTAATATTTTGTCAATATTTACCATTTCCCAGATCACTGAGTTTTTCTTGGGTTTTGTACTCTTTGTTTTGCCACTGAAAAAATACTGTGCAGTGAAACTGTTCATTAATCCCTGCAAACATGTTCTGGAAGAGAATAAGTAAAGAAAAATGCTGTTTAGTGGATGAACAATCATAAGCAACATAAATTGGGCTTGAGGGAGAGTATAGTACAGAACTATAGTCTCCTTTATCCTAAGTAAAAACCATTAATTATGGGCTCTAGGATAAATTTCTAGAACTCTTGTGACTTCAGCTTGTTTTCCCCTAAGCTTTTATGGAAAGCGCAAGAAAGCCCAAGCGCCATTTTCAGTTGAAATTTGTTTTTCCTTCAGCTGGAAATGAATGGAAGCTAGAACTCCGCCTGTCTGAGAAGATACGAAATGTCTGTCCTATTGATCCTCCTGACACTTGCTTGGTTTTGATCTGGACACTGAACAACAAACCCCAAAAATCCATTGTTATACTGCCTTAGTGAACAAGAATTCGATCCAAATTGAGGAAATTTTTACTTTGTTTAATGACACAGCATCCACAGTGGTGCCAGTGATTTAAGGTAAGGATCTGGTCAATGCTTACCTTGTTAAGCCAATGCTTTCATGTTAATAAATGATATTACGAGGAAGAAGTAAAGAGCCCAGTAATACAGGTATCTAATCCTGGCCCTGAATGAAGAAGTCAGAGCTGTGCCACACAGAGAATCCCTCCAGATTGGATCTGGACACTCACTTGCACAAAGGCTTCAGCTAGTACCTTCCTTTTCAGATGATAAACTCCATAAGGTGCTCCACAGTGCATGACAAGCCTGTGCACACTAGCCCTTTATGGGAGGGGAGGCATGCTTAAAGCAAGAATTTGATTGTTTGGAATAACACTTTTGGCCCAAACTGCATGACTCGGTCCATTTACATCATGAAATGCTATATTAAATCTAAAAACACATTATCTTACCCATTGAGAAGTCTTCTATTAAGTCTACTACGAACTAGGTGATAATATATTTGAAAAAAACAATGCACTGGATAGAGTAGACCTTGATTTTACACTGTCCTGAGAGACATCTGAAATCTCTCTGACATCAACACTCTGAACAAAAAAAAAGTACTGATTTCATGGGACTTAGGGAAATATAACCTCAAATGGACTCTGTGTAACAGATGGATTGAAGTATTTGGGACCCGCGTGCTTGGGGTTTATCTGCCAAAATACAAAGGACAATGGGGAGTGTGGTAAATGTTATCAAGGAGTTTAGGAAGAAGGGATTCTTTTATCTTTCTCACTTCCATAATCTTGGGCTGGCTGGGCAAAGCACTAATGTGCTGTCTAGACATTTATATAGAAGCTGATTTGGTTTGTGGGAGAGTGAACTATATCAATGACTAATTACCCTGTATCTTACATGAGCCATCTTCAACTGCCATATATTTTACCAAGATGAGCATATTAAGAGGCATAAACTCTATACGGTAAATCCTGAAATGTCCCATTTAACTCAATTTTCACAGATAAGAAATGCAAAACAGTCTTTCCAGTGTACCATGGCTTTCTGCAGGAAGTAAATCCATTAGAAAACGAAAGCTTTCTAATGCAATGACAGGGTGCACAGTCTCATGATCTGCATGTGGGACTGGCACTCACAAATTATTGTTCCGGCTGCCATCAGGCAGCTCTCTTGATCAGATCTAATTTACTCGTCTTTTATCAAGCCATGTGAGAGACATCTTAATCATGAAGGACAGGATTTAGCTTACCTAATGTCAGCTTTCTGAGGTTAGGCAGATGGTACTATCCTCAAGGCAATGCTTAGGGTCAGAGGAGTGGGGCTCCTCTTTGAGACACCTGTTGTGGCATTGAGTCCATGACCCTTCAGGGCCTCCGGTCTCTTGCTGCTATCATGAGATCACAGACATTTGGCCTAAACCTTGGTTTTAACCTTCTTAAGCAGGGTGGGATGAATCCTGTGTTTCTTTCTCAGAATACTAACGACAAAGGTGAACCAAGGTTTTAAAATTTGCAACTGGAGACTCAGCTTTCCCCTAGATGGTGGCTATGCGATGCCTTTGTTTTTGTTAAATCCATAACAGAGAGAGGATCTCACAGGTATTTAAACTAGGACTATACTCAATCAGATTAAACTGAAGAAAATGTCCCTGTGAGATGTCAACCACCCAGATAATATGATTGACTGATCTAAAGGCAGCTGAAAACATTAAACACCAATTAGACAACATTAGACAGCATTTGCAAGTTTGCTGCTCTAATGGCTGGTAAGCACAAAATCTAACATGAGAACAAAGCTATCAACCTGAAAACACCTGATTTCTCTTATTGTCCGCAGAAGATGTTCCAAACTGGCTACTTTTTATCTATCTGATGCTTTGCAACACAATTTTGCATACAAATAGAGTGAAAGAGCAATAATATGAAGGCCTTCAGATAGCTGCCTAGATCATGTTGGGTAACTCAGGAACAGCTGAGATGAGAAGATGGTTGAATGAGAACATGAAAATACGTTTAGTTTAAATATTAGATATAAATTTCAACAGGGACTTTTTGAAATCACATTCCATCTGGCCGTCCTTAAATAGTCTCGTGCTTGAACTTCGTTATGCTCTTGAAAGCAAATAGGCTGAAAGCCTCTCTAAAATACAAAGATTCAGTAGCACTCAGAGATATTGTTAATAAGAAGGCAAGCAGCGCACAGAACATAATGTTACATCACCGGCCTTAATTGTTAATGCCTTGTTAATACATACTCTGAATCCTGAGCTAATGTACTATAATACTGGTTAGGCTAAATATATTGTGATCAGGTTTTATTACTCCCAAATAGAAAGCTCTGTGTATTAAAAGTAAATGTATGCATTTTACTAAAATTTATGTGGGAGTAAACTGACCAGCTTCAGTAAAATTGCACAAATTGACCCCAGTGTTGGTCAAGGCATCTTCCCAAAATGTTCTCTTCTTATATTTTCCATTTTTCTTTCCTGCAAATCAAGTTAATACAAATATAAATAGTGTAAAATATAATGAATAACTGCTGTGAGGTCAGAAATGGGTCAAAGAAGGATAAAGAATTAATCTCAAGACCAAAGGCCATTATACTTCAGATATGCAGCTCAGAAATGGAGGAACTCTATAAATTTTAAATGAAATTTCGCAGGCTGAGGCTGGTGTGATTGACATCATTTTCTAGCCACCACAGTCTGAATTCAGTTTGCTACTATGCACATCCACGTGCGTGAGAAACACTACTGAAGTGAAAACACAATATACTTTCCGGGAATTGATTAATTGTCATCATCCACAAGAAATGCATTAATTTAATTAATTAGTTTGATTCAAATTCATTGATTTTCCTTTTTTTTTTCCTGAGCTAGATAGTAGTCTCAATTCATTATAATATGCCAGAATAGTATATCCAAACATCACTTATCTATGGAAAGATTGGTGTCAGCTAATATTCTACAGTTCCTAGTAGCTGGGACACCTATCTCTAATACAGTGACAAGACATACAACTACTTTTATACACACCAGTATCAGGAATTCCTAATATGATTCATGTACAAAGGGTAGTTCTGAATACCTGCTGATGCAATATCTTAACCTCAGAAATTTGATTAAACCTTGTTAGTGGCAGAGTCCTTCTTTTTCACATAGTTACCACAGCCCAGTATTGGCTGCCTCGCTAAATGTGATAGATCTTCCTCTCAGTTTGTTGTTTGAATTATCTTCCTGTTTTTTATATTCAGCTTGAGGACAGTAATAGCAAACACAATGAAAGCACAATACTGCTGGAACACTGCTTACAGAGCCTGCCCAGGGGACGAGCCACATTCTACTCAAAGCTAATGGCTGCAGATTGATCCTAAGGAAGAAGATAAAGGAAAAACTAGTAAAAGGCCAAAAATCCAATCTGATGCTCCAGCACATGTCCAAATACCTATATTTTAATTACTTCAATTATGGAGGAAATGAGGACTTTAGAGACAATGCTGCCTTGCCTAGCACAGCCTCCCCTTTCTCAAAAAGGCATTCACTTGACTTTCAGGACTCTGAGATTCTTTACAAGAGTTAATGTCCTGTGATTTACCTCACATATCACTGCAGTGGACAAGAACATCCTCTAATAAGCAGCTACTCTAAGTTTTGTGACAAACTTCACAAGAAAATTTCAGAAACTATCTACTTTTCATCCTTCCTGTGTTCTGTAGCAGGCTCACCTAAGTCACACTTAAGGCCATATCCAGAGAAAGCTATTTCTTTTGCTTCATTTTAAAATTTGGTTTAAACTCGGTTTTAGAGGCTTAGCCATCTATCTAAATTTATTGGTAACGAACAGTGATAATCGACCCTGAAGAAGAAGCCCCAGATGAATGGACTTCAGCACAAGAATATCAAAACTTCATGTGACAGAAAGGCTGCTTCAGACCTGGGGCCTGACCTCAGTCCTCAGCTGGGTCATTGCTGATGTCAGATATCTCCACAATTACCACTCCTTTTTGCAGCTGAGATGATCCTGTCTGATTGGGAGGTCCTTTTAGCACTAAAAGGGAGTAATCATGGATAAAACACAGGGTGCCACTGATTGTCCAGAAGGTGAAGACTTGGGTGTTTTTGTGGCAGAACATGTCCAACAGGGAAGATGCCCACTGGACCCTTTCCAGGGATCTTTATTAGCTTCTCAGTAAAGAACTATCAGGCAAAAGTAGGCTCTAAACTAGCTCTAAGTTAATGCTGGCTTGGCAACTTTTTAATGAGTAAAAAGTACTCCACCAGTGTGGAGGATGAACAGGAACATTTTGGTTCACCCACTCCAATGCGAGCAAGTAGCCAGCCCAATGTCTGCAGGACTGAAATTCCTCTGCCTAAGCAGTGAGAAGAAGGAACCAAGATTTTGTCAGCAATTTGATATGCTTCAGATTTCTGGACTGGATACTTATCTGACTAATATCAACATAAACCAAGCTGATATTTTTTGCTCAAGATATACCATGTATGTATGTGTCCCGTTCCATTTTCCAATACTGAAATATCTGAAGTAAAACAATTAACATATTTGTCATCTTGGTGTCTCAGCCCAATTACCTGCACAATCATGACAGAGTTACAGAGAAATTTCTTTTTTGATCATTACGTGCTAGACATAAGAGCAAATGTCATTTCTGAAAGTGAAGATGAATATATAAACTACACAAACAGTTCTGAGAATTTATATAGCGCCACAGAACATTTCTCCTGAATTCCTATTTAGGAATTAGGGTTTGCTGTGGTGACTGAGCCCAGGTGCACTGGCTGACGTCCATACGAGCAATTAGATTCAGCTCAAATGCCTCTTTTCAGAAGAGCAGTGCACTCTCTCTTCATCCTGACACATTGTATGGTGGTGGTGCCTATTATTTTGAAGATGCACCCAGCCCAGAGACACCTGTCCTTTATTGATAGCTGAAAAAATCCTTGTACCCACAGCTCATATTCTCTTTCAGACTCTGCTCTAATTCACAGAACAGACTTGCTATTGCAATCTTGTGTAAAAGTGCTTACCCTTTCTTGCAAACCGCTTTGAGAGGCACGGAAGAGCAAGTGAGTCACCTGGGTGACAGCTAGTCCTTCCAAACAGTAAGAAACAGGAAAGCTTAATGGGAGGGAAAAGGAGCTCAAGGTCATAACAGCCACCTCTCGTGTCCAGAGAAATCACTACAACATCCCTTTCTAAGCTTGCCTGGAAAAGCAGAGAATAGCTCACATCTGTGCCAGCCATCAGTCAGTGAGATGTGCACAGAACCTTAAAATACATTTTTTTCCCCCAAATATAAAAAATTTCCCTCAGTCCTTTTCGAAGTCTAATATGCCACCTGGAGTAAGTACTACGTAGTATCCGTATCACTCAGCCTACTACCGCACTAGACAAACTGTGTTGCCACTGATGTGTTGTGAGAACTTGCAAGGACTGGATACGAGGAAAGTCAAAGGGTGAGACAAGAGTATAATACAAATGTGATCTTACCGTCCATCACAGTTCTAAGTCTTTCACTTTGATTTGTCATCCTTGTTCCTTTTTCCTTCCTCAGCTACTGCTTTCTGTCTCAATGCTATAAATTCTTTTCTTGGTTTCATTACCAAGAGATCTTTGCTTATAAATGCACTAAGTGTCTTAAGATGCTTCGTCACAAGGTGTGGAAAAGGGCATTTTGTTTTGTCATAGAAATAGCAGCACTGTGCACTGGTATCTGATGCCATGCCATTTAAATAACAGGTGTGCCTCTATTCTCCTCTTTAAATCACTGTCTTCCACTTTCTAGTGTTCTCTTTTCTCTTTTGTCTTATCTCATGTCTGAACGTGGTTCAAAATCTTTAAAACTATATAAAGGCAGTGCCAAATTCTATTCCAATACATGACTGGCTGCTAGGAAATAATGACATACTTAGTTTTCACTTCATTAGAAGTTTACTAGAAATGCTGTTACTACCAATGATGCCATCATCGGACAACAAAAGATTTTTATGAGAAAAGCATACAGGAAAAGTTCTTCTTACACAAAAAAACTATTAACAAGTATCCTTATTGTATTATCATTAACAGATGGGAGTGGAAAATAAATGCAATGGTGTATGTGACCAATGGAAAAGTACCAACCTGGTAAGAGGGGAAAAATAATTTTCGGATTTCTGACAGGATTTTACAACTAGCACAAAAATGTGAAATTAAGTTAAATAACACACAAAACCCATGCAATGTTGCTATTTTTGCCCTTATTGTTTATTCCTCCTAACAGTCCTGTTTACTTGTTTTTTGCCTCTTTTGATCTGACTCAATGGAGTTGCCACCCCTTCTCCGGCTTTCGTTGTAATCTCACACTTGGCCAAAGAACAGAGGAAATGAACAAAGCTGTTGATATGTAAATAACAGCTTTGAAGATAGAAGTACCAGATTGTTCCTAAACAGAAAAATGCAATTGCCTTTTTTTTACCAGATTAAAAAAAAAAATCCTGATGTATTATTCAAATGGTGCCTGAAATCAAAGATTCTATTATCTCTGAAGAATAATCATTTCAGTCAAACCAGGTATTTCCAGGGAGCCAAGAAAATTGAATTAAGAGTTCAAAATGTTACATTCCAAATGTTGTTGACAAAATTGCTTATTTCAACCCTATTTCACTTTCCATGTATTACATTATGAGTACCTTTTAGCAGGACATTTTCAGAGATGGGTTGATTTTCCCCTGCATAAAAGCAACTGAGGGCCAAATGCTGATGCCTCAGCTCCTGTAGGTGGTATCTGAATCACAGAGTCACAGAGCTGGAAGGGACCTCTGGAGGTCACCTGGTTCAACCACCCCTCCTCAAGTAGAGCCAGTTGCCCAGAGCCATGTCCAGAAGGCTTTTGAAGATCTCAAGGCTGAGGAATCCACCACCTTCTTGGGCAACCTGTGCCTGTGCTCCCTCAGCCTCACAGTGAAAAAATGTTTCCTGATGCTTAGAAGGAGCTTCCTGTATTTCAGTTTGTGCCCAGGTATGGCTTCTCTGATCCCTGAGAGAATCTTTCCTGACTATAGAATTTATGATAAATAGGCACCAAACCTCACTGAAATCAAGTCAGTGACTTCAATACTTCTGGGCTTCTGTATAACTAGAAAGAAAAAAATTAGGCTTATTTTCCTGTAAGTACTATTGTAGTTTGCATTGTTAAGTCCATATTTCTGTATGAAGCGTGTTCATGGAATGATTTTTACGGCTTTCACTATTCAGTGAGACACCCTAATGCTTTAGTCCAAACATGCAGTTGGTGGCATGAGGATAATTTACAGATTATGAGTTGCACATGCACAAATATGATAGAATGAGCCTCAATAATTGAAAAGGGCTTGAAGCAAAATAGCCTCAGGAAGGAGGAATTGCTGCTGAGGCATTGCCCCAGAATACCCAAGGAGAGCCTTGCTGAATAAATCGAATTCAGATTTTTTTTTTTTTAACTACCCAAAATGAATAAAGCACCCTCTTTTTAAATCTTCATGCCCAATAGTGAATGAGTGGAAGTGAGCATATCTGCCCCATCTGTTGTCTACAAGCTACATAAGGTGTCTTCATGTGTCAAAGCATGTGTGTCAAAGACTCCTTCTCAGTGTTCAGAAACAGTTAAACTTTTACCTTTTGGAGAAAGCCATGTGGAAACTCAGGAGGATCTCAGGTGAAGTTCAGGGAGTTCACAAACTATGTAGAGGCCTCTGCTAAACAGCCCAGTTTGCCTCTTCTTCAGGACACTTCGATGTAGACAGTTTGATCTGTTATTGATTCTGTCCACATTCTGAAAACTGGCAAAGTGATGCTGACTTCTGCTTTCCAAAAGGTTACAGTTCTGTGTGATCATAAATGATGGCTAAGCACTACCATTAGTAAACAGTCAAGGTATCTGATGGAGAAAAGTCAATGAAAGTAAATAGCACATATTGCCTGATTAAGTTGGCCCCAATTCAGAATTAAAGGGACACAAAATTACCTGCTCTTATCTGGCATGTAGGCTTATTAACTACACTTTTTTCAAACATGCAGATATAGAAAAGACAGGCTCTATATTGCTTGAAGTCTGATTTTTCTTGTTTTTTAGTGACTATCAGCAATATAAGCTGGTTTGAGGGTTTTTTCCCAGAAAGTTCCTTTTAATAGGAAAATAAGGTATCTTTGTAGCCCTCAGTACGAGTAGGTGAAGAGGATGGAGGTTCAGGAAGAAAACCAGAAAAGTTTCTCCAAAAAAGATGTGGTGAATTGGAAAGACTAAACAAGAAAAAGAAACACTGAATGAGAGAGATTCCAGGAAAGTGAACACAAATGGTAGTGTAGGGGCACAGGGTAGTGTGTGAGTACCCGGCTGCCAGGTTGACCCTGAAAAGTTAAAAGACGAAAGCAGAAGCTCATTTTTAGCCTTGGATCCATAGGCATAGGAGCATGGGAATATCTGCAGTCTCAGAACAAAAGGAACCTTGTGCAGGTAGGACGCAGCTGGGTTTGATACCCAAGGATCACTGCTCATCAGTGGGAAGATGAGCTGAAAGATGATTAGAGTGATGGAGCACCTCTCCTATGAGAGAAGGCTAAGAGACTTGGGATTGTTGAGCCTGGAGAAGAGAAGACTTTGAGGTGACCTAATTGCTGCCTTCCAGTGCTGGAAGAAAGCCTACAGGAAAGACGGAGAGACTTTTTACAAGTGCATATAGTGACAGGGCAAGGGGGAATGTCTTTAAACTTTAGATGAGATATTAGGTAAAAATTCTTTACTGTGAGGGTGGTGAGGCACTGGAACAGGTTTCCCAGAGAAATTGTGGATGCCCCATCCCTGGAAGTGTTCAAGGTCAGATTGGATGGGGCTTTAAGCAACCTGGTCTAGTGGGAGGTGCCCCTGCCCATGGCAGGTGGGTTGGAACTAGATGATCTTTAAGGTCCCTTCCAACCCACACCATTCTGTGATTCCGTGATTCATGAAGTCACTGAGGGTTTTTTTCCCTCTGGCATATCTATCACTGCCATATAAGACAGTTGTCCTTTCAGGCAGTGCAGAGATTTGCATTCCACTGTGGACTTCCTTGGCCCTCTGTGTCCATCCCCTGAAGCAGCTCAGAAGGCTCCATCTCAATGCAGGGGACAAGGGCAAGGTGGAAACGACCACATGCATGTTCTGCAAGAGACTGTTCAGACCAGAGCATTAGATTACACTTCTGTCTGAAGTTGCTGCGAAACTACATGCTCAAGTGCCAGGCTGAATCATTCCCCTGAAATGAATTCTCCATGTGAGGCAATTCAGCAGCTCTCTAGTGGGGTGTTGGGTTTTCTCATCTTGTCCTTGTGCTACAAAAATGCCCTTGGCCACTACCAAGCAGCTTAGAAAGGAGAAAAAAGAGAAAACCACTTCTCACAGTGTTCATTTGACTGAAACTGGAATTAAATGCTGTTCTTCTCACCTCACAACCTCCCTATTGCACGCAAGTACAGGATAAGAATAAAGCATATGAAGTCTACACTCTTCGGAGGAAAAAAAAAATAAAGGTGAGGTCTGAGAAATTTCAGCTTCCTCACTTTCTTCTACCATGAGTTAAAAAAGGCTTAAATCTCTGGCCTCTAAACTCATCCACTCACTCCTAGGGAAAAACATTATATTTCATGGCATATGCTAGCAATAATGCTATTTACCTCTGAGTAGACAGGAAGATTAAAGTTTCTGCCAATCTACTGAGTGAACAGTCAGGCTGCAGCCCACTGTATATCACAAGGCAATCAGAGCTCACTTTTAATTAAAGCACAACATGGGCAAATAACTTACGGAGACAGTTATTAGTCACACATTAGATTGCCCCAGAAACTGCACAAATTTAACCTGAAAAACCAGTGGTTTAATTAAACAGCAACTATACAGCTTTAGGCATATTGTGGACGCCTGCAGATGCCTGCAGATGCATAACACAAAAGAATCTCGGTTCTGATGTGGCCTTCCATGCTACTATGAAGCAACATTTGCTACTGCTGGGAATAACATTTTGCATGTATTTATTTATTTTGATTCACTCCAAAGCAATCTCTCTTATAGAAGCTGGGGTCCAGAGTATCACCCACTAGCACCAACATGATGATATAATAATGCACAGAGTATACAGTCATTTGCAGTGAAGGATCTCAAAATACTTAAAAGGTGTTCATTGGAAGCCTTTACATGTTTTTAACTGTGTATCTGCAGCAGCACATCTGTGAGATTTTTATCCTTGATTAGATGGATTTTCTAGTGTATCTATCATTGGTTAACTGGGTTAATTAAGAGAAAAATGTCTAAGATTCTAAACATTATATTTATTCTTTGAATTAAAATCTTTCAGAAAAAAATCCTTTCAAGGACCAAAAATGGTACTTCTTATTTATTTAACCTGATTTTAATAACTTGAAAAAGAAAAAAAAAAGGATGAAAGCCCACTAGTGCCACTTAGCATTTGAAGAGAGCCTTTTGTGAACCTTGCTCTTAAAAAGGCCATGATAGTAGGAAGCAACTATAATTTGGCTATGAATCACAGAGCTATTCACAGGAAGGCTCTTAGCAAAGACAAAGGCCCTGCTGTCCATTATAAACCCATGAATTGCCTTCAGATAAATGCAGCTTGTCCTTCGATGTAAAGCTACTCACTGCAATCCAGCCAGCAGTCTCCATTGTTCACCCTAATGAAAATGCACTCTGGAACAGAGAAAATGTCTAATTCATTACAGCAGAGACTAATTTTTTCCACCAACTGCTTTGTACTGAAAAATTTAAAAATCCCCAGTGAAGGCAGAAACAGAGTATACTTTTCTTCCACACAAAATTTAACCTTTATTTGCAAATGGCAAAAACTCCTTTTTCTTTAAAAAAATAAATAATAATGGTGTTCCTTTTTTGTGTATTTAGCAGAAAGGTAAATCTCAAAGAGCTTTCCTCTACATCACCTTTAGAAAGAATCTCTTCTTTCTGGGTTTTATGCATCTACAGAGGCTTTGAACAAGAGGAAGCGATTTCTTTGGCTACATTTATCTTCTTCCAGACTCCTTTCAATTAATATTTGTCTAATATTTGTAAATTGCTACTAAAGATGCCGTATCACGTAATGCATTTAATTTACCTACTGAGCTTGGAACTGCAGGATAGAAAGTGTATCTGTGGATATGCCACTGTAGAGTAGCAACAATAGCTTTGGGCTACAGCTGCTAAAAATAACTTGCTCTGTGCTGCAACTCAGGTATGGGAGATTCAGACCATTCATAAGAACTGCAATTAAAAGCATCAAATGGAATGGAAATACCCTCCTCCATCACTCTGGCAAATTCTTTTTGATGAGTCTATGCAGTGGTGGAGTTTACTTCTTGTTTTGTGTGTTTACTGTTTTATGAAAGGTACAATATTTCTTTTGATTTCTTTGCTGGGAACCAGTAGTTTTAGAGTAGAAAAAGAGAAGTGGGCATAACTTTAATTTCAGACAGACAGCAAGGAAGAAAAATAGACAATTTTTCAATGACAAGCAATGTTAAGACTGCTGGCAATTTTTAAAAAGGCAATTAAAACAGCAGTCTTCATAATAAATAAAACCCCTTCATCATTTAAATAAAACGTGGCCTCCCGCGTACATTTAATTAGCATATTTTCCTTTGCATAGTCTCTATGGGCATGGTTGACCTACTCTTACCAAAGCACACATCTTGAAACACAGTCCCACTGAAGTTGAAGAGATTGATCATGCAAATAAATCTCTCAGCACCTGGGCCTCAGAATAAACACTGCACTGTGACAGTCAGAGGGAGAGCTGAAACCCTGCCTGGCAAACTTGCTGGGAAACTGGCTGTCAGGGAACCAAGCAAAACCAGAGGCAGCAACTTGCACCACACGCAGGGATGGCTCAGGGAATGGGGACAGGATCTCTTTTCCTCAGCTTCCTTCTTTCTCAAAAAGCCATCCTGAAAGGCACATGGTTGGTGTGATTGGAGCAGCTGCTGACTTGCAGCAGCTTTGGCTACTGACTTTCCAAGGAGAGGTGGACAGAGCCCTTTTTCCACACGCTCGGCCCTTTTCCTACATGCTGACCAGCACAGGCACTCATGCGAGTGCAGGTTGCTCCTGTTACACCACTGGCAGCAGCATCCCGGGGAAAATGCCAGCCAGGGACTGTGCCAGGGCTGGTGGGGCACTCAGGCCGTACATCCTGCACAGGGGGCAGGCAGAGGTGCAGCCCTGGCACCCAGCCGGCTGTCCGGCCACCTCTCTGGTGCCCAGGCCACAGGCCACTGCCCTGTGCTGGAAGGAAGGGGCTTAAATTAGCTCCAGTAGCGCAGGATTTATTTGCCCCAGTACTCAGGCTCCTCTTTACCTGTTTTACCTGTGCTTTGTCCCTTTTCTGCTACTCACAAAGCGGACAGAGCACCTGGATAGTGGTGGCAGCTGTTGCTCTATTGTTTTCTTCCTCAGGATATCCACTCTGTGGGATAGGGGAAGGGATCTTCTCTGCTCCGTGTCAAGCAGGAGCAGCACAGACAAAGACTCAACTGTCCCATCAATGCCAGTGATCAAATTAGGATGGAGAGCGCCAATTAAACAACAATTATTTTTTCTTTCTTCCAGTTGGAACAAACTGAACAACATCTTTTTGCTCCCTTCATTCTGTTCTGCTAAAGTAAAACAAAACAACTTCCTTATCAACATGTTTTTGGGTCAAAATATCTCTTCAATCTGAAACAAAATGTTCCATCCTGTGGCAGACATACAAAAACAACAGGGAATGAAGGACTGTCTGCATGTCCACCACTGCTTCCTTCTCCCAGAATCACCAGTGACTGGGATGCTTCTGGGACCTAGACTCCAAGCTCTAGACCCAGTTCTGACAGAAGGGGTTCCAATCTACACCTCTTGTGAAATGGCCCAGCCACTGTGCTACGCCATTCTCCTGCTCCTGATAGTGAATGCTTTAGTATTTATCAAAATGTGTTTCAGAGAGGTAAATATTGAGGAAGCATATGTTGGGATTTTTTTTATACTGATGGTTAAGGCACTGTTGAGACAAGAGAATTACAGTTCAAATCAATACAGGCAGCAATGAACACAGTTCTCCTATGTTTTGCTTGACAACATCAGTCACTGGACACTGAAAAAGTAGAAGGGACATTGACTGTCCCTCCGTCAAGATATGAGGACTCCTCAACAGCCTAACATGTTTACAACTGAAAGTACTTGGCAAATTTGATCCAAGACCATGTAGATTTTGAGCTGTACAAAACCACGGTTTGGCAAATTTTCTATTTGTACTACTTGTAAATTTAAATCCTGTTTTGCTATACTGTTGAGCAAGAACAATGACTTATAAGGAGTCATTCAAAAAATAAGCCGTATATTTATTCATATTTTTGTGAAAACTGAATGCATTTTGCATGTGAAATATTTCCTGTGTTAAATTCATTCTCACAGTGCTGTTTTCCATACTAATCAGTACCCAGTATATTCAGCATATTCAGACTGATATATCAGGATGATAGCGGTTTAGTACAACTACTAAATTATTCATGGGAAAACATATGCTGCACTAACACTGCCAAAGTGTTTATAAGCAATATGTCTAGGGAAAAAAAAAAAAAAAGAAGATACAAGAATGATCCACAAATTAAAAACAAGAGATCTTGCAAAATTATCATTAATACAATGTAGTAGTATGCTAATGGAAATTGTTGATTACACCAAAATAGTAGGTAACGTCCATTAGGTAAGAATTAAAATACCACATTGGAAAGAGTGCTGTTAAAAAAATAGGACTGGACAAAAGGGAATATGGAAAAGCTGAGGGTTATTTTCACAAGTTGTCTAGATGGTCAAATAAAACAAGGGTCAGGTAGCAGAGCCTGTGATACTTATAAGTAAGAAACAGTCAGGGTGCAGAAGCAGTGACAATACGCAATAAAGGGACACATTCAAGCTTGCATCCTAAGCCAGGGAAAGCACCAAAACCACAGATCCATGCAGTGTCTGGCCAGTGTGGCAGGATCTCAACACAGTGCCTTTTCTGACAACCACATTGCTCTTACAGGACAAACAGACTCCCTTGCAGATGGCACCATGCAGCCATAAGTTTCCTGCCCAGGAACAGTTCTTAGACAGACATATATTAACTTCCAAAGGAAAAGCCCTGCCAGGGTCATCTGTTTTTCATAGCTATCATATAGTCGGTGATAACATCTGAGAGTATTTTGTGTTATTTCTAAACTCTCCAATTGATCTTTTACAAGAACTTTTAAGGTCAGCAGAGAGCAACACGTGCAGCAAACAGATTTACTGGGCAGATTAGCTAAGTGACCTCATAAAGCGAACAAAGCATGTTGCTCTTTCAATCAGCATCTTTTTAAATCTGTTAACTAACACTGAAATATTTGCTTTGACACAAGAGTTTGCTGCAAGTGTTTCCATGGTAATTGTTGGCCTCTCAACTGTGGGGACAATTTCAGCTAACTCCAGCAGACAGAATGGGCTTAAGGATATCTTCCCAGATAGCGTTCAGACTATTTTCTGCACAGACTCCGTGAAGAGCTACAGTAGAGATGTAGAGGAGGAATGGGGTGGTCAGCACCCTCAGCAGGCTGTGAGCGCCAGAATGATCTTTGGTGTTAAGGGTAAGGGGTGCAAATATTCCTTCCCGGTGGTAAATCTATCCCCAAACTGACATGAAAGACAGGAGATGCAGGATAGTGTTTCTCCCAGATTTTCCTGAACTCTGCCTGTAGCTATAGCACAGCTCTCACTCAGCACAGCAGCTGGCTGAGGGCTCCAGCTGTGGGCCTGCAGCCCCTTCTCTGCAGGCCTCTTGGGACCCAGCAAAACCACTGCTCTTGGATGGCCTTCTGTTACAGACAGCAGGAGGACGTCAGGCCATGCGAGCAAAATCCTTTCTTCTAATCACTGACTGCCAGCTGATCCTACAATGAAAATTCTCATCCACCTTCCTACACAGCTGAACTGCATTTACTTGTACTGTTCCTTCCAAAACCTCTAAAGTACAGCTACATACAAACATCTGGACGCTGGTTTGTGCAACTACTATGATTATATTTTATACACATTTTATACTGCAAACTGCATGTGGTCATGCTT
Organism: Oreocharis arfaki; assembly: GCA_013398015.1. Lineage (NCBI taxonomy): Eukaryota > Metazoa > Chordata > Aves > Passeriformes > Paramythiidae > Oreocharis > Oreocharis arfaki. The sequence continues at coordinate 1,815,017 of VZRR01011972.1, read as the reverse complement.
TCACCTTCACCCAGAGGGTTTCATTTTTTTCCAAATTTCTTTTGAACTCAAATAATTTTGGCAACCGCATATTAGGACCTGCATGCTATTGGTTTCACGTTGTTCTCAAACTTATTTCAGCACTTGAGGAGTGCAGAAGGAAGAGGAAAACTGTGGCTCCAGTAAGATTAAAGGCTTGTGAAGTTGCTTCTTTGACTGTCTCACTGTGCACCCACCACCCTCTGCTTTAAAGCAAGGGGTCATCTTTGCTGTAAGCAGATATACTGGCAGAGTAGCTTGATTACAGGCAACAATACAACTCTTCCCAAGTCCATGTAACATTAGAAGACAGAGCATAGATTTCCTATAACTGGGAAGAATTACAAATAATTCTCCAAATTACAAATTTGGGCCACTTTATTTCCTGAGCTGCATCAAAAGGAGTGTGGCCAGCAGGTCTAAGGAGGAGATTCTCTCTCTGTACTCTGCTCTTTGTGAGACCCCACCTGGAGTGCTGTGCAGAGTTCTGGTGTTCCCAACATAAGAAGGACATGGAACTGTTGGAGCAAGTCTGAGAAGGGCCACAAAGCGGAGCATCTTCTCTACGAGGACAGGCTGAGGAACTTGGTCCTGCTCAGCCTGGAGAAGCGAAGGCTGTGTTGAAACCTTACCTCAACTTTCTAGTATCTGAAGGGGGCCTACCAGGAAGCCAGAGAGTGACTCCTCATCAGGAACTGCAGTGATGTGACGAGGAATAATGGGTACAAACTGAAGGAGGGGAAGTTCAGGTTAGATATCAGGAAGAAATTGTTTACTGTGAGAGTGGTGAGATACCAGACAGGTTACCCATGGATGTGGTGGATGCCCCGACCCTGACAGTGTTCAAAGGCAGGCTGGATCAAGCAAGGTCCATCTTTAAGGTCCACTTCAACCCCTCAACATTCTATGAAATACAGAAACAACAGGCCTATGAATATTCTGCGTGTAATAGTACAACAACATAAATATTGGATCTATTTTGCAAAGTATTATGTATACTGTATATAATATTATACATCAGTAAGACATCTAAATACATGTATAAAGATATACAAACTTATGTACATCTATATAAAAAGATTATGAAATGCTGTGAAAGCAAAAATACTTGTTTGCTAAAATAATGAAGAGAGCAAACACACCCTTTAATAACCTCTATGATGCAGAGTGGCACAGGAATAAGGACCCTGCTTAACAAGCATTTGAATGTTAATGATATAAATTGTCTCTGCTGCACCTTTGAGTGGTTTTATAGCTGCATTTCATCGTGACATACAACACCTCCAAATTTCTATCAGCATATTTCATACTGGAGTTACTTATATGTCCATTGGTTTCTGGTGTGCAGTACTTGCTCTTTCTTTTTTATTCTGTTAGTTTGAATAGGGTGAAAGAAACTCAGAATGAAAGGCCAGGGTCAAGTCAAACCAATGTGGAGTGTGCACTGCAAGAGAGCACTTCCATTTCGCTATCACAAGGCTACTGCTAGTTAGCACAAAAGCACATTGCCCAAGCAGGCTTTACACAGGCGACCTCACAGCTCTCACAGGTTCAAACTGCAGCTCTGTGTGATGGGATGTTTCTCTTTGTGGGGTTATTCACACCTCACCTTTGGGCAGGATACTGAGAAGTGACACACAGTAAGGGACGAATCAGGAAATCACACCAGAGCTGCCAAAACCAAAATGTGTCCTGACATATTTACCAGCCTGAGCACAGCCACAGTGTCATCAAACAGGAGATGCTAATTGCTCTGAGTCTAACAAAGGAAGAACAAAGGAAGAAGTAGTCCCCACTTGGCTCCTCCATCATCCTCTGGGGCTCCCTGATGCTGGTCCCCAGGGATATATGCCACTTACCCTGCCAGTCCCTGGGAAAGGCACCCTGGGCCATGTGCAAGGGAGCACCCACTTGGCTGCAGTAGATTGCAGAGGTGGTAGGGGCTCTCAGAAAAAGGTGATACAGGGCAGGCCAAAACTCCCCTCACACACCTGTCACTGATGGAGCGAAAGCGGGGGGTTTCCTAAATCTTACATTTCTCTTGGATTCTTCATTCTGGTGTCTTTAATTCTACTGGGAGTGAATGATCTATGATTTATTTCTGACCTTCAGAGACAGTCCTGAATAACGTATTTATCTGAGATATAATCAAATATTGCAACCAACAGGACTCCCTGGTTCTCTAACAACTTTATTTCTCTTTTGTTTTTTGGGTTTTCTTTGGTTTTGTTTTTCTGTTGTTGTTGGGGTTTTATTGGGGTTTTTTGGGTTTTTTTGGTTAGTTTTCTTTTTTTGTTTTCTTCTTTTTTTTGTGTCCATTCATTACGTAAACAGTATGTGTTATTTTCTTGAAACAAGGATATTTTCCTTCTATTCATCGCCAGATATGACCTATCATATACTAAATAAACACTGAGTTCTTAAGGTGTTAGATGAGAAAAATCTCTTGTAGGCTTCAGTATGAGATTTGTACAACTCTTACAGAATTTTTAATGTAATTGGAGGTTGACTTTTATCTCTGTTTTTAGCGTTCCTATTTAATTTGACTACTTATATAAAACAAAAATGAAACTTCCAATGCTCTAAAATTAAATGTTTGAACCTTGTAGTCATGCTAACATAGCTGTCTCATAGAAAGCTGAAGCAACAGGAAGAAATAGGAAAATAAACACATACTTGAAGATGCTTATACCTAGAGAAAGGGATATGAAAAAAAGCAGCATGCACTAAGAAGGGCTATTACAGACAAAATTAATTGCTGCTGGTTGGACAGAAACAAGAATATTTCTGGTTTTGAGACGTACCATCATTTTCTACCAGGACTGTTTTTACTAGTATCTTTAAAATACAAATAATTCTTCTTTCTCATGTGAGAAATATATTTTTTTAGTTCTGCTTTGCTCTTCTTTTTGGTTCCGAGACAATAAAGAAATATGACAATGCATTTAATTAACTTATCAGGTATGATATTTTCCATCAATAAAAGAGACACTAGGAATAACCACACCACATTCCAGTCATTAATCATATTGCTTTCTGTCCTTTTATCTTACCATTTATATATTGTCTTCGATTTCGCAGAATTTTACAACAGACATATGTTTTTTCATCTAACTGCTAACTTCATGTTGAGAGATTCACTACAGCAACTATAGCAGCAGTTGTGTTTAATTAGAGCATTCTTGTCAGCTGGGGAAGGTAGGACAGAAATTATTGGGTATAGTTTCCATATAAAATGTTCCTAGTGGAGATAAGTGCTAATAACAATGAGAACCTCAATTCCCTGCTCTAATCCCCTCTTCCTAGGGTTGTTTATCCCTGAGAAGGAACTCAGTGGTAAAACAAACCTGGTTGACTGGGAAAACACCAGGAATGCATCAGTCTGAGGATGTGCCAAAGGAAGCAGAGGATTTGGACTCTTTTCCGCCAACTCCTGCGGGCTGCTGATGTGGTCAGCAGGCTCTTGGGAGGAGTGGCTGTGTCTGGCATGCAGAAAACTGTGTAATCCTGAAGGTGCTGAACCTGTGAGTTCTGGGAGTTACAAACTGAAATCTAGCCCATGACTCTCTGCATTAAACTTTTTGTTGGTGCATTGTATTGCATTCCAAAACTATATATTAACACTGGTTAAATTATTACTGAATCACACCTGGCATTGTATTGGTAAATCTTTCAGCTTCTACTATTCCCAACCTTATGAAATAAAAATTGATTTAACATACACACATGTGTAGCTATGTGTATGTATGGAAAATACAGGAAACTGCTCTCTAAGCATCCTATTTGAAGAGAAAAAAGATTACATGTGCGGGTATGCATGCACTTGAACACATTTATGTGTTTGTATATAACACAGGATGTATTGTGTTCACAAAGGAAAGACATAATTATTTCAAAAAGTTAGGATTTGCGCCTCATTTTGTCTTTCACCGATGTTTGTTTTGTAACTGAGCAGTGAAGAATGGTCACAGCACTGGTTGAAAAAAATCGCATCTACTTTAAAGTTGTTTTAATCTGAGCAAGTATCTAACAGTGCTTTGGAGAGATGGGGCTACTGAGGGGAGGACCAACACAAATAGAATGGTTAGAATATGAGCAACAGGGAGGACTGATTAGAGAATAACATGAACATAAAAAACCCTGCTCCCATTCTCAGGAGATGTAGTATCTCTCTTTGTAAGGTGTGAGGCTCCCTGAATCCATGATACTGAGAGAAACAGGTATCTCCCTGAAAAGGGAGAGAAAAGAGAGTACAATGAAAAAGGCTTTGACAAAAAAAATAAAAACCCTCTGTACCCCAAAATATCATAACCCAAACCAATTTCATGTTTCAACAAATATCACATGTGTCCTATCTGTCTAAGATTGAGTTTTCATAAGGGGTTTCATCCTTAGATGTTTGTGTTCAGATCCCTAGAAGCTCAGTCAATGTGTATTACTGGACAGAACTTGGTTTAGATTCAGACATAAACACCTTATATAAATTCTTAAAAAAATGTCGAGAAAGCACCCTTACTTATGACAGAAGTGAGACTTAGTCATGGACTACTTCAAATATGAGATAGCAAAAACAATCAATAAATGAACAGAGGGTGCATTTTTCCCCAAATCTGTAATTTCAGGGCTCTGTTTTGTCTTCAAACACAACACATGATTAATCTCAGTGTAGGATTTACAAAATCCGCTTTTAGCCATAGGATATACTCAAAAAAGAGGAAGTAAAATGTGGCTTGTGCTAAACTTAGCAGCTTTGGCAATTAATCAACTTTATTCATTGAGTCAGTCAAGTGAAATAGTTCGCTAGATAAGTATAAGAATTGTTCCTGCAATTTTGAATACTACTACACATCCAGCCAAATGGGCTTTAGGATAAAGAAACCAGGGTGATTTATTTGTAATCCCTTTAGTTGCTTTTTTATTTGTTTTTTCAGATTGCAGAGACTAAAGAATATCATACTTACCCAAACCCTTGGATTATTTCCATGCAGAAGTTTTGACCTTAATGCTCTGTGTGTGTAATAAAATCAGATGGGTTCAAATGATCCTGGTACAGTGACGCACTCTTGATAGTGTCTACTTATTTTAAGCATGCAGTTCTGGTAACTTATGCCCACTCTTTCTCTGCCAGCACATGATGGGGCTCATGTTAACCTTTAATAAAGGACGAGATTATGGCAAGTCTTGCTTATCCTGGAAGGGTGGTAAGCAGGGAAACGAACTGATCAATCTCCCTTTCACCACCCTCAGGGTGTCTTAGCTATGTTTTTATTTCAGCATCTGCCTCGAGACGTATTTCAATTAATATTAAACGTGGAAGGGAACTTCGAATCCCACATCATTTATTCTTTGCCAAGGAGGAACCCAAATTTCAATATCCATTTGGAACAGTTTCCTGCCCAATGCAATCCCTACCTTTTCTCTGCTCAGACCCCAACCCCACTGGCCTCATCTTTCTCATGCCATCATTATGACATTTAAGAGCCCTGAGCAGAAAAATGTCAAGAGGAGATCTCTGATGAGACCACACTGAGGAAATACACAATCCCAGTTGCTATGACATTGATCTATTTGGGGTGTGCGCAATGGATGAAATGAGCACTCAAGGCTTTAAAATTAATTTAATGCAGAATGGAGTACGAGCTTTTAAAGGAGGAGAGGGAAGAGAAACCCAGTTAGTCCAACAAATAAAACTAGAAATGATGTTGAAGGAATATAATTTTATTCTGTATAATGCAAAGGATGAGAATGTGAATCAAAGAATTTTTTGAATGTTTCTATGCACTGAATGATCATCTAATATGATAATTAACTTTAAAATCTGCTTTTAGCAGAAGTAAGCAAAGACCCTCAAGTCTGAAGCACTCTCAGTCCTAGGAAAGACAAGTATCATCTCCCCACGTCTACTGCAGTGTCATATACTGAAAAAGCTATTCTACATTTTAGGTCACACTTTAGAGTGGCTTTTAAACTATTTTACAAAGCATTTTAGCATCACTGCTCATATTTCATTGAGTATGTGGGACTAGAAAATTAAATGGTTTCAGCTGGAAGTCACTTCAGGTGGGCAGTGGTCCAGATCTTGTGCAAGTGCTTTACTGTGTCTCCCCTGGTTGTGAAACCATGGTAATATTGACTATCATTACCTTCTGCTGTCCTATAACTTAAAAGTGCAAAGATACACTGAAAAATACGTGAAATGGTTAGGCTCATCTGTCCACAAGGCTGAGTAGTGAGTAGTTCTGTGTAAGAATGAAATGAATGGCTTGCAGTACACACAGGCTGATCTAGCAGATTAACAGTTAGTCAAACTTACTTATGATGTCAAAATACTCAGAACAAGTCCAAATGCAAGAGCTGCTCAAGGGCACTACTAGTATCAGGTGCACGATGAAGACAGTCATCATGTTCTTAAACACTGGAATAAAACTATGTGGCCAGAAAATCAGAAATAATGGCTAACTTTGTGTCAAGCCTTCCAGTCTCAATATACCTGTGCAATTCTGCCCCATCTTTGCAGAAATATATGAACCAGAGGTCTTTTGTTCAATCTTGAATCCCTACTCCTTTTGTTTTCCTCTTCCCAATTACAAGGAGCTTTTAAGAGTTAATTATCTAGAACTAAGAAATATTGGACTTTGAACTGCACTGCTGAAAAATTCTAAGTCATCTCCGAACATTTTCATACTCTTATTCATTTTCTTATGTGGGGGCATGTGCAAAGAATTATGTAATTACACACAGTAACCCTTCACGTAACACAGTTCTCCTCTTACCACTTCTTGTGCTAACCCTTATATATGCTTTTAAAGTGTTAATAATTAGCGATGTGGATCCTAACTATGCATACTAAGGCCGTAAGTTTTCTTTTAAAATTCCATGCTTCTGATTAGCATTCGTTTTATACCAGATACCAACTTTTTCCAAGGTTATCTGCTAAAAAGCTCCAGGCATGTCCTACAGTTGTTCATTTCTCATGAAGCTCACTAGCAAATGCAGTGTTTTAAATAATTCAGAAGTGATCACTTCCTCTGTTGCAGGGGTTTGGCTTTTTGTTCACAGTTTTTTGATATTACCTAATGGTACTGGACAAGGACACAGGGATCAACACTAGTCTCAGTAATTTTCCTCAGAAACTGTACTGGTGTGTTTCGAAGACCTCCAAGACAAATAGATACAGCTCACTTTTGTACAAGTACATACCCTGAGGAATCATCACCTTGCTCTCTTCTGACCAAGCACAGAATCACAGAATGGCTTGGTTTGGAAGGGACCTTAATGGTCATGTAGTTCCAACCCCCCTACCATGGGACAGGGACATCTTCCACTAAACCAAGTTGCTTAAAGACCCATCCAACCTGGCCTTGAACACTGCCAGGGATGGGGCATCCACAACTTCTCCGGGCAACCTGTTCCAGTGCCTCACCACCCTCCTGTATGTAAAGAAACATACGGATCTATTCAATTGCATGGAGATAGATTAAAGTTTGGGTATAGTAGCTTGCTTAGGCTCTTTTTTAGACAGATTTGTCAGCTGAGCCTTTTCTGCAGCAACATGAGTAAGTGTAGAGATTTTTTGGGTCTGGTGAAAATACTGCTAAAATCAGCAAAGAAGTTAATCCTCCATGGAAGTTGTATGGAAATGTGCTAACACATTGTTGGAAGGTGATGGCCATGTGGGTCCCCTAACTACCTTCAGTTATGTTGTACTGGGTACCTGCAGGTGAAGCAGAAAGGGCTGGTGGGGCTGCCGGAATACTGGCCATCGAAGCCAGCCAGCACCATCATCCTCCCCTGCCCATCCTCTCCCTCCCAGAGCTTGATCCTGCACTGCTGCAGGGAGACCAGAGACAAGCATGCACTTTTGTTATTGGGTATTTAGTCCCCTCTGGGCAATGCTTGTGATATTCTGCTCTAAGAGCTGGTGTTTACACAAATGTAAGATAGATAACTAATTAAAGTATTTAGGCCATCCAATTTAATCAGTTACTAAATATTACCTGAGCCCCAAGCCCAGGAAAAGAAGGCAGCTACTTCTGAATAGAGCAGAGAAAATAATTTGCTATCTGAAGAGAGGTCAGAGCCTCATGTAAGGAAAAAATGAGATGGTTCCTGGATATCATAAAACAGCTTACCAAAACAAATCAAAGCACTAGTAGGAGCTTCAGAAATCTATCCCAAAACACTGAATAATCAATAAGTACATTCATTAAATTTCAGACTGGTGTCTCATTTAACGTAAGTGATCTGTGAAAAGGACAGAGACCTATAACCTCTCTTTTACTCAAGGCTTCTTTCAGGGCCCATCTTGAGAAACGCAGTAAACTAGTACATAGTAGTAATGTTATTTATAACATTCTTCTTCTAAATATTCAAAGAAACTTCAAAGGTCATCCCAGATATTTCAGTATGTTAGCATTCAAACATCCTAAATCAAGTTAATTGTTCTATAACTTCTTTGTCTTCTCAGGGTTGCATCAGAGAACAAAATGGTCCACTGTAGCTTATGAAATCTTTTATAATTCAACAGTAACCATCCTTCTTAAAAATTCTCCTAAAACATCTACATCAAATCCAAGAGGTGAAATTGTCCTAGAACAGAACTTCAGGCTATAAAAATAAATCTACAATATAATTATTTTGGGGAACAACTGGCAATTAGAAAAGACTAAATTCAAGGACAGTCAGGCACTTTGTGTCTTTGCTAAAAGTCAGAGGTATGATTTACTTTTTCTGTTTGATTAGGTCATCACAAAAATAGCATAATTAGGAATAGTAATGAAAACTTTGACGTTCAGGAGATAACTTTCAGCCAACTTTCTCTCATAAAGAGGAAACATATGTGCCTTTCAGCAACCTATAACATAAAATATATTTGCTATATGCTATCTTTCCTCTTTGGATCCCATCACAGAATCTGTAACCTCTAAAAATGGGGTTTTTTCACCAATTGCTTCTTTGAATCAGTCATACTCACTTTTTAAAATAATAAATTTGCATTTTGGACATAATTTTTTTTTGTCAGACATGACAGGATCATAAAATCAATTCAAATGAGCTGTGCAAAATTAACAGATGAAATGGTGTGTTAGGTTTGTTTTCACCACCATGATCATTAAGTACAAGGCTGGCTCATTACGGGAAGACAATGTTTAATCATCCTCCAAATTCTGCAGATGGATTTACGTCTGTGCATATCCCCTTCTGTGGTGCTCAGGAGCCAGGCACAGTCTGTTCCCACAGTCTGCAAACAGCACCCTGTTCAGCAGGCTGCCCTGGCTTAGCAAAGCATTTCAACATGTGAGTGGGTCTTGCTGGTTACAGAGGAGTTTAAGCCCATACTTTAAGCTAACAAACCTACACTAAGACCATGGAGACTGGCCTTGTGTAGGGGCATTGCTGCTTTCGAGAGCTGCAGTACCTCATGAGCCTTGACGGCTAATACAAGAGATGGATCAATCTGGCAACTGCATCTTGATTAGCCAGTGCTGCTACTGCAAATGAAAGAGTGGGAAGAACAAAAAAAATCTAAGAATCCCCAGAGATCTAAAAGCAAGAACAAATGTTGAATAACCATTTTCTTTACAAGATTAGAAGACATTCCAAGAAGAATTAAAAATATATATCAGCCTCTGCTTACCATTTCCTTGTCACATTCCTGGCAACAACTTGAGGTTAAGTTATGCTTAAGGGAATCTTATTTTCGTCTAATTTCTCAGCGTAATTATTTCCCTCCCAAAGGGATGACACATGGGGGAGGCACTGCAGTGCTTTGAGGTTCTTTTCCTCAAACAAGACAAACAAGCAATGACACCCAGGATTTTGCCAGTAGGACTGTGTTCCAGCCTTGCCCTTCAGCTTCTTGGCTGAAGAAGTCGTGCAAACCATAACCTGGCTTCTCACAAAGAGAAGTCTCAGTGATGCTAAACCTATCACTGAAGCTACTTTTCTAAGTTTCTGCTTACGAGTATCAGATTTTAATCTTGACTTTAGGAAAACGTACATGACTCATTGGACAAAAATTGTCGGCTAGTGTAATTTTTCTATTGCTATGAGAAGTACACACAGCATGAGGTTAATTTTCTTTATCTGACTATCTTGTTTGTTTTAAAAAGATGTATTTCTTTAAACAATTCAGAAGGAGTGTAACAATTAAGAAGCTTATTCTCACTCTATCACTGTGTGCCTGGCATTGAAATCTCTTGCACAGCTATGAAGAATGGCACAGCAGACGCTTGGTGTCACGGCAGAAAGACGACATCTGATATGTGGCTACCACTGTCTAGAAAGAAGTAACCAGAAAACCCAAGCTGTCCGAAGAACAGAAAACATACGACAACAATGAGGCCTGAGACTCAGATAGATTTGTTTCTATCGTCAGAGGGAGTCTTCAGGAGAGTGGGCTTCTCAGGTCAGTGAGGTCTAGGCAGTGGTCACATGACATTTGGGCCACACATCAGACAACTGATAACTCAAATGCTTTATAGTGGCAAAGTTATTTACTGTTTTCTTATAAAAACATTAAGATAGGCCACTCTGTACATTCAGAAAGAAAGAGATGATTAAAAGTGAGGTAATAGTGCATGACGACAGGGAAAGATAATCAAATTTGGAAATACAGCGACTAAAAGTAGATGTTCTCCTGAGAACTCACACATACCTGATGCACTGAAGGATGGATCTGACTCACTGGGAAGAACAATGACTCAGTTGAAGAACTGCACAGCCCTTTCACTGAGTATTAACCAAGAAATAAAACCTGATTCATCTTCTTACCTGGAAACTAAGGTTGTTACAGAAACTGGGCTATTGTTGTAGCTCACTGGAAACCAGGGGTATAGAACAAGCTGTCACTGGTGGCAGTAAACAAAACAAATATTTGCAGGTATAGGTAAAAGAGAAAAACTTTTTCCTAAATGAGAAATATAGGAAAACCATTTAACAGAGGAGAGCAAATAAATTAAATGCTTCTATTCGTATTGTCCGAGGATGGCAGATACGGAACATCCAAATGTAAACACAGAAATCCTACACAAATTACAGTAAGATGATCCAATTGACCCTGAAACTAGTACTGTTAAGGAGGCTTCTTACTCTCTAATCTTGCATAAACTTAGTGACAGAGCTATGGGGCAAAGCACCTTTCTCCTCAAATTAGTATTATGAAGTAACCAAGTTGTTCGTCTTCATTTTCTCTGATTTTTTTTTTAATATAACCTACCATGTATTAAAAATAGAAACCTTAATAAGATTATTTTTTAACATTTTAACACAAAGTAACATGCTTTGTCGGCTTCTTCTACAAGGATAAATTTAAAAGAAATTATTCAAAATTTCTCCAGCTGAGCAATCTTCTAACAGCTTGCTGTCTCATCTCTTTCCCTATATTCTCTAGAAAGGGATATTTTATATCAGGTTATTTGTTATTACACTTAGTTAATATGTCATTATTAATTAATATTACATTAAAATAATTCACATTATTTAAATTTGAATTATTATTACATGTTATAATTTTTACACTTAAATCAAGTTATAAAACTCAGCAGGGCCTGCACCTCTGCCTATTCTGCATTTAAGAGACTTACAGATTCACAGTCATGCTCTAAACACAAATCAGCCAATACATAACTAATGATACATTATTATTTTATTATCATTAATAAATAATAGAAACAACAAGAAATATTACCTGAGTCAGAACTCCATAATTTGACTCCAAGACTGGAGTTTATTCTCTGAGAGGAAGAGAACCAGTAATGATGGGATGGTGTGGGCCAGAATACAAGAGGTACCCATTTCATATTGATAAACTCATTTCTTCCCAGGAGAGCATTGAAGTATGAGAAGTGACTCAATGGAAGAAAGCCTTAGGATCATGTGAGTGTATCCGTCCTGTATGCTCATTCTTGTGGACATGCAGAAAAAGTATGACTGCAAGTTATATGGAAATAAACACACTCTTCCACTCCATCTCCCTTACTTCTCAGGGAAATGGCAGTCTTCTAAATAGACTTGAAAGCAGGTTTTTTTCATGCTGACAACAAATTAACAACAGTCAGACACTAGTTAATGTAGGTATCTGAGAGAAAGGTCTTGTTATTTGGCTACAAATCAAAGCAGGGGACAAGCAACTTCTGTCTATTTGCAAGTAAATAACGAGAAAAACACTGGCCACAACATGAACTAGGAGCTGGAAAGAGGATTAATGTGATGTTTTCCAGTAAGATGGCTCTTTTCCCCAAGCTCTAGAAAATCTACATTTAGAGTAACAATGATTCTTTCAATTTCTAACAATGGTAGGAGAAGGTTTCACTGCCAAGAATCCATTTCTTCCATCATAGAGTGTGCTGAAGGAGCACACGTTGCTTCCCGACATAGCAGTCACAGATTTGTTTTGCAAATCAAGCACCAGGTTATCACATAGGAACAATAACCAGAGTTATTTCTGAACCACCACCATATTCAACCATGGGATTTGGAGGCGTACCTACTATTGTATCAAGGCAAGAGAGCGCTGCCAACTCTATGACTACTCCAGCTGGCAGCAACACTTCAGGGGTGGCACAGGCAGAACTTGCTGTCCTTCCTGCACTGAGGTGCTGCTGGGTTTTGCATACAAACCCAAAGTGTCAGGTGCTGCTAAAGGACTTAGAGGGTGAAGGTCAGATGAAGCTGCACAAGTGTGTGCCAAGGCCAAGTACCAGGTTATGCTAGGGGGCGTGATTCAGCAACACTAGTTATGAAAGCCAAATTAAATCAATCCTAAAATGTTGAAAACTCACACAGAATCTCTTAATCAGGTGTTTTAGAAGGTTAAATTTCAGTGAACTGTCAAAACTTTAAAAAGCAGCTGCATAGCCTGATTCTAACAGAAATCAAGTGATCACAACTGCACTGCTGTCTGGTTTGTACAAGCAAACGTCACATTTGAGTCTCAGATGGGCTTATTTCACCGGGATAAACAACAACTCTCTTCAGACAGCTTGTTCAATGCCTTCTTGGAGGAAATGGCAGGTCAAGTTTAAAACTGTTCTAAATATAACAGTGCAGAAAAAGGTAAAAAACTGAGGGGAGAAAGAACATTATGGTTGTTTGCTTCCTATTACATTTCTTTTCCGGGGCTATTACCAGTGTTAAATCTGCAGCGGCATCCAATGGTGTATCTCAGAAGAAATCCTCCTGCACGCTGTGGCTCTGGGACTGTCATGACAACCTGTCACGAAAATGCTGAGGGATCTGAAAGGCAAGGTTTCCTTTGAACCGGCCTTCAAGGTTCAGCCTTCCTACACTGTTCTGTATTGTCACCAGAGACACTGGGATCCGAATCCCTGCACTCTGTAACACAGTTTGAAACAGGTATTGATAATTAATTTCTGCCAAGGGTTCCAAACACTAACACACTTATATTTAGCCTCTTCATTATAATGTTTTGATAGACCACATGATCTTTAGGCAGCTAAAATAGCCATGATTCCTCCAACTTGGATGAATGGCCCTCATTTGTGCTGATGAACAATGCAGTGGGGCAGCTTCCTCCGCGTACTTTTTTCTGCCTCATGTGTGACTGATGCTGTCAGGCAGAGGAATGTTCCTCATGTACTTCACGTAAAATTAAAGGGCTTTTACAGAGGATTTCAGCTAACCTCCCACACTAAGCTGAAAATTCTGAAATAAGCTCAGCTTCTACAAATCAAGAGGAATCCAGATAGAGAGCTCGTTAAACAAGCACAATCCGAAGCTGAATCTGAAATGGGTTGAGGAGGGCTTTTTTTTTCTTTTTTAATGATAAACGACTTCCACTGCATATTGCAAATCGATTGTCACAATAACAGATTGGGTTTTTCTGCAAGAAGCTAACTAGCTAGATGTAACAGAAGTAGACTGATTATTTGTGCATATTGCATTTTGCAGTTCTTTATGAGTTTTCTGGTGCTTTGAGAGACTTGTCAATCTCTTTTGGAAAAACAATAGATGCTATATGTAATATCACATTATGCTAACAATCAACACTGACTACTTTTCAAGAACAATTCTCTTCTCTAAAACATGAACCGAATTTCATAAATATGGCCATTTTCTTCTTAAAAATGCAAAATTCTGGCTGTTTTCCATGCTTATATATTCTAAGTCTTACAAAGCATAATGACAGAAGTATTCTGCCAGGGTCCTGTAATGACTTAACATTATTTAATAATTTCCTGTTGATTTGGACTTGTCTGTAGCACAGAGAAAAAAACTGCTTCCATTCAGGATATCTCTTTCTTTTGTTTTGATGTGACTGTTGTAAAAATTATTAAACATGGAGGATTAAATCTCAGGAAGAAGATATACAGGAACAGATTTCGATCTTTTTATTCACTGGAGTGAGCCCCTTGACAATAAAGTAACTAATGTAGACAAAGCAGATGTTAGAATAAGACCTGGACCACTGTGTTCACTCTGTCTCCACTGGAGCTTCTTCAAATTTCACCTTCCAACCTATCTATGAGGGGGTTCTGGTCTACTGAAGCTGACAGTTAATAAATGAAAATAGATAGAGAAATTTATTTGCCACATTTGAAGCTCATTTGCAATAAAGCTCCAACTACCCAAACTTCATCTGCTCTGTGGATTTCTCTTTTTCCTTTTCAGCCCTAGTAAGTGTCGGAGAGGGCTTTAAACTTTCCTGGAATCCTCTGCCCTCTCCATGTGAAATAACTTGCTCTAGATCCTTTGCCTCAGATGCTACCACTGCTGTTCTTGTGACCTGGAGCTTGTGTTAGGTCTGGCAAATGTCCAACAAAGTGTCATTTGGTGCATATCAATATAGGCAAAACATTAATAAGCAGTCAGGAAATGGGAATCAGACCCTTTTAAATACAGAATATATCTCAAGAATTGGCTTGAATCCAGTCTAACCCTTCCTTCTTCCAAACTGATCTTCCCCTTCCTAATGTGAAACCTTTCTGTTCAGAGCCCCTAGGGTTTAGTTAAAGAATGAAAAGACCCTCCTTCTAAAACCAGAAATGAAATTCTCAGTCCAGCTGAGAGACTTGTTTGGACACCCCAAATACATAAATACACTTGTTTATATCTTGGGTACACCATCTCCTTAGAGAAGCAGGAGATCATTTTGCGGCTTCTTTTAAAAGAGGGCTGCCAACACCTTCCCATGTTTACTGAAATGTTTGTAGGCTTTCCAGTGTGGGTGGCAGCTCAATTGTGCTAGCTAGCAAGTCTTTTACAGAACTTGGCACCACTGCTACAAATTTGCAGTGGTATGGAAGAAACACCAGTTAAATGTAATTCAGAGGCACTATAAATACTGTACCACACTGTTTGTAAACAAGCATCAGCAGGTAGAAAGTTTGGTCTGGAAAAGTCATTCTGGGAAATTGGTCACCAGTGACAAGACCTGAGGAGAAATAATATGGCTTTCTGAAGGTTTCTTATGCGTGAATGGGGTCTTTTTCAGCTTTCAGCATCTCTCCAGTGTACCAGAACTGGACCGGAGCTGTCATCTGTGCTCTCTTTACTTTCCTTAGCTGCTTTTATTCTCTGATTTCCTCCGGTTCCAGCCTTTCTGCCCCCTTTTTCCCACCACAAGGCCACTTGGCCACTCTGCCACCATTTGCTCCCTCTGCTCTTGTTCCCTTGTCATTACTCTTGTTGGACTCCAAGCTGGACTTCATCTCACCTGGTCGCTGATGAAAGGTAAGGGTTTGACCTGAACTAGTCACCCACACACCCTCTGTAAACAGTGGGGAGAGAGGCATTCCCAGAGCATGGGACAGCCCATCCTAAGAGAGACAAATCTACCCAAACTCCCAAATAAAAGACAAATGCCATCTGCAGCAGTCATGGTACTACCACCTCTAGCTCTGCCACCTCCTAGCCCACTGCAACAAACCAACAAAAACTAGCATTGAGGGATATCCCCCTGGGAGTACCCTAGCTTCTAAATTTCATAAACTTCCAGGGACTCCTGTTTCCTTGACAAATTTGTTCAGAACTTCTCTGTGATGATAATGGCACTGACGGGGAAAAGGATGCAGAAAAAGGCAAACTAGCAATACAAATGCCTTTAGGCAACCCAGAAAGGAAGCATTCGATTGAAGTTTACTAAGATACTCCATACTTACCTCTACATTCATTGATACTTCCTCATTCATACATATAAATCTACACTTTGTATCTTCATCATCTCATATCCCAGCATTACAAGTGTTATTTTTTTCCTTTTTGACCTCTCGAGTCTCTTCTTTTCTGGTAGACATCACAAGCTCTACTGCAAAGAAATTATTTTCTTAACACTGAGTATGATTAATCTGCTCTTACCAGATTAATCACTCACTCCTCCAAAATACGAAGTATAATCTGCTTGAAGTCTTCCCCATCTACTTCTAGTCCTTTCACAAATATGCTTCACATGCTGATGCATGTAGAGCCAACGACACCTATCAGTCTGCTTTCAAAGGAGCACCTTTATCCCACATACTTGCATTCAATCTTCAAATCCTTCCCATTACATAGTTGTGTGGAGGCTGAAACTTCCCACACCCTCAGTCAGTGGTCTTACTGCATCCAGTGTTGGGTGCCAGAAGGGAGCAAAGCAAATGACTAGGTGTCTAAAAAACATAACCTTTGAGGAAATATGTATTAGCTGCTCTATCTATCTCTATCTAGAGAGAAGGCTGAGGGCAATTTGCATCAGATTAGTGAAACAGGACTTTTACTATCAGCTCTCCACATCTACTGTGGAAATTAACCAGACGTAACAGACTTAAATTTCGGCAAGGAGCACACGGGAAAATCAGAACAGATTGCTGGGGACGGCTGCGAAGATGCCAGNAAACTTCCAGGGACTCCTGTTTCCTTGACAAATTTGTTCAGAACTTCTCTGCGATGATAATGGCACTGACGGGGAAAAGGATGCAGAAAAAGGCAAACTAGCAATACAAATGCCTTTAGGCAACCCAGAAAGGAAGCATTCGATTGAAGTTTACTAAGATACTCCATACTTACCTCTACATTCATTGATACTTCCTCATTCATACATATAAATCTACACTTTGTATCTTCATCATCTCATATCCCAGCATTACAAGTGTTATTTTTTTCCTTTTTGACCTCTCGAGTCTCTTCTTTTCTGGTAGACATCACAAGCTCTACTGCAAAGAAATGATTTTCTTAACACTGAGTATGATTAATCTGCTCTTACCAGATTAATCACTCACTCCTCCAAAATACGAAGTATAATCTGCTTGAAGTCTTCCCCATCTACTTCTAGTCCTTTCACAAATATGCTTCACATGCTGATGCATGTAGAGCCAACGACACCTATCAGTCTGCTTTCAAAGGAGCACCTTTATCCCACATACTTGCATTCAATCTTCAAATCCTTCCCATTACATAGTTGTGTGGAGGCTGAAACTTCCCACACCCTCAGCCAGTGTTGGGTGCCAGAAGGGAGCAAAGCAAATGACTAGGTGTCTAAAAAAACATAACCTTTGAGGAAATATGTATTAGCTGCTCTATCTGAGAGAAGGCTGAGGGCAATTTGCATCAGATTAGTGAAACAGGACTTTTACTATCAGCTCTCCACATCTACTGTGGAAATTAACCAGACGTAACAGACTTAAATTTCGGCAAGGAGCACACGGGAAAATCAGAACAGATTGCTGGGGACGGCTGCGAAGATGCCAGCACTGAGGGTGCCTAAGGAAAGATCAGAAGTTTGTCAGAAGCAAAGCAGGTGTATTTGATTCTGTGCCCACAGGATTCACTATGCACTCTCTTCATGTCTATTCTACTTTATTACTCCATGACTCAAAGATAAACATCTGTTGCGTAACTTCATTGTGCTTCTTCAAATATGTCTGTACAAACCTCATTCATCATAATCCAGGAGAAAAAAGGACCAGTGCTTATCAAAATTTGTGCTCCCTCCTTCTACCCCTTCAGGGATATTAACTCATACCACTTGGATCACCTTTCTGTCATCAGCTCACTGACTGTACTGACCACATTAATAAACATAAAGGCCCCAGACCTGCACTGTAGAGTACAAATGGCATTCAAGAAAGCCTTGAGTGAGATGGTAGATCGCCTTGAAGCCAGAGACATGCTCTTCCCAAAGCAGGATACAGATTATGTGGAAGCAGCAAGTCACTTCCAAAACACTCCATTCCAAAACATTCCCCAAATGCACTCAGAAGCATTTGCTGTCCTGCAGCAAACCCAGTTTATGGCACCAAACGTGTTCTTTGTCTTTTTCTTTTCCATAGTCTCTTAACTTTTTTTTATCTAACATGGTGCTGGAGTTCAAATTTTATTGATGGGCTATCTGTTCTATGAGGAATTCGGAGGAATTTAGGGAAAAGTAATCCCAATTTTTCCGATTTTTAGCATTTTCTTTGAAAGCAAAGTAGTAATAGCAGTGCTGTAGCAGTGAAGGACCCATGTACCCTCACTCTTGTCCATTTTTTCCAGTGACTATCATCTGGTTCAATGCCAGACATTACGTCTCCCTAGAACCTCTGCTTGTTACTAAATTTTTTTTGTTTGTTCTTCAAGCATAAATCAAAATGCTGCACAAAATTGGTGTTAAGAAGAAAAACACTGTAACTCCCTTAAAGCTTTTTACCACTGAGAACAGGACACAGGGTTTTTTGGGACATCTTTCAGACTGATATAGACAAAACAAACTCACAAGTAGTGATATTAACTGACATTTCTTACAACATTAAAAGCTCCAGGACTCCTACCTTGGATTTTTGCAACAGCTGAGGTGCTTTTTTTGTTTGGTGAANGAGCAGCCCTTGTGTACCAGCTTATAAGGGGTAACAGAAAGGGGGGTGCCAGAGCACCAGTGACCAATTACCTGGGGGCAAGGGGCAGGGGGAAGGCAGAGGGATACAACAACCAATGGGGAGAGGGAAGGGGCGGAGTGGGGGACCAGGTACCGGACAGGTACTGCCTGATGGGAGAAGAAGTCTTTCCCTGTAACCCGAGTAGGGGGAGCTATTTACATTTCTGAGTTGATCCACCAGCGCAGGGGGTCTCTGGCACCAGGGGTTTCTGGCATCTCGGCTTCTACTGTTGCCAGCTCACCCACCCCAACAGTGAAGCTCTGACTTGTGAGATACATTAAGTAAATCATTCCCCAATTGACTTGAATGTCAGGATGTGATACAACTTTCAATATTGCAATGGAGTCCTGTAGACACCAAGCTGCTAATTGGTAGTGAGGAGGTGGTCAGGAGCCTCAGGCACTGACTTTCTCCAAGAGACGATCTCTAATCACAGCCCCAGTGTGGGGCTTATCCTGAGCTTCCTTCTCATGGGACTGAGCCAAATCCATCTTGCCTCATCTAATCTTTTCCTACAGCGAATATCCAGCCTTCTGGTGTTACTAGTGTTTCTTCTATCCCATTCATCCTTTTGTAATAATGAGATGATCTGGAAGAAGGTGGCTTGGTCTGCCAACAAGCAATGCTTACTGGGATGAAATGTGGTTTATCTCCTTCAATATTAGTCCATACTATTTACCAGAGTTTTCCTTCAGTTTTTCTTGCTTTCTTTTCACATCTGCCCCTCATGTCTGACACAGCACCCTTGAATGCGCGCAAACTATAAAGCTAAAGTGATGTTTTTACAGGATAGATAAAATCATCAGTTCAGGCTCATGTTTATAAAAGCCAGAGAGAATAGGAAGAGAGTTCTTCTGGCACTAATGCGCCTGACACTGTTGGACTACACGAAACAAAGTTTGTACAAACACGGATAATACCATCCCTAGGGATAAGATTACGTCCTGTCTTTTTACCTACTTCTTTTGTATGGTTTATGAACACATTGTGCACATTTGTGCTCAAGCAAACGAGGTTTGTCTCCCGTTTTGCTTTTCAAAAGCTTGTGTTTCAGTATGCCATTAATGTGGGCTAAATGGGCATTAAAAAGGGGATACGGCACCTGAACAAAAGATGCCATAAAGTAATTTTGGTCC
This sequence comes from Oreocharis arfaki, assembly GCA_013398015.1. Lineage (NCBI taxonomy): Eukaryota > Metazoa > Chordata > Aves > Passeriformes > Paramythiidae > Oreocharis > Oreocharis arfaki. Next base: position 1,795,012 of record VZRR01011972.1, on the reverse strand, counting down.
CAAGCTGCAGTATATCCAAGCACAATTACACCTCTGGCCATATATGCGCACTATGAGAACCCAGCCAGGACTGGCTGCACAGCATCAATCCACTTCATAGGACCTACCCTTCTCCAGATCGACACACCTGCAGGAGTCAGCATGGAAGATCAGGACATGTTTGTAAAGCACCTACATCAGAAGACTGAGATGCATGGAATAGGATCTCACTTGCCTTACCTATTGACTACTTCATTGAGATGTTCTGGTCTGAGACAGGGATACAAACTGGAAGATAATGGCTTTAAGCTTGCTGAGATTTTGCCCAGTCTAGGAAATGAATGGATTGGATTAATGTTATCCATTGAAAAATTGTCAAAAGGTGTTTCAGAGCAAATGCCAAGAAGGCAAAGATGAAAAACCAGAACTCTGAATGCGAATTAAAAGAGTGAAGGACGTTGATAGTACTGCTTTGGATGTCTGACCACTGGAGATAAAGAGCTAATGAGCAAATCAGGAGGTATGAGAACAGCAACTGCAGTATTTGAAAAGCTTCATAATTTGAAACAGCTGATCACCAAACCTCAGCAGGAAGGGAAGGCTGAGGAAAGTTATTGTTTATTTTTTTGCCAGTTGTTGACCGGTGTAAAAGATTGAGGGCTTTTATATTTTCTATGTATATTTTAACAAACAAATGTTTGTGTACTGACAAATCAGTTAAATTCAACTGGAATTTGAATTCTAAGTTTGATTTTTTACTATTCAATTCTCCACACTATTTTGTACAGCTAGTGGCAGCAAGAGCAGAACAAAGTTAAAAAAAAAACCAAAGAAGAGACCACACTGACGTGCCCAGAGAGCATACTACCATATACCAGAGGTTTAAGTGAGGTTCACGGGAAAGGAAATATGGTCTAGTTTTCTCACAAAATAAGAAAAATTCAAATATATCTTTGTGTACACTAAACCCAGAAGGCATTGAATGTGCTGTGTGAATGACACAAATACAGTCTTCTTGACTAATCCCTACCTGAACCTCATTTAAAGCCTCCTCTCTTTTTTTTTTTTTAATGGTTATTATATTCTTATGAGTTTAAAAATTGCTGCTGTATAGGAGAGGCGTTTCTGTATGGAGATTAGAGCTTTTTTAATATTTGCCTTAAAAGTATTTTCTAAATTTGGATTGAGCAGGTATTTTTTTTTCTTTTGATAGAAATAAATGGGACCACCGAGGTTGATAGTGATGACCTAAGATCAACTTGTCCAATGCCATGTCCTGATCAAAGCAGGGTCAGCTAAAGAAAGTTGTCCTTGACCAAGCCCAGTATTTAGGTGCCAGATCATCTTATTTGGGAAGAAAGATCTTATTCATCTCTTATTTGGGAATAAATACTTTGCGTGGGTACAGAATATCCACAAAGAGCTTCATTTTATTAGGAAAAAAAAAAAGAAAGAAAAAATAGAAAGAGGAATTGTATCCAGTCACTGCATTGACATGAAAACATGTTTATTGATCTGACTAGAAGACCCCAGAAGTCCTTGTATGTCTTTTATTTAAATAAATTGATTTAGGAACCAGACCTCAATAAATCAAAAGAGAGGGGGTTGCAATTTGTTACACTGCTACACCGGTTTACATCTCTGAATATGAATTTTCTGCACCACTTTGTCATTCCAGTTCAATTAGAGAATAGATCCCAGTTAAATTAGAGAATAAATATACCCACAACTATATGGCAAAACCCATTTCAGATTAAGGAAGGCATATAGTCTCCCCTGAAGGTCTTCACATAATTATCGTGGATTTCAATTACCAAACAATTCAAACAACTGTAGGGATCATTTTATAAGGGAACATTTGAAAGAGTATATAGGGCTAGCTTGGACAAATCCAGACTCAGTTATTTGTCTTTCAACCAATTTCACAAGAGAAAAATATTTAACGAGTCTGCTCTCATGGTTAGAATGAAGTGTGCGCTCATGAGATTTCAGGATTGAATTTCGGGATCTAATCCTGCAATTTTTTTCCAAGTATCCTCAATATAAGTAGTAAAAATACTTCCTGCTACATGGTTTTTCAGGAATGTATTTCCTAGGGAAAAAACATGGGAACAGCAAACAAATACTGATGACTTCGAGAATAACAACATGGAAGAGGATTTTTAAAAGCTCATGACTAAAGAGTATATTTGATGCACATCAAAACAAGTAAGTAAATATTTAAGTGGGGATGAAGATCCATTAAAGTGTGGGGAGCTTTGCAATGGTTTCCCTGACATAATTTTAAATTATATGGCATTTCAATAGTACTAACAATTGCCAGATTTTCTTCTGCTGTTGGTGACTTCAGAAGAAATATAAAAACCCAGTGCTAACTTAGTAACTACGACCGGAGTTTTAATGGTGGTGTAAGATAAAAAATGGCAGTGTTTTTACTAACTGCATGAATTTCAAACCAGCATAACTTTATGAAAACGAATCACTAGCAATTAATTTTAGTTTGTGCAGTCTGAGGTTTAAGAGTAAAGAACTGCTCAAAATGTTTATGATGAAAAACAATATGAGCATCTATAGCATCTGACTGATGCTGTGTGAATAACTGTGTTCAGAGACTGAAACACCAGAATTCTATCATGGACAATTTCTTTGCAAAGAAAAGACAGGTTTCAGGTTACAAGCTTCTCTCAGTCTTCTTCTACTGTGTGCTTCATTATAAATGGCAACACTTTTGCCAAAACTAGAGAAAGAGCTAAAGCAAAATTCTGTTCATGACATATCAAGGTATGTGGAAATTTTGAAGCCTACACAATGCCTTTTGTTTGACCTCCTGTTTTTGACTGCAGAAAATTACAAGCACAATGGAGACAGAATATACCGACTGAGCAGGCTAAACAAAAGGTTTCTAATGCAGGTACAGAAATAGCTTGTATATATGGAAATAGCACCTGCATACATACATAAAGCTTTACTCAGGTTTCCCACACCAGTTTTGACTTCACTAACTCCTAAAAATAGCCTTGCAAAGGCTTTTTCCTTACAGGAACATAAACAGTACTATGACTGTCCTATTATAAGCAGTGGTAGGCTGGTGCTCTTGTACCAGCCTAAAAGAAGCTGATGTGGCCTTTGAAATCTCCAACTCTAAAGAACCTAAAATCAATAATTTATTTATGAAATGTCTATCTCAAGGAAAAGAAAAGCTAATAAACAGGTATTTAACTCTTAGAGCACCAGAGTCCTCCAGGCTGACAGTAAAATCAGTGCTTTGGAAAATATTTATTGACATCTACACCACACTTACTCTCCAAAGAGTTACCTTAAGTATTATTAAGCAAAACTGACAGGTTGAATGATTGCAGCATTAACAAACAGGGTCTCCTTGGCAGACAGGAAGCCTTATAATTCATGCTAAGATGACATCTGCCATTTATAATTGCTTACAAAAGACAAAGAAACTCTACTACAGTGCTGTAAAATCAAATGTTTTATCTTTTACTCTGATATCCTACACTTTCAGCTTGAAAGCTATTTACTTTTAATATATATGGAAAGTTCCAAGTCTAGAAATGACAAATATAGACCTTGGCAAGGTGACAGTGACATTTGGTGCTTGCTCTTTTGCTACCATTTTCTACATTTTTTAGGCATAAAAACGCTCAGGATGGAAACACTCATTAGGAACTCATCTCTTTCAGCCAACCAAATGTTCCAATGAGCACTGCCTTAGAATATTGGCAACATAGCCATGATCTAACAAGCTCTGACAATGCATGCAATATTGTCTTGTTACCCATTTGATGTCTGTTGATGAGAAATACTCACAAAAATAATTTGGCCTCAAGCCATTCTAGAAAAATGTAAGAGAGAGAGAACTGGACATATCCATTAAAACTGTGTCTATAGGACGCGGAAGAAAAGGAGAACTCTGTCTCCTGTGTCCTGATGCCCATGTTCACACCAGCTTCACAGGCCTCTGCACTACAGGTGTGAGCTCACTCACATACAATCAGAGAATCACCAGTTGCTTTCTTTCCCACTCACATCAGCCATTAGGTGTGAGCACAGCTAACACCTACAGCCCTGTGCATGTTGCCTTTACATTCCCGCCCTGTTCTCAGTGTGCAGATGCCTTGGGTGGAGAAGAATCCAAAAGAACGGTTCTCACACATTTTTTTGTCATGCACAGACCTTCCTCCAGCTGCTGTATTGCCTACTGGCAGCACATTTATTTTGCAGGATCATAGTGGAGCACTTATCCTGGTTCTCTGTACAATATAGAGATGAGAACTCATCTCTGATGAGTACAAGATAAACTCATGCAACTTGTCCTACAGAGTGTTAGAAGCAGACTAAAATAAATTAGTATATGATAGAAATCCATACATAATACATATTTCCATGTAGTTTTACTGAATAACTGTGTGTTAAATGTATCATTTCATCCCGGATTACTCCATAGTTTTCTGACTGAGGTTCTCTCCACATCTTTATCTGCTCTGTTAGGCAAGGTTTCTTTGCAACTAAAAACCCTTCTATGGCTTACCCAGGAGCTCAGTGTGATCACATGCTGTGTGACAATGTAGGAAGGTCTCCATCAGGCAAAAGGTATGGAAGTCTGCTTGTGGCAAGACTTCCTTAAGGATAAAAAGTCTTGCCTGTTGGATTCTAACACTTTCAGGGACTCTTACTGAAGTGGTCTTCACAACTGTTTTTCCGGCCTCTTTGACAGGGGCTCTTCTGCTCCAAGAAAACTTGAAGTATGAATGAACAAGCATTGACTGTCACTACGCGTTATTATGAACTTGCCTACCTGAAAAAGATGGGCTGTAGAAAGAACTGGTGATGAAGTTATATTCTGAGATAGATAAACCAACAGAGGTTTAAGTTTGGGGTTGTGTCTGGTTGAGTGGTAAACAGTCACCCACAGAGCTGGCTGCAACTATTTTGTTTTTATTCAGTTCAGTGTTTGTTTTTGATAGAAAGTGTATTAGTTACCTTGCAAAAAGCAGGGGTAATCCTGCCTCCCATGACTGCAATTTTGTTTCGGAATTACCACGAAAAGCAGCCCCAGACAGACTTCTTCTCCAGGCTTTTTAATTTAATTTTAAGATAAGAAACCTGCTGAACTTTCCTGTAGCTTCCACACAGATGACAATTCATTTCTATCCCTACTCACTTTCCTAACAGCGCTGGATGTGTGAGTGTGAGAGGGAGATGTGCAGTTGCTGAAAGCTTGTACACAGCCTGAATTCTCATAAAATAATAACAACAAATGAAAAATGCAATAAAAGACATGACATGGCTTTTACTAGCTCAATCTAATTTATAACCCAAAAGCTTCCTTTAATATAAAATGCCATCAGGTAAAGACATGGTTATAAAACTAATTGCAAATGCAATGAGAGGAAAAAGAATCCGGAGACAATCTCCTTGGAGGTTTCAAGAATCTTCAGAGCTCATGGATCATCATTAGAAGTTCTACAATTGCTCAGTGCCTTGGTTTCTCCTGTGGGAAAATACATCAGTTATATTTTTCTTCTCCTTTTTATCTGCTTTACCTATTTTGTGCCGTATTGGGCAACTTTTATTCAGAAGCGTGAACTAGAGAAAGTACTCTAGCACTGACTTTACAGAAACTATCTATCAAACTCCTTATCAACCTAAGACAGGGTTACTTAGAGTTTATCAGCTTTCTGAGGTGAGGGACTGTTTACCCGCATAGGTTTCAACATCATTTAACAAAAAGACCTTGTTTTCACAGGTTCATTTTCTGTGATCAAAACCCTAACAAACCTTTTGCAGGTTTTTACCCCAGGAATTCTTTTTCTGCCCAGTCTATGCATGTGACTAGCCCTTGAATATCACCTTCTATAGGGTAGTTTTGACAATTCAGCATAACAGATTATATTAAGGGATGAGTTCTGTGGAGATGTAAATACCCAGTTGATTGGATGCACTCCAATGTAGACAATAAAAAGGGGAGGTAAGAGTACCAAGTCCAATTTATATGTCAGCAACATTTGCGTCTCCTGCCAAACCACTGTGCAGCTTTCACACTGCTGCCAAAGCCCCACGCTGTTGCTGGTTTAGTACCAGCGGCTTGTGCGGCTCAGGGCTGCCTTCACCGACTTCAGCAGGCACAAAGGTGCTGTGGATTGCAACATTAAGGAATCCTTAACAGCGGGGGATTAACGGCAGCTGTTAGTACTGCATGCTAAACAACTCAATCGCAATTCCCTTTCACATTCACAGTTTTAGCATTACGACTTCCCTGGCAGCGAAATGTAAATTTTGGAACACTTCCCAAAAGCAACATACTTCCCCTTTCTTTCCCTAAGTTTTTCCAAAGCAGTGCTCATTATGTATTAAGTTATGATCCCCTTAATCGAAGGCTGAATAACAATTCAACAGAAGCCCTAGCCCTAAACTATTGCACATGTGAACTCTGGGAGAATGGAAAGAAACATTTCAAAGCAGACAGGAATATCTTGACTCAGAGGTAAACATCAGTCTTTTTGCTTTGGATTTCATAATGACCACTGTGAATCACAAGATCCTGCTCCCCAACTGCTTCTGCTACTCTCATGTCATAAATATTCTAAGCTGATGGAAGCAGATGTTCATTTTTACACAGAGGTCACATATAGTGTCCTATATAGTGCTTGTCTGCAAGGCAAAATAATCTGATGTGTTATATAAGCAGAATTGCATTTTATTGCTGTTTTTGCCAGCCACAAATCCAGAGCTCAGGTATATACAAAGTTGAAAGTTATCAGTCCAAGAAATAATCGAGATTAAGATCACGATAGAAATATGACCCTGTGACATCAACTAAACTTTTGGAAGCCCTCATGGATCGGGAAAGTAGCAATGAATTTCAGGAAACAGCATTACAAAGTTTATCTTGCAAAAAGATAAACAAAAGAAAACACTGTATTTCAAAGCCATTGACAATCATTTTTCTTGGCAAGTTAGCTGCAGTAATCTCCAACCAAAAGTGCCTTGAATAATAAACGTGAAGAATTGGATGGTACACAGTGTATCCGTACAGGGAAGGGGCAGAGATGCAATTACCGATATCTACTCTGAGGCTTGTACAGGATGCACGGCGTAGGCTATTCGGGCACTTCGCCACGAGTCTGAGCTAGCACTAAAGTTTTGCTAGTAAACCATGATGACCCCTATTTTTATTAGGTTCAGCAAGAGAAATGTATCACCTTGCCACACAGCATTACAATACAATGCACTTAAAAATCTGGGATGCTGCTGCAGGCTGAAGGTGGGGTGAAATCACTAGAATGAAGAATTGGAGCTACAGTAAAGAAGGCTGTAACACCCTCAGAGGATTTTAAACACGCTGGTCAAGTTGGCTTAGGTAGCAATACTCATTTAGCACCACTCCAAACTTGTGACACCAGCAAGTCCCGCGCCGGCAACACAGCATCAGCACCTCCCTTCTCATCAGGAGACATGCGCCTCAGCAGAACAGAGTGGCCAAGCCAGCAGCTGGCCCAGGGAGGCCAAGCTGATGGCAAAGAGATCTACACTCCTGCCAGGATGCCTGCTCACTACACAGAGGCTCCATGTTCAGAGGCACCAGAGCTGATGGTCCTCAAACTCATTTCCCAGTGCATCATCCCATGAAACAGGGAGGCTGAGAGGCCCTGCTTATAAGCCAACACATGGACATCTCTACCTCAGGTTCTCCAGGTCCGCTCTTTACCCAGCCCCCCAAGGGGAACTCACACAGGTTTATCCTGCCACACTGCCAGATACTTGAAAGCACTTGAAAATTTTCCAGCCTGCCCGAATTAGGCAACCCGAACCATTTTCGCTTTGACTTGTTGGACATATATGGGAGTTCTAATTTCTGTGGAGTAAGCCAGATTCTCAGAAGCAAAACTATTGAGAGTAAATTGCAGAATGAGATATTTCTGACCCAACAATACATGAATTAGAAACTAAAGTAACCAGTCTCACATGAATTACTTAGTAAACCATGTCATGATGGTAGTTTAATTAGGGTAAGATTAAATAGGATCCAGTTGACTACTATACAGGAACAGACCCTTTTCAGTTGGCATGTGCTGATTAGGACAAAATTCACCAATTCAATGACTGTTCTAATTAGAAGCTGAAAAAAGTTAGCCGCCGCAGGCAAACTAATGACCAGGCAATGTGCCATGCTGGGGAAAAGTAATCAAAGATAACCCAGTGATTTTTGTAGGTAATACTGAATTCGCAATAGTTTCTGCAAAGCCAAAATCAGTGGCTCACCTGGGAAAAACAATATTGTTCCCAGTCACTCTTTTCTGAAACAACTGGTAATTCTTTCAAAGTATTAAAGCCAACCTAACCTTGCAGCAAAGGATAGATGAATACTCTCCAGCTCCATTTCTGAATATGATGTGCTTCCCAAGGGAAGGAGACAGATACTGTCAATCTGTCTGAACTTCTGCAGTTCCCAAGACAGAGATGTGCCAGATCTAGCAGCTTGCTATCAAAAAAGCTGAATCCCAGTGCACTCTTTTCCCACCTCTTCTGCTCTTAATTGCCAGCTTCTGCTGTTTCTCGTTACAAGGCCTGGTGTTCACTTGACCTTTCTGTAAGCTGGTTCCATTTGTTAATTTTGGAGGAAACTATCAGAATGAGGCAAAAGAAAATTAACAGTTTTCTTCCAGGCTGGGTAGTTGAATAGTCTCTCCATAAGGTCTGATGAGGGCTATAATAGAGAAAGCAGGATTGTATGGTAGGGTTAGGAAGAGAAAGGGGAAGAGGGTCAGAGAAATGGGATTTCCCCTTTCAGTAGCAAACAGCCATAAGACCAGATGCCATCAGGTCTCTAGGAAGACATTCAGTGTTTATTCAGCCAATAGCTCTGTTCCTGCAGCAGTCACTGTCTTCAAGTATTCCCACTGACCAGGGCACTGCTAACTGTTAATTAACTGCCTTTAATTGCTGGCAGAAGTTCAAGTGTCAGCAATTCCAGAGCAGAGGACCAAGAACAGATACCTGAAACAGGTGCTGCAGACAGCTCTGCTCCCCAGTACTGGTGGGGGGTAAATCTCTCCTAATTCAGGTGGTCATGCCTGTGTGTGACAAAAGAGGCTGGTGTTTTAGTTTGGGAAACACACTGTATATTGTGCACTCAAGCACACATGGCTCTAAGGCACACAAAGACAGCTTTGGCACTCAGCACTCTCAGTACAGCCACTTCTTATTTCATGACTTGCTTGAAACAAGCAATTCGCAGCCAAGTTGTGCACAGCGATAAAGCCTCATAAAAATGGCTTGAAGCACAGCATTTGTTGGCTTTATGGGGCCAGGGAAGAATTACGAGCCGAGTCCAGGGTTTCTGCCACAAAAGCACTCAAAGGATAGAGCTTCGGAAGAACCTGCCATGGACAGGAATAAGTCGTGCCATCTACCTGTCAGCAGGTAGTGAAGCAAATGGCACTGGCTCCAGTTATTTCTAAAGACCTCAGCACTCTTTATCAGGATGCCAGTAACATGCATTCATTTGTGTGCACCCACAGGCTTAGAGGTGGTCAGGGTAGGGTGCTCCTAATCAGCTTCTTGCCAAATAAAATCAGCACTGAAATACCTGAGTGCACTGCATGCATAAGCCTGTTTCAGGTGTTTCCTTAGATTACAAAAGAACTCATTTTATCATCTCAGATGAGGAAAAGAACAGACACTCGAGCTAAAAGGACAATTGCACTTCTTTTTGTTTCCCAGTTTAACTTCGAGGGTTCAATTGCTTTGAGAAGTTTCAACTGCTTTTAAGAAGTTATTGCTTTGCTATGTACCACAAACACTATTAAACATAAATTCTCTGAGACATTATACAACATCCATTGAACAGCATTATTCCTATTGACTAGTCCATTAACAATGATGAAATTAAGCCCTATAACCAGTTACAACCAAGTAAAAGTATTTAGGTCACAATTAATTGGCTAAGGGTATGGGTAAAATTTTAAAATGTCATTAAGAATATGGTTTCTAACCAGAAGGAAAATTTCACTTGTTCATCTGGGAGCCAAACTAAAAATGAAGCAAACTACATGTTTTTTAGGGAAAGATAATTCCAAGAATAGCTTCCCATAATGAAGACACAAAATAAGGGCTGCCATACAGCAAAGTTTCACCAGATCCAAGAATTCCTTACATCTAACATTAAATAAGGTCAGATGCATTCTGAAATTTAAGGTCCTTTTCTTCCAGGATGGATAAATAAATGTAATAGTCCATACTTCTCTTAATCGGGATGTGCATAATTAGAACAGCACCTTATTAGGATACATCTCAGAGAACCTTTTTAGCTTAATGATAGTGAATGATCATGACAACTGTTTAACTGGGATAGTATTAGCAAAAATTTCCCTTAATGGGATACACGCAGATTGTGTCGGGGTTAAGTGGTGTTTAACTAAGTGTGAAATTCTAAGTCCACGTCCCTTAATAAAGAAATTGTCGCGTAATAATTAACAGAAGAAACTGAAATGAACTGTAATGAATAAAATCTGAAGTCCTGTGTTTATAGACAGCACTAGAGTAACAAGAACACACACAAAAAATGTACTTCAGAAAAATAACTTCTTTTTTCCTTCCTGAACAGATTGCTATTTTTCAGCTGTTTTTCACAATTGAAGTAACTGAGAGACAGTTGCAAAATAACTTTATCTGAGGCTAAAATGAAGAAGTTCATTGTGAGGGTTAGCTTTCCTGCATGGGAATGACTTTACCTGGACAAAGAGACCATATGATGGGTTGCTGATCTTTCGCTCGATGGGCATAACATAGAATTGCGTTTACAATGAGAAAAGCTGATGAATGAATTTCATTATCTGATCATGCTTTCCAATATTGGCTTAAGATTTAAAGTTCAGTGAATGCTCATCAGTAAACCCATTAGCCAAGAACCCTCATGATAAGAAATGAGCAAAGCTGCACTGTCAGGCAAGAGGCATTGTATTTTACACTTCAGTGGCAGGCATTTTACAGAAAACTGTTTCTAATATTAACTCAGAGGTTGTTGCTACATTGTGACTGAGGTAATGGTTAGGCTCCACACCAGGGAAAGCACGTCTTCCTCCTCTCAGCTCCTGCAGTCAGGCACACACAGGAGAAAGAAAGAAGCTTCTTCCAGTCTCATCCCACCTGGCCACCCTCAGTATGAAGCCAGTCCTGAGCATGCCTCTAAATCAGGACATCCAGTGAATGGGTAGCAAGTCAGAAACAAACTGTGACTCCTTCATCCATGTTAGTGAATCACCCTGACTCTAGAGCAGGACTCACAGAAAAGCAACAATTGAGTCCTTTCTCCTAGCTAACATAATATTTATATGACTTGGCATCTTTCACACTTCTTCTATGGCTGCTTCAAATCAGGACAGCTTAATGAGGGACGACAAACAGTTGATAGATGTCCTCATTAATGAAAATTTAGTACCCTGTTTCTACTGCAATATGTCTTGCTTTGTTTTTTCAGAAAAAGCTGGCATTTAAGATTGGCTTCTGAGTTGAACACTCTCAAGTTTCACCATCAAACTGTCCAAATTAATATTATTGGGCTGTGCAAGGGATAGTTTACAAAGCATGTGGCTGAAATATTTCTCAGCTGAAGTTAGCTGTTCAGCCTAATTGCTCCCTCCAATTTAGAAGTGCTTCCATGTGATACAATTAGTGACATAGTATAATGCAGCACCAATTCACACAGGTGAAAGCATACTTTTGGAGACCCAATTGCGTATCTGCAAGGGTTTTGTGATGGTGTGCTCTCCCACCACCCAATCTCACCATTATTTCCCATAGCCCTGCTCCAGGGATAGCCACCATGGCAGTCGTACTGGACGCAGTCGTGATGGCTGCATCCGGCTCAGAGTGGTGTCAGGGGAGACAGATAACACAACAGCCAAGGGCTAATTGGAGCAACGAGCCCACCTAACCACAGTGCTGGTCAATGTCTGACTCCAGCCAAATTTGAAAGAAATTAACTTCCGCAGTTGGTACGCCATAAGGACTGACTCAATCATTTTACTCCATAAAGAGCGCACAGTCCAGGGCCCACTCAACTCTCCGGCAATGCAGTGGGCTGCATGCCATGATGTCCCCATGAGTAAGGGCAGCTCTCAAGGTTGCACCTCGAGCTTGAGAGAATTCTTATCATGTCAGATACTTGGTAAGTCAATTTGGAATAACTGTGCTGAAACTTTGGAGTCTTGATAGAAATGATTGATTGTGCACATCTAATACTTTAGATATAAATCATTGACCATGTCTGGGATGAAGTCTGGATGCAACCTCACCTAAACTCCCCTCTGAGGACAAGTTTAGAACTCAAGGGGGTCTTTTCTGAACCTCATATCTCATTGGGAGGGTTCCCCTTGCAGTTTTATCTGACCCTGTCCTCTGTGCATCAAATAAACAAGTGTTTCCATTCAATCTAATTAAACCACGGTCCTATTTACTACTGAACTTTGTTAAATCATTGTTTTATATCAAAAAAAGTATTGCTACTTCCCTTGTACGAGTGAAGTGCCTCACACCATCAATGAACAGTTTCCACTAGTATGGCTACAATGTTCAAGGACAAACACCTCGGAACATCACAGGGACTTGTAGCAGGGGCTAAACTGTAGTCAGACATCTATCATCAGATATTGCTTCTCCTTAACTGAATGACTAAACATATTTATACAAGATCAGCACTTGGACAAATTATCTTTTAAACAAAAAGCAACACAAATGTATGTACATTGTTTTCTTATATTATGTTTCATTGTAGTTGTTTTTTTTTTAAATTCCATGACCTTCCTTTGACAAAGGATGATTTCTGGTTAAAAGTAAATAAAGAGATTGCTAATGCTTCTGAACACAAAAAAGGTTTGCCTTTTTTCTTCTTTAAAGTTTTCCTGAATGAATGTTGAAAGCGAGTTTTCTAGTTCTATGCCTTGGTTCTCATAATTAGCATAGTAAATTTCAAAGTTATTTATTGATAGGGAATATAGGGACATTTGCTTGGATGGGTCCAAAAATGTACAGTCTTTATTACGAAATTAATTTTCATGGATGAGTTGGCAGGCTTATATCAATGCAAATAAAATGTTGGCTGTTGTGCACAATTCCTATTTTTTATCCTTGAATGGATAAAAATAGGTGGATGAGGTAAAACTTTCATTTCAAATCTATCAAAGCCCAACTATTTTATATGGACTTTCTCATTCTATAAAAATATAATCAAATTATACATGATGATAAATAGCACATAAACTACAAAATATATCAAATTATAGTAATGCATAATTGAACAAATTTTGATAATGATATATGACCAATACTACAAGATAAGAAAGCAATGCAATCATGCTGCTTTCATTCACTTGCTTTTTCTTACTTTTTGTTAAGAAAGAAGTAGTTTTCTTTATGCATTTCATTCTGGTTCAGAACTTCAGAAACGACACTTGATTTGTCTGATTGTCTCTTCAAACAGTGTATCAGTGGAGTAATTTCTGATTTACCAAGAGGAAAACCAAGAGACATGATGAAAAGGTCTATCTATGGAACTACTCCTCATGCAGCAGGAGATCTGGATGTGGCCCACTCATCACTGGGCATTACTTGTCCCTCTGTGCTCTGGAACAGAGTGGAACAGTGGATTTGAGCCTGTGATACCCCCATATACATATACCCCCACAAATACATTGAGACGTAGTGAGCAGCTGCAAACACTAAACCCAATAGCTCCGGAATTTCCAGCTCCCAGTGTTAGCCAGGATAGCAGACATCACAAAAATAGGAGTTGATAAAGGGATGAAATGCATTTACTGTGCAAAAAATATGAATTATGTATGTGAAAAGTAATGTGGATAATAGAACATTATTGTGCACAAAAATAATTCACTGCAAACAAACTTCTGAATCAGTGTGAATCCAATTGTTCCTCCTCCTTGGTCTGACAGAGATAAGACAATTTATTGGAATTATGGTATGCAGGGCATCTTTAAGTGCATGTGGACACTGTCACACTGCTACAGTCATATACATATGTCCACCAAACTAAATAAAACATCACACCAACAATCAGCTATGGCATGACTGTACACAGTCATTTCTAAGACACATTACTTTTCTAAGTGCAAAACCGCAGCAAACAGTCAGTCCATCTGATTTTCAACTGTATCTTACAAGAGCGAGACTTCGTAAGCCTCCTGTAGGATAATTACAGTAGGTAACAAACTATGGATAACCCTGTGGATTATTCAGGCATACAGTCTATTTTTCCATGACATTTCCTGTTGTAATGAGCTTCTCTAATGAAGTAAACAAGGCCCATTGTCTCTGCTTAGACATGTCTGAGGAATATCTTGAACATTTTCTGGATTGCATGAGGAAAAAACCCATAAAATCACAAGGAGACAAGAACGATGGAAAGGCATGCACATCACAACTGTGCAAACTCCAAAGCCTCGTAATCTACGAGGGCTCTCCTCCACACTGGTAATCTTTGTTATGTGTTGGCTGAGTTGCTCAATCCTTGGATAAGCCAGCCTGGAGACTGTGCCTTTGGAGGCAGGAGCTGCTGGGGCGGCAGGGAAGGGATTGGTTCCGCAGCCGACTTGTAAAGTCTGATTAAGTGATCTGCCACTGGTGGAGTCCTTCAGTGACCTGCTGGCTATTTCTGTGTCTAAGACATTTGTGAAACAGCCCCAGCATGTGATGCCCTTGCTGACGCATACACACACCAACTGGGCAAGGTGGCCAGTGGCTTTTATCTCACAGCTAGGAAAAAAGCCTACGCACACCTATTTCCTCTCATTTGCTTCTAATCCAAGGATTGAAAATGTCATGTTAGATTGGAATGGGAGCTTCATTAACAAAATAAGCAAAAACGGAAACAAAAAAATCAAACAGAAAAAAAATAGGAAAAAGAAGAAAAACAAAACCAAAGAGATTTCAAAGTAATTTTCAGATTCTTTGATTCACTTGAAATCTTTTCCTTCCCACAGCAAAACTGTCAGCCCATTTAAGAGAATCGAACTAGCTTCAAGCATTACACTCAAACTCTCTGCTTTTACACTGCTTTCTTGTGTACATTTAATGGAAACTGACTGACAAAAAAATAACCTACAGAACGCTAAGATGTTGATACTTCCATGAGAAATATGTTCTAGGATAGAGAAGTCAAAAAATTCAGTTACTGTCAACTTTTACTGGTACCACACCAAAAATCTGTCCTTTCATTCTCTTGCACAATGTGATTCTCTTGCACTGCAGACAATTCAGTAACCTGCACTGCTTCATCTTCTCTTTGTGAAATGTTTATCTATTTCGGTATTGGTATTTAGCATGGTATTTAGAGTGGGGGGTTCTGTTAGATTTATTCAAACCAGGATCTACACACACAAAGTTAATTCTTTAATGGAGATTCCCACACTTGAAAGTACTGACACAAAATTTTCCTTTGTAGAAAAGGAGAATGAATGCATTTCTTGAATGTTTTTAATTATATGATACATTATCATGATTCACTGAAAACAAAAGTACTTTTGTATATCTGAGTAAGTCACTAGCACCACCAGAAACCCCTCCCAGCAAAGATAAGCAGGCTGATTTTCATTATTCAGAGTGTTCTTGCTCCTGGTACCTGTCTCTGTGCCTCACACAATTCAGCAATACTTACATTTCCCAGTGCTAGGGCATCCTTGTGTCTGGTTAAAAGTAAATAAAGGTCACATATACACCAGAAGTATAGTGTGGACCACACTATACTGATATTATAAATGATGACCTTTCAGTTCTGGGTGCTCTGTTAGACAGTGCCTACAGCTATAAAACATCTCCTTCCAAGTAAGCTGCCCTGGAAAGGTAATTATGGCTCCTGCAAATTTCTGCACATCATCAGAATGGCAGACTGATGTTAAAAACCAGCGTTACCCACAAAGCCACTCAAACACCTGATCAACATGGTAACCCATGGCACAATTAAATAAATCTTTAATAGCACACCCTGAATAATTGATTAGATACACAGATTCCTTTAACAATCACTTAAATTATTTGCACTCCTATTTTTCTGCACACCAATAGAAATTTTATTCAAAACAGCGAATGACTATTTCATCTTCTGTATCTACTGTAAGGCTCACAATCATGCTCATTTTGAGTTTTAGGAAACTATTAATCCTACAGGTTCCTCCAATAGCTTGGTATCCATTAATATCCACATCATGCCAAGTACTTCTTCACTACCGAGGACAGATCTGAGGTAGGATCACTCAGAAAGAATGGTCAAAAAAGTAAAGGAATGGTTGGTTGCCAGGATGTAAAAGGCTGAATTGGTATTTCTAGCAATGACTTAAAAAAAAAATTTGGTCAATTTTGTGTTCTTTCTCCTACCCAATGCAACAACTTTGTATTCACCACCTGTACAAGAAAATATCCATAACCTAAATTTTGGATCTAGTTTCCAAAGAATTGTTTATGGACATTACCATATCAGAATACTTTCAATTACACTGTGAATAGTGGCATGGCCAAGTCAGTCTGTCTTATCTAGAAACTATATGACTTGAGTTTGCTCATATTTTTCCTTGTAAATGGGTTCCAGGTCTATGAGACCACAAGCAGCTGAAGGAGCCAGAGCTGGGGAAAAATTATGTTAATCCATTTCACATAATATTAGCCCTCTGAAGATGAGCACCTAGTTGTCTAGGCTTCTCTGTAGGTAGAGATGATACTTCCAAAGGGTATTTCATCCCTATTTTAGAAAAAATACCCTTTACCGTGGACCTCTGACTATGAGACAACAAATTATTTTCCTTACTGCTTCATACAGAAGGAGACAGATAGCAGAGTCTCAACATTTCTGCTTCATTCTGCCTAGGTTTTTTTGAAAGTAAGTCCCATTCCCAGGATAGTTAAGAAGCATAGACAAGTCAATATCAGTGTTCTGCATGAGTGCAGAAAACCTTCAAGAGGAAAATGGAATTAAACCCCACTTTTCCCAGATTTTCAGTTTAACTGTGTTAATGCAGAAAGAGCATTGTAGCTTTTCCCTACAGAAGATCAGGGATCAGTGGATGTTTGACAGAACAGAAGGCTGACTCTGAGACAATTTCACGGACATCCTCTCAGTATTTCATTCGCCCTAATGGCGAAAGGTAATTGAGTTAAGGTAAGGTAATGCTTAAAAAATGTAATGGTAAAGGCAGTCTGGTATGTCGGGGTGCCAATTTTAGACAGCCCCTCCCATCTTACACATGGAGAGCACCTGCATCTGAGGCTGAACACTACAGCAGACTCTTTTAAGGCACAGAGCCTGTCAACTGGGATTATACTGGATTACACTGGTTGAAGCAAGCATTACCTGAGAAATGACTCCTTATGCTACTTAAGATTAGATCAACTGATTGTACAGTAATAGAAGTAATTTTACAAGGAAAAAGAAGTCGTATGTAAAGGATGAAGCAATCTTAAGAAAGACGCAGTATGCAACTATGAGAAGAAAGTCTCGTATTATTTTATCAAGGAGATTAATAAAAGTAATGAATGAAGGGAGCATGGCATATGCTATTTGAATTTTAGTGAGGCATTTTGGAGTCTCTCAAAACGAATCTTGATTTTCTAGTTAATAAAAATTACCATGGATATAAACAATATTATGAGGATTGAAAACTGGCTGACAACATAAACAAAAGGTGATGATGAATGACAATGTAGTAGTGAGAATGTGTCTACTGAGGATCACAGGAATCAGAGCAAGACATGGTTATTGCTAAGTACCTCCATTAGGGGAAGGAAATACTTGTAGTAATGAAATTTCCACATAATGCAAAACAGAGATGAGTTGAGTAGCCAGGTGTTGATAATAAAGTA
This sequence comes from Oreocharis arfaki, assembly GCA_013398015.1. NCBI lineage: Eukaryota > Metazoa > Chordata > Aves > Passeriformes > Paramythiidae > Oreocharis > Oreocharis arfaki. Next base: position 1,777,153 of record VZRR01011972.1, on the reverse strand, counting down.
ACACAAAGGGGTCTATAACAATTACAAACATGAACAGACTGATGGTGAATTATGATTTACTCAGGGAAAAGGCAGAGCCTTTCAGGAACAGGAATGTATTTTATGGCTTGTCTACCAGTGAAAAGCTGCCCATATATCTGTACAGAACAACTACATTGGTAAAACTATCAGGGTATGTCCCTTGTGCAGCCATTCCAGTCTGGGATAAAAAGGATTTGTTTACTCTCATGTCAAGTTACTTTTATTCCAGAAAATCAGTTCCCAAGGGAAATTATGCTGGAGTAGATGGATGCAGCTGTGCTGTGCACTGGGCTGAGTAAGGATGGGGTTATGCATCAGCTCTGCCACCAGCAGGATTCAGTCCCCCATGAAGCCCTGTAGAGGCTCTGCTGGGCTCTACGTTCTCCTTAGCTACACTGGCAGGACTTCTTTCTTGAGAAAGAAAGACCCAGCTATAGGGGAAGTCAGGAAGGCAGGAATGGCAAAGGGCCTGCAAATGCCATAGGTGGTAGCTCAGACATGATTTTGCAATGCAAAATTGCAGCAAAACTGTGTTTAAGGGTACACAGGATTCACAGCAGCAGAAAGGGGGTGGCCTGGCGCTCCCTGTGGTGCTCCCTTTATGTAACTACCTCGCATGGCTGTCCCAGCAAGGTGGCACTGAGCTTTGCTCACTGTCAGAAACACTCAGTGCAACAGAAGGACATTTGAAGAGAAGGGTGGAAAGCGCTGACTCACAAGGAAAGACCAGAGGAGTTAAACATGTAGCTGGCTAAAAGCAGGCTGAGTGGGGAACTCTGTAGTACGTTATAAATATATGACTCTGGAGATGAATTTTCTCAGAGTGACACTAGAAATCATGGCATGCAGCTGAGAAAGGTAATTTAGAGTAGGAGCCAGATAAAACTTCCTGACAAGGAACAACATTAGCCTTGGCAAACCCAAAGGGAAGACGAAGAGATGAAAACTCAGCTAATATGTGGGAGATCATGTAATCTGATTTTCTGGGCTTGAAGGGACAGTAAATTCACAACAGGAACCCCATCAGGTGGAAAGCAGAAATGCTTAATATTTAACACTGATCCTGAAGAGGTCAAAGCTACAGTGAGAGTCTTAGGGGGCTGCGCAGACACCGAGAGTTTGAGGAGTCCCTTCCCCAGAAGGGCCACACTGCACCTGGACCTCTCCTGCAGCACAGGGAGCCCTGAGGACAGTCCTACAGCCAAGCCTCATGCAGAGGAGCTTCATTCCCTCTGCCTTGCTCTATTTAATGATGAATTCCTAGTGTGGAGACAGTTCTACAATGCTCAAATAAATTGAAAGGGATCAAAGTTTAGACACTTGCTGTTATTTCTTAATTGAAAAGCCTGGCTAACCCTCGAGACAGTGTTACTGCTGTCAGGAGATAAACCAGCAGCACAAAATCCTTCTGCCACTCCTTGGCCTTAACGGGGGCAGACACACAAAAGGGGGTAGCCCTCTGCTATGGTACATGCAAAACTAGGGGATCACACCTAGCTGGATGATAAAGTGGCACTTTGCTCAATTTGTCTTGCTAATATTCCACGCTGCAGCATGGAAACTGTTCTCAAAATAGGTTTCTAATTTCTGTACAGATTAAATGCAACCAAGCTACTTTACTTGCTGATAATTTATCTAATACCTCTTAGCTGTGCAGTCACATTCACCACAATGAGTTGGACAAGCAGATATCAGGTGTCCTGTGGAAATTCAGAGAATTACTAACAAAAGAGAAGCCTGCTTGGATTAAACATACATTAGTACTGCTCTTTCAGGCTTGCACCACTAAATCCTTATTCTCTTGATGTCACTGCTACATCCTGCCCTCCCTGTCAGCATCCATCTCATGCTTGTTAAATTCCTGTGCCACATACTATCTTAGCTAAGCCAACTTAAGGAAAAAGGGCCAAAACGCGTTATAAAGGATCAGGGTTCATGTCACCGTGATGGAGTGAAAGTCTAGACAAGTCTTTTCAAGGAACTAGCTGAAGCATCACCTAAAGTTCAGCAGCAGGGAACACCAGGAAAATTTCCAGCAGAAAAAACCCAGAGAAATAAAGATTTGTATGACATACTCAATAGATCCATGATCTTGTATGACTGAAGTTTTTACTCTCTGGGCAGCAGTGAACCCTTTAGGATTACAGATGAGAGCAGCATATGCTTTGAAATTCTCACTGAAATCCTTGTAAGGATTTTCTTACAAGGATGTCTACAAGGAAGAATGATCTTGCCTTTAAGTTTAAAACTTGCAGAGTACAAAAACTTCTTTACTATTTTTTTATACAAGGAATATCTGTATAAATGAGAAGAAGGAATAGTTTTACTTCAAAGTTCTTACTCTGAACTTACACAACTGCAACTGGGCTCTGAAAAAAAATTGCAAATAATTCAGGAAATCAAAGGTGTGTATGTCTCCATGTTATTTTGTATGTCATAAATAAGGAGCATCCCCAGGAGGAGAGTACATATCTCAGTATCTGAAGTATATGTTCTTCATGTCCCTGCCATTGAGAAATATAAACAGAAGAAAACACGGAAAGTCAGACACTTCTGGTTTGCTCTGCAGAATGGATGCATCCAAAGTGCTGAAAGGAGGTTGAGAGACCACTGAAACGCTTGACCAAGGCCTTCCTGCCCCAGCTCCTGTTGGTGGGGAACATCCACAGCTGGTGAAGAGGAGAGAAACAGCAGGTAGCACTAAAAGCCCAAGAGTACCTTATGTAAGTCACTAAAGGACTTAAAAGGAGGCAACAGGAAATTATGCTTTTTTTGTTTGTTTGCTCGCTTGTTTGAGTTTCTTTTTGTTAAAAACATGAATATTATTACTTATTTGTCCTCTGACTGCTCCTTGCTCCCCTCCTTCATTTATGGTGAAAAGGTTCTGTTTAGTCTGTATGTCACTTTTTGCAAGAAAAAATTGACATTAACTTGGTTTAGTGTGAGAGAAGTAGCTAGAGATGCTTTTAAGTCCTCTTCCTGTGTAGGGCAAGGTAGATACAGGTAGAAAGGAGATGTGAGGTATAATTATCTATCACTTACAAACAGCTGTCCATACTGTTTTTTAATTCTATTTTAGTCTGTTTTATCCTATTTATTCAGCATTCAGAAAATGAGCAAAGACGTTCTCTTAGAAAGCATTTCTTCTTGCTTATTAGGAAACGGTGATTATTTCAAGTAAAGATGGTGCCATCAGTTATTTAAAGAAAAGTGATTGTTGATGCCCAAAGCCTGCCTCTAGAGTAATGCCCAAAAGATATGGTGGTCTGGTGATAACTACTGTTTGCTCTAACCTTGTCTGTTTAGGGAATAATAAAATAAATATGAGAGGGTCAGACATGGGGCTAGTAGCTAGCACGTGCTGTGAACAGACACGTGCTAGTAAAGACTGGTAGTTCATTCATTTTGAATTAAACTGTAAATCAAGGAACTATGAATGTGTGGGAGGAGTGGATTAAAAATTCAACAAAAAAGCTTTTGGTTTCTTAATTCCATGATCTGTCACATCCCTCCATCTGTGCAAAACGAGGGGGTGTAACAGAAAAAAGCCCTGAAAGGGTAGGATATTAAAATGGTTTACACTGAGGTGCCTGTGCAGCATGGCTGACTTCTACACTTCCCAAACAGCACCATTTCAGAACACCTCTGCTTTTCTACACAATCAAGGCAGACATATTTATGGCTAGTCAGACAAAAAGCAATTTATATAGCTGGACTGAAAATGGAACTAAAGGCCTTATCATGCTTGAAAAATGCCATTTACTTTAAAGGGAGGTTTTCTACTTAGTGAGCACTAGTTTGAATAATAACAGAAAGTGACACCTGAGATATTCTGCCAGTTTGCATTGAGAAAATCTTAGGCAAAACAAAATCTACCCTTGGAGAACCAACAAGAAAGAGAGATTACATAACATATGTCTGAAAGAAAAATGACAAATGATTCCAAGATTTTATTGTAATTTCACTCCAGGAATGGAACTTACAGTTCCTAAGCTCCAAGTATTGATTCCTACACATTTTAAAAAGTCATGAAAGGGAGGCTGGTCCTTAGAAGTGCTCTCTAACAATGAAGTACAGTGCCCAGAAACTGACAAAGTTAGCTGAAAAGTTAATATATTTAATAGTGAAAGGAATAGTTTTAAGTGAAAACTCCTGAAATAACATCATGTAATTCAAGTATCTCCCTAAGCTGCTGGTTCTGTTACTTATTTTAAACTGTCTGTATATTCAACCACGGAGACACTCGTCTGAAAATGTGAAGTTCATCCCGAACTATAGCTAGTCTCTGTGCAGGGAAAGACCACAGGCAAACTCCTCCCAGCTTTGAACACAGCGTGCTTTGATGCAAAGGGACTCTCAGCAACACAGCTGGCTAGAGCAACAAAAGCAGTACCAGCAGAGTTTGGACCGCAATAGGTTCCCATATGCAGCTCTACTTCTGTCATGAACAACCTCCACGTCCTGAACAGCAGCCCATCTGAATGAAAAGGGAGCAAAAATCACTGGGGTATTGCAAGAGTGCAGAGCCAAACCAAACTGGCACATAAATTCTCCTTCCTACACAGGGATCAAAGTAGGGAAGATGGGTTGAAGCGTCTTCTCTTGCTTCAGAGCACATGTATCTCCCTTTCAATAAAGAAAGGTACTATTAATCATGATCTCCCACTCTCTCCTAGGTCAAATAATTCAAAATTCCCATCTGGCTGGTGCTTGGGAAGTTTCATCACAGGCCATTCATATTTTTGGTGCTCATTACCTCTGGAGGAGTTTTTTACACTATTGGCAACCATTCCAGCTTGTCCCTGACTGAGAGACTACTCATAACATCAAGGAGGGAGAAAAATAAAACAAAAACCCACTCATCAGAAGCAAATTATGATAACTGGAAGAAACCTACACTGAGAACAGGAAAAGAAAGAGTCATTTGAGATGTGGGCTGTGTGTGGGAAAGTCTCCTCCCTGGGAGCATAACTGGCTGGCCAGGAAGTGGGGAACTGCAAGAGGACACATCCGAGACAAATAAAGGAATAATCAAATGAGAGAGACCTTTCATTGAAACGGAAAAACAACCATAAATACAGATGATAATTCCATCCCTTCTCCCCCTCGCCCTTTTCTCCACCCTCAATGTTGAAAATGCTATTCTAACCCCAGAGATACATTTGCCTTTCCTGTGAGCTGGATCTGAAGCCTCTTGGAGCCAGTGATTTCAAAGGGCTTTACTAGGTTCAGTGGGGTCTTAGACATGATGGGGCTGTTTCATGGGAAAATCCCTTCCAATCTCATGAACTATCAGAAAAGAAGGAAGAAAAGAAGCTTAAGAGCCCACCATCCTTTCTTCCTGTCATCTGACAGAGTGAGCAAACAGAGAGGTCCCTTTAGTCCCGACTGTACAGACCAAGATCTGCGGGGACAAACCCGAATTGGCTTTTTGCAGAATAGCACAAAAATTGTCCAAGGGTGCAAAGCACAGAAACACAGAATCACAGAATGGCTGAGGTGGGAAGGAACCTCTGGAGATGATCTGGTGCAACCCACCTACTCAAGCAGGGCCAGCTGTCCAGGACCATATCCAAATGGATTTTGAATATCTCCAAGGATGGAGACTCCACAACCTCCCTGGGCAAACTGTGCCAGCTCTCGGTCACCTGCACAGTGAAAAAGCGTCTCCTGTGTTTCAGTGTGTGCCTCTGGTCCTGGAACTGTGCACAAAGTCCATTCAAGAACCTTGAAGAAACTTGAGTACTGAGAATTTGAGCACTGACATGCTTGTTGCTAATCTGGTTAATTTAAAGATAGCCTGAGTTTGCATTTAACCCATTTTAGTCTTACAAAAATCTAAGGTCCAAAAGGTAATCTGTGGGGTTTTTTTGTTCCCTTAAGCAGTAAATCAGATTAAAAATATACTTTTCAGGTCATTGTGGTACTTCACTGCAGTATTGCAGATAAGTGCCCCCCAAAGTTCTCTTTCAGCTGCAGTTGTGTTGCAATAGACAAGCATAGCCAAAAAATACGATATAATAACATTACCTGTAAGAAGGCTCCTAATATGTTCATATAGCATATCTCTGAGGCAGTGGCTTTTTCAACTACATCTTTGACCATGACAGTAATACCTTTAAAAGTGAAATTTTTGCATTTATACATCATTCATGAATTTGTTTTCCATTATGTTAGCAGTTTTAGGCTTGCTGTATATTGTACCCAAAATATTCTAAATAGGATCAGGCAGGGCATATTTACATTTTAATTAAAAAATACTGCATTTTATTTTATTAAATTATTATTGAGAAAAAAAAGGGGGGCAGAAGGAAAAGCAGGTTACTACTATTTAATTCAATGGCACTAATCAACTTCTTTTTACTGTGGCTTTTCTACAAACAACTTTACTGTGTAAAAGTATTTTTTTGTCATGCAAATCATTCTGAGCTATTATTACACAAATTTATTCTTGAAAGACTTCAATTGCTTTTCAGAGCAATAATAAGCTTTAAGTGGTTTATATCTGAAATAGTTTTTCCAAGCTTGGAAATCATTCAAAGGAGAAACAATGCATAGAAAAAGTTCAGTTCAACAAGATCACAATGTGAACAAAACAGGTCTAATTCTCCTTACTTTCTGCCCCTACAGCAGCATTAGGGATTTCTATCTGTTCCCAGGCTCTGTGGGCCTGCGTTATCAGAGGGGTATCAGGTAAAACTGTCTTGATGTAAATGCAAATCTCTTTCTCCATGTTTGTAAATTCCTAGCAAAACACATTTAGTTAAATGGAAAGAAGATAACGGATATCCCAGTGTGGCACTTCTGAATGCTTCTGTTCCAAAGAAGAAAATGGACATAAAATTGGTAGAAGTAAGGCATGTCAGGCCTGAATGATAGGAGGAGGCAAACACTTCTCAAAAAAGTCAGCATCTGGAATGGCCGTGAGGTCCCTCCACAGCCTCACAGGTCTAAGAGGCAGCAACTTTTCAGTCCTGAGGAGTTCTCAGCTCAGCAGGAGGAAGAGCAGGGAGACTTGTCTTTCTCCAAGAACCAAGTTTCTCAGGTGTGTGTCAGTCTTGTGCTCTGTGAAACCTGAGCCACTGTGCTGCCACTGGGACCTGAGCTGCAAGGTTTACAACAAACAAGCAAGCTAAGGACGTTTAGGCTAGTCCTGTATTATCATCACACTGACATGGCAAACAAGAAAATAAGCAATTATCTCAGCCTACCAAGGGTTGCTTCAGTCTGGAGACAGTGAAATGTGGGGTTAACACTGGAAAGAAAACCAAGCTCCCAAACCTCTCAAACTTCTTCTAAAATGACTAACCAGAGAAAAATGACTCAAAGAAACTCAGTGGATAATAGATAATATTTGTCTCAATTCTTCCTGTTAACACTTCACATTATTCCCACATGAAACCTGAAATGATGTTCCTCAGATGCTGTCTCAGAAGCTGTACAGTGTTCCACTACTTCTCCCCAAAGACTTTCCCTTTGCTCAGGTTACTCAAAAGAAACCTGGAACCCACTGGGGTAAGAACTGTCCAGACATTAATGGTTGTAATTCCATGGTCAAACCTATTTCAGTAGAAAATGAAACCTATCTAAAGAAGCAGACAAGCCCCACTCAGAATACGGGATGCAAGACCCACACCAGAACTTAAACACATCTGGTATCATCACTATCATATTTTCTGCCCATATCTGGGTTTAGAACAGACTTTTTTTCCAGTTCATTACATCAACTTGCAAGTCAACCGTAAGCCCTTCCAGAAAACGTAAGATGGATTTGAAAAGAAAACGATGACATGGTTTAAAGAAAATGGATTAGCCTTCTGACTTCAGTGCACTTGGGCAATGCATTTAAGTTTCTTCCTACAAACATGACAGCTTAAACATCACTTTAAAATTACAGCAGAGATTCTAACTTATCAACTCAACTTTTTATCACTTGTTTCTGAGCTTTTCTCAGTGAACATCATAAGGTTTGCAAATAACTGGGAAGATGTGGCAACTTTGTATGGAGCACAACTTTTGTATTACCCTGAACTCTCCTTAGGAGTCTCCAGATTCTTTGGTTCATTCCTTGAAAATGCAATACGAAGGAGCTCCCTGCATCTGTCTGTGGATTACAGATGTACTATTAAAAATGGTTTTGTTTTTGAGAAGCAGTTCAGTGCCCAGAGCAAACTAGTACTTCCATAACTGCAAGGGAGTACAGTCTGCCACTCCAGCTTGGCACTACACAATGCAATTAATGTGTTTCAAAAGCATCACCTCAGCAAATAGTGCCAATCATTTAAAAATTAAGTTAAAGGGATTTAAGTAAAAAGCTTGAACACTTCGCATAGAGGAATTCCTCAGGGCAAGGTTCGATGGAGCTCTGAACGACATGGTCTAGTGAAAGGCATTCCTGCTGATGGCATGGGGGGTAGAATTAGATGATCTTTAAGGTCCCTTCCAACCCAATCTATTCCATGATTCTATGATTCTGTGATTCTATGAAATATTAGCTGAGAGCATGTGTGGGATTAAAAGCTCAACTATGAGAAATTTATGTATAATTTTATGTAATGGATGCAATTTCATATACAGTAATAATAGCTGAATTATCGAGAGGCCAACTATATATCTCAGCGGTCATTTGCATTTGCAGCAATTATGCTTACAACATAATAATAGTAATTAGCCTTGCTATTGTCCCCTATTTAGCAGGAAAGCTAAGTCCACAGCTTTTTTTTCAAAACTACCTACATGGAAATCAGGACTTTATTTATCCATCTATCATAACTAACCGTGTCCTTCTTTTATAGCATCTGATACTACTGTTTACACTAAGAAAAGGTAAAGTGACTGACCTGAAATATTCTTGCCTGTCATGATGTATTGCAAGAAAAACCTGGAAAGTTTTTGGAATGAAAATTAGGTTCTTTATGTGTACTTAGAAAACAATCACGTATATTTGGCAAAATACAGTAGTTACCAAGAATAGAGCTTCATTGCAGACTCAGTCATATTAATTCTTGGTGACTAGAGACAAAAAAATATAATGTCAACAGAAGCTCATAGGAGATCACAGGTTTGATTCAAATTCCACCAGAGTCAAAGGGAATGTTTTCCTGAGACTTGAGAAGCTTTGGGTCAGATTTTGTGGCATGCTTGCCAAGTTTCTCCACATGAGGGTCTGAGTGGGAGATGAGGAATGGTGCTCACCAATACAAGCCTCTGTTTCAGCATTGCAAGCTGTGTATGGCTAAAGGGATGGATGTAGCAATCCTATTTCCCTCGTGCTGGGAAACCCGTGGCATTGGAGCTGTCTGGGAAGAATCCACTGAATCCAGTGTCAGGTATTCCGCACCGTCAGAAGCCACTAGGAGATATGAGGTGCACATGGCACAGCTGGCCCGTATGTGCCACATGCTGGGCTAGCCCAAAACACGGACTCACGTCTCACCTCTCATGGGGTTCCAGTAAACACCACAACTCCTGCAGGGCTGAGCTTACACTCAAAGACAAGAGCTTCAGACAAACCTGGTACCAAATGCAGATTCAGGCCTATGCCAACGTGCACTACGGATGTGACACATACACTGCCTTGCTGGCCAAGCTTGAAGGGAGTACACCTCCTGCAAATTTTGAAAAAGGATAGGATATCGCCTTTTTAAAAGAGGAGCATGAGATGAAAGTGGGAAGGACACTGTCTTTTTTTTTTTTTTTACTTTACCCTTTACACACTTCCGTATTGCTTGGGTTTTCTTTTCTTCCCTGATGACTCTCATCTCCTGGGACCATAGTAAGAGTTTATTTTAAAAAACAGAATTTAAAAGGTCATAAATATTGACTTGTCTTTCCAGTTAAAAATACACAGCCGTTGAACTTGACATTAAAGGGTCATCTAAAACCAGCCATTGATTTTTAGATAGCAGGTGGGATTTTTGCACTCAGAAATGGCAATGAGACCACAGAAATATAAATGTGATACTGAAAGGATTTTGCTAACTTCCCTATACTATTAAGAAAATTTGGAGACTGGTGTTACTTAAAACTGGAGAAAGAAGGTTAATCTATTTTTTCTGTTTTCATAATCTTCCGCCACACTATGCAATTTTCAAACTTTTCATCAGTTTTTGCAGAATTTCTTCACACTTCAGTAATTTTTATTTTTCATAGAATTTACACAACTTTTCATTTCCATTGAATCTGACAGATGTATTTAAAGAACGAATGACCAATTTTAATACATTTCTACCGAAACACTGTTAAAAACTATTACAAACAGCATCTGAAAGAGCTCTGACATTTTGCATTTCCCATTTTTCCTTTCAAATGTTTTGGCTAGGTCTGATAATATTACAGCACTTAAGTCTCTGTAAAGTTTCATTAATTAATGTTTTAATATGGCTAGCTGTAAAGAATTCTGGTGAATACAAATAATAGTAACATAGAATATTTAGCAATTATTTTCTTTGCCTTACACTTTTTCTCCATTATCGCTAAAATCTTTGGGTCCTCTGAAAATCTCCTGTTGCATATGTTCCATATATCTCCCACAGTAGGAAGGAGACTGGCCAAAAATACGAGCCTTCACTTGCTCAAATATCTGGTGAGGTGGCATCAAAAGATGCTACACTCCATGAAATGCTTTCCACAGAGACTGAGTCAGGTCCATATTTTCTAGCTCTATCTGTACAAGCCTGGAGGAGAGAGACTTTCAACATTTTTAGGCTTAGAGATGGCTCAAGGAAGGACACTCTGGTTATGAGGTGATCCCACACAGGTCCCTTGGGCCATGAAGTAAAAAACAGTGGGGAAAAAACCCCACTTTTGCATTGGCCCAGCTCCTGACTGGCAGTCAAAGCTGTCGGTCCTTTGGACCTCGCTGCTGTGACCTCCCAGCCTGGGGCTGCAGGTGAGGCAGGAACGCCCTTCACTCCTCTGACCCAGGCTGGCTGGAACCAGTCCCCATGTGACTGCCTGCTCTGCAGCTGGGTAAAATACTGGCTAGTGATAGCTCACTTATTTTGCAACTCTAATTGCTTCCACACCCGCCTCAAAATACATCTAAACGAAGCTCAGATAAATCTAATTACTTAATGTTCTTGTTATCATGAACCTCAAATAATGACAAAATGATGAATAGCTGCATGTTGCAACTCAAACTTTTATTACGAATAAATTTCACAACAATACTCTAGTACAGTCCACTCTTTTTATATTGCCTGTTTTAACTCTGCTTTTAAATGGTTCTCATGAATCTGCAAAAAGACCACTTATACAGTTACCTCAAAGGAGTCACATATACCTTGAGTAGAAATTGGGAAATGAATTATAAGCACATGTATGCATTCGGTTTGATTAGGTTTAAAAAATATACTTGGGTTGCAGACCTTTTATAAATGTATACTGGATTGCTTTTTCCCTAATAAAAAATATTCCTCTAAGTTGGATTGCAGTCATCAGTGGCATACGAGGAGAATATGAGCACATTTGCAAAGCAGGCTGGAAGGCGGCTAAGGGAGACAGAGAAACTTGACAGAGCTCTAGTTTAGCAAGCGTTGATATTTACTGAAGAGACCCTTCAGTTATGACTAGAGGAGTACATGGCACTTAGAAATACTGAAAATTGCATTTGTTTTACGGGCATTATGCAATTACTGTCTTAAAACATATCTTTCACTTTTACTGCATTATTTACCAAGCTAGTTGTTAACTCCGAAATCTCCTTCTGTGTGGATTATATTTAAAACTTGCAAACTTTGCTGTAACATCACAGTTGGCTGGTGCTGAAGAGGGAGATTTACCCATCTAGAAAGTCTCTGAAATCCATGTGTAAAGAAAACCCATTGTCACAAAGAGTCTGCGTGGCCTCAGCCTGCAACGAAGTGCCTTCAACCAGGTACTGTAACGCCTGAAATACGTGCTTCTTGCCCCAACAGGGCGACTGACAGTGCTGGGATTCAGGGTCCAGGCCACTGCTGTCATGGGGCACCTCCCGGATGGCAGGCAGAGGAGAAGGCACACACAGCTGGCTGATGGCATTCAGGCTTTTCTGTGCCGGTGCTGCAAACAGTGGGCATTTAATTAAATCATTAAGGTTATAACATAATGTAAATTGTGTTATCAAGGAAGCTGCCTAACTAGGCGAAACTCCAGGGGGTAATATTTGTGCAGCATCTGTGCCCATACTGAGCGCCCCAAGAAGGCAGCCAAAGGCTCCCCAGGACAAACTGGAGAGCTGCTGTAAATTTAAGGATTCCCTGGGCCAGGTATTTGCTGAACTCTCAATGTTCTTGGCATCCTAGGCAGGAAACCTCCCTTTTTTGCCCTTAAAATAAATGCTCTTGGTTTGCTACATCAATCCCAAAGCTGAAACAAATATTTCTACCTGTATTTGTGCTGAACATATTGTTTCCTCAATACAGACATATATTTATTTATAGATTAAATATTTCTACATTCTAAATTTATAAATATTTTAAAATATTATATATGTATTTATACATTAAATACATGTCTCTATATAGGTATTCATATGGATGTATATTATTTTCATACTGCCTCCCTGACATGTAAAAGGGTATTGAATATTTTGCCAGGATTTTTCTAATCTCTGATAAAGTATGTATACCTGACAGGCTGCATGTCTCACTGCATTACAACCTTTGAAGACTCTGCAGTGCTTTAGGCATCACACAAATATGAGGATTGTGAGCTTGAGCAAGAGGTGGCAAAACATGCAAGCAATGAAGCTATTTTTCTCTTATTTTAGCTAAGATTTCTCCTCAGCTGGTTGGGGTTTCTTTTATCCCCAAAGCTTGTAATGTAAAATATATTCAAGTCTAATTACTTCAGATTGTGACCTGTCATACCAATAATTTATTTACATATGAAGCAGACAGTAATACATCTGCTTAAGAGGAAGACCCTATCACTGCTTCTTCAAAGCCAAAAGGCAACTTAAATTTCTCGCTGAAAATGTACACATAGGTGACAGCTTAAAGGCTGTCAGGCTCAGAGCATGTTTTTACATATATTTTATTATTATATGGTACTTAGACAGCTTAAAGTATTTTAAAACAGGACAAAAGGCCAGCGTTCTTGCAAGCCTATCATTGCTACACTCTTGCAAAGCAGAGCTCTTTTCTGGGCTTGTTTTTGGGACTATTGCGCATTCACAGCTGCTGGGTGGGCTGTTACTAGCTGGCAGAGTGGGATCAGCTGGATCTGTTCACTCTCCGTATCACCAGTGGGATTTAAAATGTCTCTCTCTGAAAAGGATGACAGATTTCAATGAGAATACACTTTTGCTCGGTGAGAGAAGGGATAGATAGAGAGGGAGTGGGGAAACCCCGTGTCTGGAGGACGTGTGTGCTCACCACTCCTTCAGAGGGAAGCCGCAGTCATCAGAAACGCTTTTAGGCTGTCAAGGCAGAGTGTCTAATACGTTGTGCCACAACTGGGTTGGCGTTGTCATTACTCTTTCATGTGTGGCATCCTCCCTCCTGCCCACGCACTGGCACTGGCTTGTTCGGGTGTGCTGCAGCATCCCCTCGCTCAGAGGGGAGCGACAGGCGCCACAGCTCAGGGCAGGGGTGGCCAGTGGCGATGCTGAACCCACTGCCCAGGGCAGAGCCTCCATCTGGGGGATGCAGCAATGAGACATGATGCAGTGACATCCACTGTGTGCTTCCCACCTACAGCAGTCTGCTTGTAAAGGCAAACCGGGGCCAGGTTTGGAAAAGGCCTGAAACAGCTCAGCAAACCCATACTTGAGAGACTGGGGGCTTTGCGAGAACAGCACGCAAATGTAGCAGCACCAATAGCACCAATGAATGAGGGCAACTGCATTTAAAAATTGGCTTAGGATGGTAGTTGAATCTCCAATCTACCTAACAAAACCTGGTATTTGTATCTAATAATAATCTAACACTGTGCATTTACAAAGTCTTTTTCTGAGTCAGTCTGACTCTGAAAGATCTTTCTGAAGACAATTAAATATCACGAAAAATTCACAGCACTACCTTCCTTGGTGTCAAATCAATCATAGAATCAGAACGGTTTGGGTTGGAAGAGACCTTAGAGATCATCTAATTCCAACCCCCCTGCCATGGGCAGGGACTCCTTCCACTCAACGAGGTTGCTCAAAGCCCCATCCAACCTGGCCTTGAACACAGCTGGGGGAGTTTCAACTTTGATGTCACTTAAATATTTATACAGTTCCTTCAAACTCACACAATGTCAGAGGGTCAACACATTCACAGGAACCAGAACCATGTGCACATCTTACACAGGTTTTTGTGAATTTCTCACAGTGCTGCTGTTCCCAATTTTAGATGTACATCTCCAGCACATGCTCTTCTTAAGCAAGTATTTCTCAAATTCCTACTGGAGGTTTGATGTAAAGTGCTGGGAACTGATTAAAAATGTCATGTAGTTGTTTTAAAATTGTATGATGTTGCCAGAGGAATGGCTGCATGAGACAGCATCTTCCTTCATGCAAAAGTAAAAATGATCAAGAATTACTTGTTGTGAGTACAAGGTATTCAGAGAAATTTGTGAGATTATCCTCTGCATATAAATATAGACAGCAAGGTCAGACTGTTCATGCACTTTCATGATGGGGATAGGTCACACAGGGATCCTTCTGAGGGCTCCTGTCACCCTCACACAGTCAATCCAATATTTCCTCTACAAGAGGGGAAAGAAATAAGAAGACTGGATAAACTGTGGCTATGTACTGAACTGACAGAGATGATGTGGAGACAGGAGGAAAAAAATTGGACAAGAGACAGTGTACAAGATACAGATGACAAGTTATGCAAAGAATAAATTCAGCATATGTTTGGGAGGAAAAACCAAAAGTGTATGGAAACTCTTGGAGAAAGACAAAGAGAAGATGACTTGCACTGGAGGAAAGACAAGAAATTGGACCAGTGGAGAACAACACAATCTGAAGAAAAAGAGGAAAAAATGAAGCATCAGGAGATAGCACAAAAAGGAGAAGAGAAAAATATAGGAAAAATGGGGGAACCTACACTGACAAATCCTTGCTACTCACAGTATGCTTCTGTGGCTCCTCAGTGAATGCAACTGCTTTCTCAGTGCGTGCTAGACTTAATTTGCCATGAATGATAGATTTCAGAAGAACTTTAGAATTCAATATGTACTGTGAAACGTTCCCTGCTCAGCCACTCCTGTAGAGTGGAGAAATGGCAGGAAATCATTTCGAACAACAGTGAGTGTTATTTTGAGGGAGACATAATGGCTTGTTTGGTTTGACATCCAAAACAGATATAACTGCGACAAAAGCATTTAAATGCTAATCTGTCATTTACAGTGGGTAAACAAAAACTAACGTGCATAAAATCTGTGGTGCTTGTGAGAGAGTGCCCTAGAAGCCTGAAATACTGCTTAATTCAGAGAAGACAGGCATCTCAGCAGGCACAATTTATACCCAAAATACACGAATGTTGAGAGCAAATTTTACGTACTCAAACCTTTCTTTCCCGGTGGTGGATCTGGATCATACAGTTTGGGTCTCAGAAAGGAGTGATTTTTCCTTTGCAGCGTATTTTTCAGAGATGGAAGTATGCAGGCAGGTATCTTCCAGGAGCAGTCAACACCTGCACAGTCCAATCAAAATGTACCCCAAATGTGCAAATTCAAGAGATACAGAAAGATCCTAAATTTATCACAAGGTGGCTCTGGGTGAGCCAGGAAGAAAAGTGTTGCCTAAAACACAGGCCAGTCTGTTTCCTAAGACACTGCCCTGAGCAACCGAGAAAAGCTTGGAGAATATGTCTACAACCACAGTGATTGCCACCAGCCTCCAAGGTGTGGTACACAACCAAAGGCCACCAGGAATGATGCTTCTGTCAAAAGGCTCACCCCACTGCACTGATGGAAAGAAAAGGTAGGTGTCTTTCTACTCTGGGATGAGTATCCTTAGGTCAGCAACTCTAGGGCCAGCTTCCAGCCACACCACAGAGCAGCAGGTCTAGATCCTTAGACATTGTCTTTGTAAGCAAAAGGAATGGACCTGAGTTTTTTGTCGGCATCCCAGGTTTTGTCTCTGTTGCAAGGAGTCCTCTGTGAATTTTTAGAGGAGTAAAAAAGGCAAGAGTAATTTACTGCAATATATCAAAAAATACCTTCAAGACTTTGGAGAAGATTTACACCAACTTCTCTCAGGGCTGCCATGGTGTATGGATACACAAGCAAAGATGGAAAACCCTCAGATTGCACTGTTCACAAACGGACCTCAAGAAGGAAATTCACAATTTAATATTCACCTAGTAGTTTAAAATTTTCTTTAAAACTCTACTAGTCTCACTATCCTTCTTGCCTTCCACCTACAAAGCTTCTTAATTATACTGTTTTGCCCAGGTTTGTGATTAGCTTCACTGTAGCTATGTTTGCTTTTTTTTTTTAATATATATCCTTTTCTCTCCATTATGCCTGCTTGTATGTGGAAGTCTTCAACACACACAAAGACAAATTATGAAAAGTCTCTACACTGGACAAAATGTGATCTATGACTAATCTCAAGCAGGCGAAATGACAGGAACAGAAAAAAACTCAGTCACCTGTTCCTCCTCCTTGTAACATGGCGTGGTTTATCTCCTTATTATCTACTCACGTGGCTTTTGTCACGCAAGTCTCTTAGCTCCTGATAGCTGCTGAGTTACTTGTACAGAAACCATATTTTCACAGAAATAGAAAAATATTTTCATTTCCAGTTGATGTCTGGCTGCCAAAACAAGAAAACAAACCAAAAAACCACCACCCCCAAAAAATCTAGTGCAGTTAATAGGATATTCAGTAATGATCCATTTGGATCTGATCTTGACATGGTCAGGCACTCTGGCAGAACTGTTTCTAGTTCTGGACCTTCACTTCTTAACTTTCTCTTGTCTTTTCCATATACACACTTCTGCAATACAGGAAAAAGCTATGTGTGCTCTTTGTATACGGAACTGCACTTTGCTGTGATATTACATGTCCTGTTTGACAAATACGCATTCTTGGAGTATCAATGTGAAACTTCTGTGGAGCTGGCAATTTTCCCAAGCCCCTCAAAGGGATGGTCATTTGCTCTATGCGGTACTTAGGCGCTGGTTCATGAGATACCACCTTCTGAACATCCCTTGTCCAGTTCCTGCTGTATGTTCTATGACTGAAAAGGGAAGAAGGGAAGGCTATGCCTTTCCTACACAGAGCCTGTGTCAAAATGCACATTACAGACATCTGCCTAGAAATCTGAGGTCATAGTTGACAAGTTTAGAACCAAATCATCCTCCATTTATCTTGAGACATGTATCCGCAGGAGCAAGTGTAACCATTCAATTAAAAATAACCACCAAAGTCTGATTTTCTTTGTTCTATTCTACTTGTGGTTTTATGTTACTTATTTGAAAGCACTGATTGGACAAAAATTGGCAGAAACTTTCTTTTCCGAGAAGATTTCCAGCTCAGTTTCAAGTACAGAGCTTAAAGGTATTTGAGAACTGTCTTAAAAATATTCTGTAGAATAAAGAAGCCAGCACAACGTTCAATTATATGTTTTGAGATTGTGAGAATTTACTATTCTGCTTCAAAATGTTCAGTTATGCTTGTGTGGGCTTTGACATTGCTCTTTCAGCCGACAAGCATAATCTCATAGTGTGTCTAAGCCTCTCCACATAGATCTTACAAGCTTTACTCTGTTGTCAATATCCTGCCTTGGCTTTCATGACCTAGGTTCAGTGAATACTTCAGGACATCCAGCATATGGCATCAGACATCTTGATGACACCAAACCTTGCACACTGCTGTTTAATGACCTCTTGTATTATTTTTGTCTGTTGACTTTCTAAACCCATCAAAGCAGATTACAGCCACTTATAGTGTTCATGTCTTCTGAGTCCTCTGCTCGGCTTAATACAGCAAGGAAATCACCTTATCTGTCAGATATTCACTGTACCCCAAAGTCTCTCTAAAATACATCATAATCCTTCAGTTGGACTAAGAAAGGATCCCTTTTGAAAGAAAATTACACAATCTGTTAAACATCTTTTTCATTCTTATGTACAAAAAAGACCATGTTTTACTCGTTCCATTTTCTGAGCAGTTCACTGATGTCAGTGGTGAAAGGTATGAATGAAGACAGCAGGCTACCCCCTTTGGTTATAAAGTTCTTCTGAAATTGCTTGAAAGTGACACAACCTAATAACGTACAGACACTGAGCCCAGGCACTACAGGCTCAGCCATAATTCTTGATAGTCTTGCATACATATACCTGGGATATAATTTGCTATGGTAAATACAAATGTGTTTGTCTTGCTTTAGACAGCCACTTCTTTTTTATTTGAAAAGATGGATTTCCTGAGACTTGTTTTTGCATTCCCATCCTCTGTTGTTGCCCACTCTCATGTGAAGAAAAGTTAACAGGAAAAAATATTTATGTTAAGGTGGTAGCAAATTCAATGCTGTACCATTGCCAAGTATCATTTCACAATACATGATTTGGATTGATTGGGACACGGTGAAAATATAATAAATAATTTTTTCGGCCTTTTTTGCCTGGACATATCTTTGCTCTATATGCATAATCTGTAACAACTAATTTATACTCGTGAAGAAAAACTGAAGCTAAAGAAACTGAAAACTTTTTAAAGCAGCAGCTGATGTTCTGCTTTAGCAAAGGAGTTACTGTGAGCAGTACATTTAGTTGTTTTGTTTTCTCCTCAGAGAAGGATCACATGCTGCATATATGCAGGAAAATTTACTGCCACCTGACTAAAATTAGATAGTCCACACTTATGCTTTGAGTTTATGTCATTATCCTGGGAATGGTGTGGGAGTTTAAATCTATAATCTCCGCATACACGGGGAAAGGCTGAGGACTATTCTGAATAAATGTAACAGCCTTGGAAATTCAGGCCTTAGCATCTGAATCATTTTTTTAATGAACTCTTTTAAAAAGCATAGGTGCTGGAAAGCAAAAGTGGAGGGGAGAGGAAGGACAGGTAACCAAGGATACCATATGGGTACTTAACGTATCTGGCAGCCTGCTGTTTTACCGCTCCGGAGCCTTGTAATAGTATTAGCTGACACAGACGTGTGACTGTGCTTATCAGACGTCACTGCAGGGCTAAGGGACAGGCTGTGGTGGTAAAGCCCCACCACTCCAGTTTACATCGCACGCCGCAGCTCTGAGTGGGCGCTGCCTCAGCTCCTGCTACTCAGACCTTCAGAAGGCCAGCTACTTAGCAGATAACAAAACACTGCCAGGTGTAACAACTCTTGATAATTTTTTTTTTTTCCCTTGGATTTTTGTTGACAACTTTTGCTTCGCAACGTTGACAATTTTTAATTTTTTTAAAAGCAAGCTCAGAGCCCAGGGCCTTTGTAGTCATTGGCAAAACTGTGTTGGGGGGCAGGGAGGGAGGGCAGGAAGGCAACAGCAGCTCCCAGAAAGTGACACCAGCTTTCAGTAAATTAGTTTTGGGGATTTTTCAGGCAACTGAAAATTTTTAGTTCTAACTCTCAGACTTCTCTTTCTATGGCAGCTTCATATACTGTAGAATATTGCATACTATCTCTGCTCCCTATGATAGGCTGTAAATTCAGAGAGTCAGGAAGTAAATACCTTATCCAAACCCAGTGTCAGAGTTATTTTGCTTGGATTCTACCTCACTGCACTCAACTGCACTCTATTTTTCCAGAACTGAGCTCTTACAGTAAGCTCATTACATAAACACCAGTGCAAAATAATATTAAAATGTAATGCAAAATATTGCCATTTCCTTCAGATGCCTATTTCCCATCAACCTGAAAAATCAAAGAACTTTCTCACTCACCTGTCATCTGTCTATTTGTAAACCTCATATCCTATTTTCAATATCTATCATAAGCAAATTGGTTTGAACTGTGACACAAATCCATGATGATGACCCTTTAACAGCCTTAAGGGTGAGCTGTGAGCCTAATGAAAACTACTTGCTTTTTTCATTTGCTCAAACAACTGTGCCAAACTCTTAAAAGAATATTTAAAGATGTAAGAAAGTTTTCAGAAATTCCCAAGAGGTTGGCTTACATCTTACAAAAGCAAAAGCAACTGTTATCCCAGAGAGCATATAAACAGAAACCATTCATCTAAAAGCCAGATTACAGCAAGATTCCATTACGAAGCCAATTCTGGATTACTAAAGCCCTACCTTCTCCTTATTCTACATAATTTCTCAATTTTCTTTCAGCCAATATAAAGACAGAGTAGACCAGATACTGTGGTTACTTGGTTTTTCCCAGTAAACTATTAACTAAGTAGGCAAACAACAGTTCTGCATCATTTTTATACACATATACGTGCCCGTTCATGTCTATGCTCATGGTAATGGCTTTTCAGCAGAATTAACAAGGCAAGCCCTGCAGGACTGTTTAGTTTTTCTTGCACAAAACCTTGCAAAGAAGTCAGCATTTGCTCCTGTTTAACATTTTGGACTCAAACTGGCTCCATTTCTGCCCAAGTCAAAACCTAGCCTAACTGTTTTTAGCCACAACAGGAATTTTGCTCCTCAACTAAGAGTACATCAGTGATTCAGCGATTCAGTTCCCTGGACCTGTCTTTTACTGTGCATGGTCAGAATAACGCACTCGATTTCAGCGGCCAGTCCTGATCTAGTCAGAAGAGCCAAGAGGAAGACAACTTGCAAAACGTAGTAAATTCTAGGTTTGTCCTGAATTAGAAAAACATAAAATTTCTGGGATTTTTCAGCTGTCAAAACAATTGCCATTCTTCCTTCTGTAAGACGTTATTTGATCTCTATCCACTATTCTCTTGTTTCCCTTAGCACAGTATTTTTTCCCTCAGCTTAGATGTCAACAGCAGAAGCAGACTAAGGTTTTCAAGATGGAGTGAAATCTTTTCTTTCATGTGCCTTATACAGCCAGTCCAATTCACAACAGGTGTTAAGTCCTGAGACTGCATCTGATCTGAACCATCTCATAGCTAATAAAATAAAATTATATCAATGGGATACAATTGAGAAAAACATACAGCACTGTCTGAGCCTCTATGTTGCTCAACAGAAACAGCAATAGAAAAGTTTATGCAGACAAGCAAATTATTCTTACAGCAGAAGACATATTTAGAGACTCTGAATTAAAAATGAGCACATATGCTTTTATTCCTGGAAGCATGACATCCACAGTATTGGCAGTTTGGGACCCCATATAACAGATTCTTAAGCAGTTTCCACCCTTCTGGAAAACCAGATTAATTCTCTACAGATGAATATGACGTAAATATGAAACATTTGGCTCCAGCTTGAAGCAGTCAAAAGTGATTTGCTGACTATCCCACCAGCATTTCAGCATGCTCTGAGCTACCTTATTATTCCTGTCAGCAAACCCTCAGATGGCCAATGCTAAAAGCTTCTGCTTCCTCCTCTACAATGCAGCATTGTAAACCTGAGTTTACATTTTTCTGAGTGAGATACTCAGAAAAAACCAAAACAAACCCCACAAAAATCAATTAACCCTACCAGTTTAATTTCAGATTTTGTCACTGAAACAAAGTCAAACACACCAGTGGATGGAGGACTTCTCTGTACTCTCAGTATTTAAAGTTCTGCATCAGCTGTGACAAGGAGCTTTGACAACAGCCATGATCAGCAACAGCGGTGTGTAGGTGTGCTGCTTGTGTAGTGTACTTGCAATGTAATTTTTGAGTAGTAACTGAGGAGAAGAAACTACTATTTCCATTGCCAATAGATGCTTTGATCTATAAAAATACCCTACTAGCTACTTCTGGGTAGGGCAGATTCGTTTCCTAAACTGACTACACAACAGAAGGCTCGAATATTACACTTGTGATAGAAATAAAGCACTGCAGAAATGACCAGGCTATAAAGTCACTAGTCATAGACCATTAATATATATATGAGAATGCATTTTGGAGTTTTCTCCCTTAGGCATAACTTACACCTTATGACATTGCCACAATATCTTTGATTCTGTTCTAATTTTCTCCATGGTGTGGTAAAAACCTTTTTGATTTACTTTCTATTTCTGCACCTATGAAAACCATTTAACAGTACTATTCTCCTGATTAGAATTCAACATATTTTGAGTTAGTTCTTTGAAATTAGAATTTTATATTACAGGCAGATGAATTACAAAATCTATCACATCTCTATGAAACTATCAATAGAATGGCGTTTGGATGACAAAAAAGTGCTGTATCTCATCTCTGTTTCACCAAACCACTCACTTCAGTCAAATGCTAAATTTTAAGAGACGACCTGCAGTTAGGTGCACACTTAACTGCAATTCATCTCTTAAAATTTAGCATACTAACAATATGCATATTAAATATAATACACAAGTAACATAATGTGATGAAAAGAAGAAGGAATCCCCTATTAATTCTGCAGACAATGTGAAAATGAATTTTTATATTCATTGTCATGGTTTCAAGGAGACCAGCTATGACAGTTTCTAAGAACTGACATATTTTTTGTATGTCACCACATTTACTGCTTTAGCAGTATAATGCTGCAGCTCGCAAGAAGGAACTTCGTGTGATTAGCTGCGAACTTTTTCTGGTGGTAAGGACAGTTTAAAATTAAAAAAAAACCACAAACAACCAAAAATCAAGTCATAAACATTGCTTTTACTGAGTTCTAATACCTGGCTGCATTTTTGTGGAGCACAGTTTGTTCGCTGCTGGGTGCTCTGAGAAAAACATTGTAGCACATTAGATGATGTCTATCTTCTGAGATAAACTGAACTCCCGTCTCTTTTCGGCACAAACTGAAGATGCTGTTTGCAAAGAACCCTCAAAGCTTTGCGCCAAATCCAGCTCTTTCCTGTCAGCATTCTGGAAAAGCTGCAGCTTCCATCCAAACAGAAGAGAAGCTGAGAAGCTATGCAGACAACTGACCTTGCTGCCTCACGGGATGAGAAAATTGAGAGGTTGTTTGAGCTAATGCAGTAAATGGGGAGCAGGACAACAAAACCTCTTTTGCTTTCCCTTCCTCCTCCCTCTGCTGAAGTCAGGCATGCTGCTTTTAAGCTTCTGACAGCTGTATTTGGTGATGCTGCACTGGAAGATGACTTTGCAGATCCTCACCCATGCCATGCAGGTGCTCTGCCCGAGGTCCCTCCTGCTGAACGAAGGTGCCTACCTGAGACTTGAATTTCTGCTACAGTCAGTGGAGAGGACATGTTACCTGAGGCTGCGCTCAATCCCACTGAGCCCCTGTTCTTCCTGACTATGGGACAGAGCTGGAGACAACCAGACTACTGATTTAGGGACCTTGGTTCGGGTGCTGGAGGCAAAAAGGATGAATCCTTAGCTCTCTTGCAATAGGACTGGGTCTGGAGAGCCAGTTCAGCTCCAACAGTTCAGCTCTACTGACATGAAGGAGGGCTGAATTTAATCTTAGGCTGCTGCAGACTTTGCATTTAGCAACACTGCAGAGTAATACAACCAAGTCAACTTTTCTAAAATGAATGGAATATCTCAAAATCAATACTTACATGATTTTGACACCTAAGTAAAATTCAAATAATGAAAAACACTTCAGGGTAAGTTTAGATGGTTCTCCTCTTCCACTCCTTAAATTTTTTCACAAGTGAATAAAAAACAAACTTTGGAAAAAACACTTCCTCTAGATAATTCCATTTCAGCAGCAACTGAAAAACTGGAGTAACAGGAGTTCAGCTACCAAGCTCTTATGGAAGAAATATTACAGAGTGGGACACCTTGGGATTTATGTCAAAAACATTTCTGAAAGAATTGCTTATGTTTTTTCTTCTTGTCCATAAGTGCTGGAAACTGCTGACAAGGATTATATCTGAATATATATACATACATACATACAAACACAGACATATATATATGTAAACATATGTATAAAAAGACAGAACTCGTGGTTTGAAAGCTGCACTCAAAGGGAACACAGGGCCTGTGTCAGGGCAGGGCTGTCTCGTGTCTCCTGGGCTGGGGCTCTGGGGGCCACCAGTGAGTGGTAGATCAGGGTGCTGGTCAGGTCACCCACCCAACAGCTGCAGAACTGAGAGTGTGTTTCTACCCTACTTCAGGCGTTGCTGTAGGAAACCTCTCATGCCTCCTATAGCTCTGTTGTGCTCAGAAATGATAGCCAAAATCTCATTTTTGGCTTTATATAATGTCTCTGGGCATTGTAAGATTGCAAATTACTGGTGAATGAGATCACTCTCATCACATGAACTGCTGACACTTGAAATGCTCTTTTGATTCCCCTTTTATTTGCACAAGTTGTTAGACTAAAGAGCCAGACACCATATCATTTTCTCTCACCCAAATCATCCTATTTCCTATTGTTAAGAGAAACCGAACCACCACATATTGTGTCAAGTGACATTTCTTAAATGCTGTAAAATAAAGAAAAAACCATTTCTTTTCTTTTTTAGATTGATACCTTGATTTTTGTTTCACTGCACTAAAATCCTCAAGTCACTTGGGTAATAAATATTCCCTTACTAACCCTTCTTAAAATCTCTATACAGGGACTAAAATTGGCTCCAGAGACA
Organism: Oreocharis arfaki; assembly: GCA_013398015.1. Classification (NCBI taxonomy): domain Eukaryota; kingdom Metazoa; phylum Chordata; class Aves; order Passeriformes; family Paramythiidae; genus Oreocharis; species Oreocharis arfaki. The sequence continues at coordinate 1,752,591 of VZRR01011972.1, read as the reverse complement.
TTTGATTCTAAAGGAAAAACAACAGATTATTTTTCTTTAGCAGATTTCCTAATCACATACTGCCTTTGCTTCCTTCAGTACATAATGAAGTTCTCTAACTACTGCCATATTTCATTATCTCTAGACTTCTGAAAGAGAGTTATTAAATCAGTGACCAAAATCTGAAACATAAGAATCCAGAGATGAAAATACAAGCTCTCCTTACAGTATTTCAATTGTTGCCCGATTTTTACTCAAAGGATTTATTCTATTCCAAATACAGTACAAAAAATACAAATTTTATTGATGAAATGGTTTTGAAAACTATGAGGTGTACCTCCGGGTACAGGGAATGAGGGGGGAAATTACTGGACTGTCATATACTCTCCAGGCTTCAACTTGTTCTCCATGGTTGTCAGACTGTATCTGTCTGTCTGAGAAACTGCAGGGGTGGAAGCAAAGGGGTAATTGCCTTCCAAAGGAGTCTTGGTGTTTAGCTAACCCCTAATAAAATCAGCATCTGTAGGACAGAACAAGCACTACTGCACAGCACAACAAAGAAGGCTTGCACATCAGCCTTGTCTGAAAGCAGACCTGACATAAGACACTCCCTAACATGTCCCTGCTCAATATTTGCTTTGCACAAGGACTATGATTAATGAAGGCCCATTTCTTTGCTATTTGTCAGTGATTCACACTAGCACTCAAAAGAAAAAAACATTCTCCTTTATTTCTCAATGCCAACATTTTCTGGCCTTGAGAAAGCCTAGCAGTTAAATGCTTTCAAGCCACAAAAAAATCTCAAAACAACAAAACACAACAAAAAGCAAAGCCTTGAAAATGCAGCACACTCAAAAGATCAAAACCTGGCTTTACTGAAGAAAAACAACATTATTTTGTGTGGATCCAACAATGCAGAGGAGATGGTAACCAGCTGTCCAGGAGCAGCTCAGCATCATCTTCTGCAGTGTTGGACACGGATTCCAGCTGCGCTTTGTCACTGGCCGTGGAACAACGGGAGCTGCGGTCATGTGCGGAGGCAGGGAGAGATGTATGTTCCATTTTTCTTGACACTTCCCTTGGGTGTCTTTTCATAACTACATTTTTGCTAATTAACTTCACCTTGGAGTTGGGCAGGGCAATTAGTTCCCCTTCAGGCTGTGGAGTGACAAGAAGCCCCTACAGTCACACCTTGTTTGATCAACTCATTGGCTATGAACAGCACAAGGACACAGACTTACTAAACAAACTCAAGCAAGGGAAATAGCACTGTTTACCAGGAACAAGCAAGCAAACACAAACCTCAGCTAAGGGGCCATTTGACCTTCAAATAGACAAAATGCACCCAGCAGTGCCCTCTCACTCAGAAAACTCCCAGCACAATGCAGTGGTAGGGCTGTGAAAAAGGAGTACGAGTTTTCCCACAGATAAAAATGTCCAGGCTAGGGCACAGCAACAGCTCACCCAGCTCTTTATCACATATCTGGGAAGCACACAGTGCCAGGGAAAGCGTAAAAAAGGGAGTCTCTCATAAGGTCTAAACATTTGCTCTTTGTTTCACACCTTATCATGTGTTTTTTGCATTTGCAGCTGGCTTGATTCCCTTCAGCTTTTCACAATCCCTGTCCAGACCCAGATAGAGCAGCAGATAGAAGAGCTGTAGGTTTCCATTCTTTCTGTTTACATCAGGGATTGTGGGTTCTTCCTGACAGAATGAGCTCTTCACTTATAAAGTATAGGAACTTTACTCCAGTGGGAAACTTCCTCCGCCATTCATACATACTTTGTACCTTTATATTACAGGATTTCTTTCCATCAAAGCTCTGAAACACTTGGCTAATATTCTTAAATAATACTAGGCATTTCACTCCATTTGCCTTGTATTTTTAGACCTACGTGATTCACATAGCACCTCATCATGTATTGATTTGTCTGTTTTTATATATTCGGCTTAATTAGGACTTTGCTAGAATTGGGTATTTTTACTGATCTTTTTCCTATTTTTATTTAAGAAGAGATTTTTTTTTTTTAACTTTCTCTTCAGTGGATGATCACCTGGATTCTGTGTGCTTCTTCATGATGTATTTTCCTACTTTTTGTTTATAAACAATTTTTATAATGTCTTCAGTTCACTTCTTTTGATACAGAGAAATAACTAAATGCAATATTAAGTGAAGACTTTATCCAAGTTTACCTCCCACATCAATTCCGTTTTTCAGAATGCGCAGTTCGGACATTTTCTGAGCCATTTAAGAGCGAGAAATTGGAAACAGGTAAGGAAAAAATGAAGAAAAGTTAATTCACAGACATATACATGTTGTATCAGGAAATGCCAGGCACCATGGAACCCTTCAGCAGCCTGGCTGGAGTGCTCCAGTGGCACAACTACTGTAACCATGTCGCTGCTCGATGCCATTTGCTGCACCCAGGTCTTCTCCCCTCCTGCCCATCACCTGCTCAGCCTACGAGGTCTCTGGGATAGCACACAGCAGTTCTCTACTGGCTGGTGCAGCTCTAGTGTAATGAAGAGGAACTGTGACCACGAGCGACAGTGGATAGGAAAGAAACGTCTCCATCCAGACAGCATAACAACTCTTGATAATTCAAGTGCAGGACACGTCCGACAAGTTATTTACTGCTCTGAATGTCAAAACTGTTGTCTTGACTGAACACACAAGAGCCTTAGTCCCTCTCTCGTCTACTTGCAATGAACTGTGTTTCTTCTCCCTTACAACACGCTAAAAAAAATTTGGAAGATGCAGAAGTGCCTCCGACGGCCCTTCACAGAGAGACCAAGTATCACTGAACGTGCTGGTCCCTCCGCGATGCACAGCAGCACTGAGGCTGTCAGCGTAGCCCTGCATCCAAGTTAATAATTTTTGCCTCTAACGAAGGTGAATTAATATGACAGTGGCACCAAAAGGTGATCCAACAATCTAGGTGCCAGTCCTGGGCTAGAGCAGCTGGAATTAATTTAGTAACTTTTTGCCCTGCAACCCAGTTCAGAATCTGGAGGAAGCTGCCTGCACCCATTATAAACCCTAGTTGTCCGAGTGCACTGGAAGCGTAGGCAGATTGCAGCATCTCAGAGGAGATATTTAATATTTGCTTACCAAAGCCAAAAGACCAGGATTGAATTAAGAATCAATGACTATGGATAAATAGCTAAAGAAAAATCTAAAGCATTTGAACACTTTCTTACTCTTTTATCTTGGCTCTTAGCATTTATTTTCGTTTTTCCACCCACAAAGTCTTTTTATTGACTGAAATTAAATATTAATTCTCTTTTCAAGCTACACTGTAGAAATCAGATCAAAGGCAAATGGTTACTATAATAAGTAGTAGTTAAATTCTGCAAGTATAGAGTAATTTATAAATTTTCTTCTAAACTACAGCACTGAAATAAACATGTCAAAAGACTCTGGGACCAACTGACATGTACACCATTACATGGACACACCCACAATAAATTGGCCAAAATAGCTTATTTTCCATTAAAAGGAATAGAAACAAGGCAGCTGAGTCTCTTAGACTTGTAAGCTTTTAAATCTCTGCCAGCATTATTAAATGAGAACATTATTTAAGTACGAATGGTAGGGAGGATAAACTCTACCTATTCTAAGTCTAAAATATTTAAGACCAAATTTCCACAGAAAGAAAAGGTGTTCCAGATGAAGGGGCCTGCATAGGACATGAAAGATCTGGATCCAGCTGCCCACTTTGTCACAGACTTTCTTTAAGTGGAACCTTAAAGCAGATGCAGTGAACGTCAGGTCCACATTTGTACAACAGGGCTTCTCTGCTCTGTCAAACAATTGTAAATCTCAAATCGCTTCAATATTACAGGGAACTCGGTACTAAAACAATGATCTTAGGGACAGATGAGAGCATACATCTACTTGTCTGCACTTAATTTGCAAGCAAGGCTCGTTAACTTTGCTCCTCACATACAACAGAATGCTCATGCTTTCTTTAATAGCTGTCTTTTCACCCCAGAGGTAAGCTTGTGGCACTAAATCTTTACTAGGAGTGATTTACACAACAAAAAAGATGAGAATATTCTCAAGCACAATGAATACCCCTCGCTGGGTCGCCTCGGTTTTGGGTTGGTGTGGTGACATGCTGATGTGACTGAGCACAGCACCTTCCTTTGCACGGTAGTTTTTGTATGCATACACCCAACACACAGAGAGAAGCTGTCAGTAAACAGGTGGGAACAGCTGTCCCCAGCTTAGTTTAAAATTCTGACCTACACAGTTGGAGAAAACACTGGATTGCTTTCACAGAAGGAATAATCTCACTCACAAGTAGGTTAGTCAGACCTCCTCTCTCAGGAGATGGCTGTCACTACACTGAAGTTCCTTGCTATGAATTAAGACATGGCAAACTGGAGAGCCTTTGTATGGCCACTACCTTTGACTGAAAGGTCTGACAATAGAAACGAAAGTTATTTGAGATACTTGTGCTAAGGATTTTAAAAAAGAAAGGAGTAGTAATGCCATGGCTTTTAGGAACAAAACCCCTAATATGCATTAGGATTTCAACACAAGTAGATACTTGGTGACTATATTTCTCTTATTCCCTACCTTGTCCTTGGTCTTCTTTTCTGATGATCTCTTCTAGTCTAAGGGAAATTATCTGGTGACTTGGACTCCCTGTATTTTGGAGGTTTTTTTATGCATCCTTACCGTAAGAAATAATGTCAGCTGTACCTAAGTAACATTAGGTTACTTATACAGGGCCCAATTTAATTATCTAAATCGCATGTGTTGTTCCAGCTAAAATGCATCTTGCTCCTGATACAAATTTTCTGCCTTTGACATACGATAAGCCAGCCAGAGCTCTGACACCCTGCTCTGTCCCCAAGGCAGCTTGCCCCCAAAACAGGCTGCAGCCCAGCTGCACCCAAAGCAAGGCCTTGCGCAGAGCCCTTCACTCACCCAGTGCTGTTCTCGGGTGAGGCTTCATGAAGCACCAGCTGCAGGGCTGAGCTCTCATCATCACCAAGCCCGGTGGCCTTGAGGGTTTCTTATGGTCAAAGGAAAACATAGACATATACACTATTGTGCAGAAGAACCAGTGTGCACTTGCACAACTTGGGACTACAGATCTTGTCCGGAAGGGGAAGAAAAGCCTGCTTTTGCTGTTCAGACAAAACCCAGCTCTGTGCTTTATATGTTCATTTTGATCTATTATCATACTCCCATTTTCTTAGAGTACTGTAAATCTCCTTTAACAACTGTGTTTCAAAATAGCACTCTTAAGCCTAGGATATCTACCTTACCTGTGACAACTCACCAGACAATGAATGCCAAAGTCTTTGACATCAGTGAATAAATCTATCAGCATTTTTCGGCCACAGAAAAATGCATCTTCTTTTTTCTTATACGCTACATCAGTGTTAAATCAGTCCACACCAGATATAAACATGGAGATCTCAGGTGACTTACGTGAACATCCCTCTGGAGGGGAGGTTTCATTCTAGAGAAGTTTTAAAACAGTAGTTAGTGTGATATTAAAAAATAGATATTTAGCAAAAAAGTAAAAATTTTGTGAGATTCTTCTGTTTAGGCCTAAAGAAAACAGAAAGACTTGCTTGACTTCTGATTGACTCCTTCATATACGTATAATAGGGAAAAGAAAATTAGTTTAAGACGGATGGGAAAGGAAAACGGGAAATCCAATAAAAAGCATTCATTCTTTTTTTGAGTTTTACTTATGTAGCTCTATGCAGGTTCAGTATCCTTTCTGCGCCCAGAGGTGCTATTTGTCTATGGCACAGCACTGAAGAACTGCTCCTCCATCCATTGTCACATGGTTGGAACAAGGAACCATTGCCATGTGTGCTCCTGCAGCAAACTGACCTGCCTCAGGGATCTACGATTAGCACGTGCCTTTGCGTTGCTCCCCCTTGCAGGACCACTCCTGAGTTCAGCCTAGTTCCCAAGGGATAATACCCCTTTTCACACAACTGAAATATGAGAAAAGGTTCAGAGCTCTTGAAGGTTTTCTTCCCATCTTCCTTTTTAAAAATGGGGGTGGCAAAGGCACCACAGAGATTTGCAGTTGTGCCTCCTGCTCGCGGGGACCGGGGTTCTCCTGCCACTTGCGCGCTGGCTTTCAGCTTTCCTTCACCAGCAGGAGACATCTGTGCCTGCCCCGTGCCCCTTCCAGCTGCATCCAGCCTTTCCAGTAAAGCCCAGGGGGAGGATGCCTCCATGATAGACTGGCAGCAGCAAGACCCTGCTGCTAACTACGATCTCTTAATCACTTCTCTGTCACACACAGCCTCCTTCTCAGGAACATGGGCTTAGGTAAGGGCTGGGTTTTGGTTTTAAACCCAGTTAGAGAGGAAGCTGATGCTGAAGTTATAAATGCTGAAGTTACATTAATGTGAAAGCATTATTGCTGAATGCATCAGACATGTTATCAGAGATTCAGTGCCATAATGGATATTTCTAAGATTAGGTTTTTCCTTTCAATTTCATACCCGCCTAAACTAAAAAATTTGTTTTCAATTAACAACAGAAATCAGTCTGAGAGGACACCTGTGAGTCAGACATAGCAGCTCTCATCATCAAAGCATCTCATCATCATCAAAGGAAATTAATTTGCTTTCAGAAAAGAGGAGTATTTCAGAAGATCTTATTCTTCATACAGACATTACTAACATCAGTTACACAATATTGTAATAAGACTTGTCCTATCATTCCGTGTTAACAAGTACTAAGAATGCTTCCAAAAGAGCACATCTAGCCCCCATCTACTCCCCCTATAATACACTCATCAAGCAAATTATTTTTCAGTCCAAGAGCTCTCATCTCTGTCAGCTACTCTAATTAAAAGACCTTCTATTCAACACTTATTCCATCCAAAACTACACATACAAGTATGTAGCAAACTGTGTTGATTCTTCCTAAATTCAACAGACTGAAAAAGCACTGAAAAGCTACGAGGAATTATTCACCATTTCACTATTACTGGTGCACCTACAGCATTTTAAGTAATTTTTTTCATATGTAGTTCAGAATTAAGTCCATGAACACCAACCTCACCATCAGGCAGGGGAATATATCAATCTATAATTCAGATTACAATAAATTAGTATCAGGTTCACTGAAGCATGTATTAAGATTGACCTGAGTCATCTGTCCATTCCGCTTCAATTCTGAAAAAAAGCTGTAGAGTTCAGTGAAACAGGACTGGCCTCATACCTATATACTCTCTTCATATTATGTATTTTTCCTTTTGTGCTAAATGCTGGTAGCAATGGCCTGAAGAACTTTGAAGTCAATGTTAGTGTTACCACTGAATTCAGGGGCACTAACCAAATTTTTCTGTGCTATCATCTCACAAAATGTAACTGTATGCATACATACACAGAGCACAGACCAAGATACTTTTGAAACAGGTTTTCAAATGGCATTTAACTCCACAAAAGAATTTATATCAAAATTTTTAAAAGATGATATATGAAAATACAAAAGCTTTGTGAAAGTAATAGAAATGGAAATGAGTTCCCAATTCTTCTCAGAATAAGCCTGTTACACATTTATCAGTCTGCAAAAGAACTGCCTTACCTACTTTATTTTAGCAATATCCACTGTTCTCCAGAAAAACCTCCCCCAAAGCCAAACACTCTGGTAGATACTTCAGTAAAACAGAATAGTCAGGTCATCCAAGGATCCTTCAGCAAGCAATCCAAAAGGAGGCTCCAGTGCTTGGGGAAGAAACTGTGCAAACACCAGTTTGTAAACAAAGCTTGATGTCATTTTTGTTTGTCAAAGAAATCCAAGTGACTTAAAGAATACAAAAAATGGAACCATCTCAGGAGTTAGCCAAAAATACCATTCCCAAGATTACATGAAATCACAGCAAGCTTTACTGTCCCAAAGCATGCCAGCAGCAACCCCTTCCAATGGGGCATTCTGCAAGTGGCCAGTGATACCTGAAACTGTCACTGCAACTTGGCTGTCCTTGGGATAGCCCTGGCCTGTGCCATACCTGAGCTATTTAAAGCAACATCTAACCTTTGTGGTTGCATCAGGAGAGACCCAACGAAAGATGACTGAAGATACTGAACTCCGGGTGACAAATGTGCCCCAGCATTCCACAACGAAACTCACTGCTGCCTTGGAAAGGAAAGCTCCCCCTTTTAAGAGCTGTTTCATGAAGAACTTTGCTCCTTTTGGACTTTTAATTACCTTACTTAGTATCTAAAATAGAGACTAGGACAGAATAGCTTAGAAAATCTGAGAAGGCTTTTTATTAGTTGAGTGAAGGGCTAGTTTTCAGGAAGGAGCTTAGGGGAGCACAACATCATTTCCCACAAGCAGCAGATATAAAAGATTTTCAGTGAGGAATGAACTTGAGCCTCAGAGGTCAGGTAACACCAAACTCAGGATTTCACCTTGTCATTCAGATAAAAATTTCCTCAGACTTCAGGTTTGCACCCCATGGCTCCTGTCTTCCCCTGCACTTCAAAAGAAATCCTGTATGAATATTTATTACAAGTAGCTACACAATGATTTGAAATTTAGCTAATATAATTCAGGCAGTTTGTAGGCACTTACATATTGAAAGAAAATCACTGCTCTGATTGCTTCAGCCATCTCACACATCTTCTTAATGTGCAACATTGTGAGCTTTTTTTTTTAATTTAAAAAGGGTCAGCTGTCAATATTGCATATACTTACACAGAGTATATGCATAGGATAAGCTCCAACAAACCCAAACACTTATTTTGGAAATAAAGGCTAGTTGGTAATATTTAGACTTAATGGTTACAGTGCCAAAGTAAGCATGCTTTTCAAAGACAACTTGCCCCCTCCCACTGCTGCTCAAAAACACTAGAAGAGCTGTCTCAGGTATCGTATGTGGAGTATAGGTATTGACTCACCCATAACGCCATAGCACTCTTGTGGAAAGGATACTGCATGCTTATAAATGACTTAAAAAGTAAAACTGTTTTCTGAGTCCTACTCAGTGCGAATCAAAGGCAATTATCCCACCTGAAACCTTGGCCTTATCGCATGCTTCCCCAAAAAGTGAACAACTGAGGCATGTTAAGTGCAGACTGTGGCAGCTTCATAAAAAGACTGTGCTGGGATACTGTTTGAATCTCAAAGTCACTTTGAAACAGCTGTGCCAGTGTCACTTGCTTCTTTTCAATATTCCCCCAAAGGACCTGGGGTTTAGTGCTATGTGTCAAATATTCACGTATCTTCATCAAATAGAAAACTCATGAGTGTGCCATATATCATGATAAATACCATGGGGTTTTTTCTGAAATAAATAACATGCAACACTTCGTTTGACTTCCTGGTCATTTGGGAGCAATTTTTTGTTCTTCTACATCTTGCAACAAAATCAGAGACCCAAACAAAGGCCAGTTTGCAGGGGATCATATAGATTTGTTTTGCCTCTCAGCTCTAAAAGCCAGACAGAGCCTGTTTATCCAGACAATAAGATGCAGCCCTTTGTGTCCCGTAGATTTGGCCTGGATAGTGCTTCATCATTTAATTTATTAGTGTACCTCTCTGACATCTGATTCCTTCCAAATATCATGCATAAGAGAAAACAATACACTGGCAGCTGCTTACAAAAACATGGAACGGAAGTGCAACATTTTTAGGACATCTGATCTGCCTCTGGGTGAAGGGAAAGGCACAACAGCCTGGTCTGCCCACTCAGGCATTACACAGCTTAAGTGACATGTCACAGCTGAAAATCCAGCTCGTGAGATGCCTCTGATTTTGTGGGGGGCATGCTGTACTGCCCAAAACATCACCCTCCCAACCAGAAATACTGCAGTACATATTTTAAAGGATATATGCCGTTGATGCTACTCTAGACTCAATAGATGGTAACAGTATAAAAAAAGGATATGATCAGTGGTAAAAGAAGCTGATGTTGTAGAGTTAAATTGCTCTCCTAAAATAATTACACAAAGTGTTCAGCAAAACTGGAATAATGCTTTCTGTCCACTAAGGCAAAGGATAGCTGTTCTCATTCAGATTGTACCTGCTGGTAAACCACTGTAATATCATATATTCCAAATCCTAGTAGGTTTCTCTGTGCAAGAGCTACTGTGTGATTCTGTGAATGGTGTCACAAGTGCAGGCACATTCTATCCATTACTTTAAAACTTCCTTTTGCAAAATGGTACCAATTAGATCTTGTAACCAAATACAAAAAAATGGATTTCCCCAATTTTTAGAATTATTATTATTGCCCTTTTTTCCCCCCTTTAACATGAATCCCCTTTGATTTTCCTTAATGTGTCCATAAAGCCAGAGTCAGTGAAGCCCCTCATCACAGATACAGAAGTAACGTTCTCGCCCCTCTGTTCATACAGGGAATGGGGATATTCCCTGGTGCCAGTGCTTGATGCCAGTGATGGCCTGTCTGAATATGAGCCACTGCAGCTTTGCCCTTGCCACTGCTTTCACAATTTCAGCATCTGTTTTACCGAGAATTAAGTGCCAATAATAAGCAGATCAGTTCAAAGGACATTTTACTCATCTTATTCCAATAGTAGTTTTTAGTAAGTTTTTTTAATAAGTTTGCACACCACTGATAAAATCTCAGGGCTGGCAGGAACCTGTATGTAACTGAGGTCCTAAACGCCTCTGGAGCAAGACAGATCAGATGGTAGCTGTAGTCCCATGACACTTAAACTGACCAAAAATGCTGAACCATAGGTTACATGATACTTCATATAAGAAGTATAAAGAAGGTAAATAATCTTTTAATGACCAGCTCAGCAGTGAGCATACGTAAGTTCTTCAAATAAAATCAATTAACTACTGCCAGTCTTCTTTGTTCCTTGATATAACATCTATTGAAAAAGCAATAAATTCACTTATCTTTCAAGACATTAAAACACTTGAGTTATTAAATATGAATGACTAGGATCCAATATAATCTCCTTGTCTTACAGTCACATTGACTGACTTTATCATTTGGCACAAGAAATAACTTCACCTTAAAAGCTTAGAGTGGTAATGAGTGTCCTCGGCAGAAACAACTGTGAGATGATGATACCTATTTATTACCAGTGACCATTCTCTGTGCTTTACCATAACTTATTTTCAGCAGACAGATTTCTATAAAGTATTGGGAATGACAATGTAAATGATATTATTCCTGGCAGTCCATTTGGATAAAGGTTTGTGACAGAACTGCCCCCAAAAATAAATTGAAACTAGAGGTGAAACAGAAGTTCAAGCCACATATCAGCTATAAAAGAACACTTATCTCCAATGAATATCACTGAGGTATATGATATATAATACCAAAACCTGTGGGAATTAAACTAATACAAAATTAATTCCTCACACTTCGAAAAAGAGACAGTCTTAATTCTGTGTCATCTTCATCCTTGGTCCACAATTAGATGGCAAAGCACATGAAGTATAAGCTTTGTATGGGGAAATATTCACAAAATTTGTATGACAAAGACCATGCAAATCTAAACTAAGAAGAGAACATTGGTAAGAAAAGCATTTTGTTTGTATAACATAAATTATATGAACACCTTTAACAACTGTTCTTTCACTTGAACACTTCCCTATCTTCATGCAAACGTTCAGCTGCTGACAGACAGTTTGCTGATGTGTGATAGCTCTTCTTCACAACATACCAATCAGCTAAGTTTTCCTAAAGTCCTTTAAGTGTATATGGTTACCTTCAACCCAAAAGGAACCAGTAGCATACCATTAATTGGGGTTCATCCCTGAATGAACAGTCACAAACACAGAGATAATTTATAAGGACTTGCAAAGGAATAATGAAATGTCCTGTATGATTCTCTGCTCTGTTCTGGTCATGCATAATGACTCTGCTTACTTCCACTCACCCGAAGCCCACTCTTAAGCTGCTCTACAAGGAATAGGCATGAGAGTCAGTGTGAATTATATATAAGACAGACTTGTGAAAAATAAGAATCAGGCCCCTAACGTAAAATAGGTGTGCCCTCTCTTGGCAAGTCATTGTGGCAAGCCTAGCCATAATGCACGTGTAGCTAAATAAATTTCAGTGGCCTAAATCTCCTCGTTTGTGCTCCTGTGTTTTTTCCCTCAAAAGGAATTTTTTCACATAAGAGATTAGTTACTCAATACAGCACACAAAGTGCTCACGATTTCCAGTTAGGCTTGGGATAATTATACCTTCTATAATCCACAATCCACTAGTTAGCTGATAAATTAGTGTGCTTTTCACAAAGAAGTAATACTCATATTACAGTTTGTAATGCAAACAAACAAAAAAAAAAAACCCTGAAAACTAACACCAAGAAAAACAGAAATCACCAAAATAAAATAAGGACAAATCAGCCATGCAGTGAAACAAACAGAATTAACAAAGAACACTCTCAATACTATCAGGTTTCACTTTAAATAAAGCAAACCCCACACCGCAGAAACACAAAGGCCAATATTTTACCCTTCTGTGTACGTACATCAACAGGGGTTACGAAAAAATTTAAGGACAGAATGTGACTGACTAGTAATTTATTTAAATTACTGTGTACTACCTTTTATACTTGATCACTTAGTAGTCACACTGAGCTTGAAGCAAATATTCACGCAAGAAAGAATTACTTGCATAAGAAAGAACTATAGAATCAATCACAATCAATTATATTCTAGTTGTGTTCAAAGGGACAACATGGGACACAAAATACGAATCGGAAAATCTGAGTGGTATTTATTGATCATGTTACTTTAAGGTAATTAAAATACTCTTTTAGATGAAAGGTGATTAAGTCACTATCAGATATCTTTAGGCTCTTTGTTACTCCTGGGTATTCCACTTATTTCTTATTTCAATCACTCTATATTTATAGTAAAACATCTTCACTAGAAATATTCCATATTTATTTAGGATTTAGCCCAAATTAGTTTCATCAGTATTAAAAAACGGAGAGAAAAGGATCAGGCTTTTGGACCCAATAAACAAGAATGAAAGGAACAGCTCATGCATTAACATCAAATGTATGGGTTCATTGATTCATGGTCATTCCAAAGTAAGGCTCCTTTGATTCTGAGTGCACTGCACAGAACAATAAAACTTAGACATAGTTAAAAAGGCATCAGCTCAGCCAGGTGCTCTCTTAATTTGCCAGTTCAACAGGGTGCTGAATGATAAACACTAATGCAACCCAGCTGCACGAAGTTCACATCTGCTGAAGTCAATGCTCATTCTGGTATCTGCTGAGGACTTTTTTAGTACTGACAGGTTGGTCAGAGCTGCTGCGACACTAAGGAGGCTGTTATAGGTCCAGCAACTGCACATAAAAGACTAAATGATGGCTGATAGTAAAAGTAAAATAACTTCTTCTTTTAAAGACAGTTTTCACAAACTACTGGTTACACAAAAAAGTATAAATAAATAACTATTTATTTATCTGAGTCTAAAAACTCAGATGTTACTCTGGACCAGAGAATACCAGACTCATGCAAAACTCTGTGGTTTGGGGACCAGGCTTTGGGACTTCTCTGGGATGTAGAATATGCAAAATTCCTGTCCTTCATAAATCCCAGCCCTGCTTCTCATTCCATAGCGTTGTACATGTCTGAAATAGCTGGACTTCTGGACATCTTTATCTTAATCCTACTTTAAAAGCTTATGAATGAGAACACTGGAAAATGGACGCAAATCCTGTTTTTCTCAGCTGAAACGTCTACTGAATTCACAGAGTTCATTCCTGGGGTGAGGACTAAGCAAGAACTGCTGTGCCTCTAATACAGTAATTGGTGACTGAGGTGCACATCTGCATTTACTAAAATTAAAAAAACTCAAATAGTAAAGTGAGCCTGTACTGTGCAAAACTACTTGACCTATAATACTCCTTTTTTTTACTAGCTAAACATAATTTCTTGCCACACATTCTTCTTGCCTTCTCCTATTTATCGTTACAGATCCTGTAAAATACCTGCTGCTCATTCACTGTCACCTTGTTCAGTTTCACCTTGCTGTAAGTGAAGTCAATGGCAAACCTTCACTGACCTCGAAAGGCGTAGGATTTGTCCTGAGATGCCTAATCCAAAGCAGGACTCCCTCTTAATTCAGTAAGCTTTGGATCAGACCTAGAAGGGATCTCAGCAGAATCAAGAAGTGGCAAGACATAGTCACATATCAAAACCACATCTGAGTGTTTATCTCACATTTCTAATCTTTGATGTGAAAGGGATTAAAAAGCAAGCTGTTCCTGTCAACTGCTTGGATGCTACACAGGATCTGAATGACTGAACAAGGATTTGTGGGATAACTATGCACAATCATATGGTTTAATTCCTTCAAAAGGGAGCTAATATTTGAATTCTAGGCTTATGGTAATACTTCCTCACTTTGTTCCCAACTGGCCACTGTCAAAATCCCATCACCCTTTCTATTCCTACAGGGAAAGAAGATGGCCGTGCCTCCTGTCTCAGGACAAACTAGCAACTTATTTGACCAAACACAAACCAAAAAATCTAAAAGAGATGTTATCTAAACACTTCAGGTAAAACCTTGCAACAGATCTTAATGCAACCTGTTTCAACGTGCATCCAACTGATTCCACCATGTCTTGTTTTATGTTATCCAACTTCAAATGTTTTTTTATGGTTTTGGCTCTCCTTGATGTCATTCAGCCAAGTTTCTATAGCTGTCTGAGTTGCCACAGGCATATCTGACTATAATTTTGGCTCATATATGTATTTACAAACTGAAGGTGACGAGAAAGAGAAACTGAGTGCACATATTATGGTGACTTCTAGCTACCAGAACCACAGACACCACATCAAATGGCATTAACTTAGACAAAAGGCAATTGAAATAATAAAAACCATTACAACATGTATACAAGTGCAATGTGAAACTCCCTGTAGCAAGTAAGAATAGATCTATAACATTGAATCAAATCAGGGGATGAGGGAAAAAGGAAATAAAAAGGAAAAAAAAATTATTTAGACACCTGGAGAAATTAAAGAAACAACAACTTTCGTCTGCAAAATCTGAGGAGAAATCTGTTTGGAGTGGCCAAAGGGGTATTTTCTTAAAAGCTCAGAGTCAGACTAACTCCTTTTAAGCAAATTCATGATGGTGCTCTGATAAGTCGTAAGAACAGTTTGGTGAATGGCAAGCACTCATACAAGTTTAACCATCCTTTATTTCTGCATTTTTTCAACATGCAAATGAGTGAAAGCAAGTCACAGGCAAAGAATCTAAAAACCAGTATATTACTTTTGGTTTATTCATCTGCTTCATCTTACTGTGTTGACTCGTACCTAGTCTAAGGAAAACACTAATTAAGCATGTGTCTCAAGCCCTAGAGGCAACTGCCTATATATATATGTATATAAAAGAGAAAATATTTCACAAACAAATCTGCCTGCTGGATGTCTCTGAGGCAGTGTTCACAACCAGGTGATCTCCCAGGTCACGTGCAGTGTGTTTCAGCTGTGTGGCTCAGACAGGAGATCCTCCTGCCCATATCCAGGAGGAGAGGTCTGTTATGGAACATATTGGTGACGTTTCAAGGTGTGCAGGACCGAGAAGCTGGTCCCTGAGGCCTGCAGGCAGTGCAGCAGCTGTGTCACAGAAGTGCTGGCGAGGGCTGATGGATGTTAGTTTGCACCAGGGGATCACGGTGTGTAACACGGCCTCCCTGAACCCTTTTTGGCAAAACTTATGCCCATCTGCTCCCCCTCTGCTCTTTCTCCTGGAGAGGAACATATGGCCAAGAATATGTATCTTGGAAGCAGAAAATGTATTCATGTAGTTTTCTAAAATATTCTGAATACCTTCATTTTTCTCCTATAAGCTTTTATTCCAGTTAGAAACCTTAAATTCAGGCACACTTTTTTTTTTTTAAAGTAACTTCCTTGCTTAAAAAGTTTTGTAGCTCACAATGAAAAACTAAAATTAAAAAAATTGCTGTGTTGTACCTCAATAGTAAGAATTGCAAAAAAAATCTTTGCTAGAATTCTCATTTTTTGTCCATTGCACCATCATAACTTAATACTTACCTTAGTCCAAGAGCATTGCATCCAATAACAAACAGCAACAGAAGAAAATAAAGCCACAGTTAAGCTTAACATAAACATCTAAACATCGAACACTTCTGTTTTGCGTCATTCAAACTGGAGACGAGCTTCCAAAATTTACCTCACATTAATTAGTGCCTCACACCACAAACAGAACAAAAAAGTTCCTCAAGATGCAAGAAAATCTTTATTTTAAATAGCAGTACCAACATCTGTGTGCACAGCCCCACCTCCACAAGGGTAAACTTTTCCATTGTATCAGTGAGACTTCAGCCAACTTGCCTGTTTGAAGACATCAGAACTGGAACCAGGATTCATCTGAATTTGTTCTCACTTCTGACTGAATATATATAAACTTTACTCATATATATTTGTGTGTGTGTGTGTAAATGCATAGAATACATACTTGTTTATATACATATACCTGTATACACATAAATATGCATACATATAAATATATACATCTATATATACGCATAATATTTATTATTTTTATACAAAACACTCTAATTCTTGATTGCAAAAATGTAGTATAAGAGAAAACATGCCATAGCAAAACCATGCCAAACCAGCTGTTGACTCTTTGATAGCCTATCCAGCACAACCTACCAAACACTGACACGCCACCCATGCAATGCCTGTAACAGTACAAGCAATACTGAAATGGGTGTTTCTCATAACTAGATGCTTTCTAACAAACAAGTAGATAATGTACTGTGACTGTATTTTCATTGAAGTGTTTAATATGAAGCCCATTAAGAATCACAAAAATGTTTCTGATCACATCCAGCAAATGCAAAGTACAGTAGTTGCCTAAAATCAACTGAAGTCAACAGGGTTCCTTCTGCTGATTTCAGTGGGGTTTAGGACAGATTTGGGTGTTTTCACTTAATGATATGTAGATTTTTAGATTCTTCTTTTCTCTAAATATTTTAGTGCAAGTTGTTGATTCCTGCAAGTCAGATGCATGGGTCATGAAACCATTTTCTTCTGTCTTTGTATTAAGCCTATTGTTTATCCTACCTTTGCTGCAACAGATGAGTTGGGTTTCTCCAGCAAGTCCCAAAGCTTCTTCCTTTTTTCTGGGCAGCAGGTATTGTCAAACTCTTCTCCTTCTCTCTCTCGCAATGTCTCTGCCTCTCTCCTCAGTTCCTCATTCATTTGCTCTTTCTTTTGATGGTATCTTGCCTGGCAGCAAGACTCTAAATATATTTCATCAATCCCCCAGTAATCAAGCTCCTGGCCAAAAGAGAGAGCACACATTTCTTCCATCATATGTAGTTTCCCTGTCCTGTAGAAATTCAAAATGGAAGTGAAAGCCCCTGGGTGTCGATCAAAAAAATACTCATTTTCATTCAGATTATAGTCATCACATACTTCTAGCAGAGATTCATGGGTATTGCAGTCTCTGAGCTTCCCTAATCGTGTCCTTGGAAGTCTGTCCAAAGTCCTCCACAGCACTTCATGGTTGAGTCCACCGACATTGATTTTAACTCTCCGCGAGCAGGCTTTGCTCCTGATGATCTCCACCGGCTCCGGAGGGAGAGAAAGCGTGGACCTCGAAGACTTTTTGGTGATCCCTGGTGGAGCCTTCTCAGCCATTCTGAGAAAGATGAAGTTCTAACGCCAGAGTCTGTAGGAGAATTAGCTTGGAGACTACAAATATTTGGGCAGAGTCCTCTTCAGACAGACAGCTCCATTCCTGAAGCTAAAAAACACAAAAAATTAGAATACTTACATGTACAACACATCTCCCAATATCTCTCTCTCTTTCCATACTTTCATATGCAGATGAAAATTTAATGATTGCAATTTGCCCACTTTATAGTGATACTCTTTGTGGTAATATCCAGAACCACCGGAACAACTGGAACAGCTAAGAGCACTATGTCTAAGCAAAGGAAAAACTCACTGGAATTTCTGTATTTGTGATAATCAGCTGTGACAATCTGTACAATGGACTTGGATTTTTTCTTATTTTTTTTTTTTTAAGAATCAGTTTCTGATGCAGCTCTGTTAGCTTAATCTGATTACTTACCATTTAATGTGTGAGGTGTGCAAATGCAAAGATTGTAGGGATATCTATAAGCAAAGACAGAGGCTAGTTTCCCTTTTATTAAAAAATTTGAATTTGAGAGATACAGAAACTGAGTAAAACAATTGCAGCATATCAAAATCTCCAAACCAAACTGCCTCCCTCCTTGTCCCAACTCAAATCTTAGTTTGCTGTATTTAGTTTGCTGTATTATTTAATGGATAAACGCTATTCACCAAACAATCCTGAGAAGTCATATTTTTTAGCACCAGACAGCATTTATTTCTTTACAGAGGAGTCAAAAGAATCCTAACTCTTTGTGGCCAGCTGACCAGTAATGCATGTTATGTAGGCAAGGGCTGTGCATACTGTTTTCCGGACCCTCTGAAAGGCTCTTCTCTGCCCCACTGTTCAGCTGTTAAATTGCTGCAGACATGACTGCATGACAGCAATCAGCAACCTCAGTTTCAATAATCCACAAGTGCATCTTCACTCACTGTGCCCAGTGCTTCAGTGAACTCTAAAGTGCAGCTGTTTGTCACCAGATTTGGAATACCGGTATCAATCAGGAAGGAAACCCACCCACCAGCTCTACTGCTGTCAACTGTCAGACACAGTGCTTAATATTAACCTAGCAATAGTATCATGGCCCAAAGAATGCTTAGACAAAGCTTCTGTTCCAAACTTGGAAAGTCCTCCTTGGTAATTTCCCAGAGTTAACATCTCCTCCTGCTGTTCTCTGCAAATGAACAATTCAACAATCTGGCGGTTTTTTGTTTGCTTGGTTTGTTTTGCTTGAAGTGAAATAAGTCCAGCACACAAAAGAATTTGGTGTGTACAAGAATTTGACCCTTTTTGCAGAGTAAGCATGAAAGTTGTGCCGGGAGGGATTGTTACCTATAAATACATCAAGAGTAAACACCTGGGAGGGGTTTGAACTATTCGTACCAAAGTACCAGTTGGCACAAGAACAAATGGGTACAAACTCATCATGAGAAAAGTCAGAAATATGAAAGAGAATTAGAAGGTCACATAGACCAGGTCCTCAGCAGAGTAGCGGGGATCTAGAATAATCCTTTACTAGAAGTATCAGGAAAAACAAAGAATTATTCCAGTGTGTCCTCTGACATGCCCGTGACAGTATTGACTATGCTGCTGTTACAAAATCAAAATTGCTAAACTTCTTTATAACTAAATTTTAAAAGTTTCTCCGCCAACAGATAAAACTAGACTCAGCCAATTACAATTCAGGTATAACAGACTATCATGTCCAAAGACATCAGAAAAGAGGAAAATTACTTATAAGAATAATATTTACATCTAAAGATATTTGTTTGTTTGTTTGCTTTTTGGTTTTTGTTTTATTTTGTGGATAAGCTAAATGATGGCAACAGCCTTGAACACCACCATTTTAGTTACCAATTTCACTGTCAAGCTGAAGCTATTTCAAAACCACAAGGGCCAAAATACCGTGCATCTTCCCATCCTGCCTCCAGCACTGCATTGTGAAGATTCCTCCTCATCTCCCAGTGCAACCCAAAGCACTTCAGTGCCTAATTGCATAAGTGTTTAAGCCTGTAACATTTACCTTCATTCAAGAAAAAGACAATCTGATAACTTCACTTGCAAAGACAAATGTCCTGTCAAAATCAAAGCCCTGCCATCAGTACGTTTCCATAATATATATCCCTCTCATTCGTGTTTGTTTTGTGTTCTGCTGTTTTACTCTTGACCTTAGGCTGATTTTTTTCCTCTAGTTTTACCCTCTTCCTCATTGTTTTATATGAAATGGGATGATGGTGAGACTTCTGAGAATCTGGGGACACTAGTCTTTGCAAGATCTCCCCACTTAAGCATCTCCTAGTGATCTGCAATATATTTATCAGTTTTATGACATACAGACAACTACACAAAGAGTAAACAATAATGAGAGGATATTTCTCTACAGAGGAAATATTTGCAAACTTTGTTTTAAAAAAAATTCTTTTAGGCTTTAATGAACAAGTACATGTCCCCTTTAAAGGTTGTCTTACACAAGAAAACACAAGAATTTAAGAAATTCATAAAGAGGTTCTGTCATCCTTCATGAAATCAGTCAAGTCTTCAGGCATTTTCTAGAGAGGTTCACTAGTTTATTCACTGTTGAGTCTCAGAGATTTCTTTTTCTTTTTTTAAAATGAAAATGTGTACCCTAATATTAGCAATATCGAGTAAAACACAACAGATACTAAGCAACTCATCTGATTAATCTTAAATTAACTATATCCTTGTTTATTTTTTGGATTGCAGAAACTAAAAATATGGAAGACAACTCATTGTTTTAGCTTTTCTGCAGTGTAGTTACCACACATATTTGTTAAACAATTCAAAAATTCTAGCGTCACCACAACTGTTACAAAGCTGATAAAACATTTTCTGATTTGTCAGTATATAATTACTGGTTGCATCGTCCTACTTGAGTAAAAGTGTTTTTTCTAAAAAGCTTAAAAAATCCTGGTGGCTACACTGAAGTCAGCAGTGTAGTACTATTAAATTTAGTGTTGAGAACATGCTGTGTATGTATGTATGTATGTACCAAGGGATGAACCACCATTCACAACATGCAGCACTCTGAAAAGATCAAATAAAAAACATTTTGCCAAATCAAGAATCTTGAACCACGAGGGTGATTTTTGCCTTTTTTTACAGAGCTCTTCTCATTGAAATATACACAAGAAGGAGAATGTGTAACTTAAAAAGAAACAAATGAATTCTTTAGCTTGCTTCCTAAGTGCTTCTTCACTAAGCACTAAGGAAGTTGCCACCTTCTTTTCATTACCTTCTTTTGTTCTCAGATTACAAGTTTTTTAAAAAATTTATTCCTGTGCAGGTTTTCCCCAAACCTTGGCTAAAAAGCCTGGTTTTAACTGTGCCTTTAACAAAAACAATCAATAGCCTCAACTTTCAGAATCATAGAATCTCTTTACCATCTTCATAGTCCTCCTTTGGGCACTCTCCAATAGGTTCATATTATTATATTGTGGCATCCAAAACTGCCCCCAGAACTCGAGCTGAGGCTGCCCCAGTGCAGAGCAGAGCGGGACAATCCCCTCCCTTGCCCGGCTGGTGATGCTGTGCCTGATGCACCCCAGGACACGCTGGGCCCTCTTGGCTGCCAGGGCACTGCTCACTCATACTCAAGTTTGCCAAAAATCAGGACCCTCAGGTTGCTTTTCGTGGCACCGCCTTCCAGCACCTCAACCCCAGTCTGCACATCCATCCAGGGTTGTCCCACTCCAGATGGAGAATCTGGGCACACGTCCTTGTTACACTTCATACGGCTGGTGGTTGCTCAGCCCTCTGATTTGTCAAGGTCTCTCTGCAGGGCCTCCCTGCCTTCAAGGGAGTCAACAGCTCCCCCCAGCTTCATATCACCTGCCAACTTGCTCAGTATCCCTTCTAGGCCTGCACTCAATTCATTTATGAAGGTGTTGAAGAGGACTGGGCCAAGGATGGAGACTTGCAGAACCATACTAGTGGCAGGTCACCAGTCTGATGTCACCCCATTCACTGTAACCCTTTGTGCCTGACCCCTGAGCCAGCTGCTCACCCATCCCACGATGTGTTTATCCAGCTGTGGGCTGGACATTTGCAGAAGGATCCTGTGAGAGACGGTACAAAAAGCCTTACTGTGATCCAAAAAGGTTACAAGCACTGGCTTCCCCGGATCAACTAGGAGGGTTACCCTGTCGCAAAAGGAAATCCTGTTTATGTTACTATATAACATTTCATACTGGAAAATCCACATTACCTATTTAATACAAAATCACCAGACCTTTCAGTACAACAAAATGATACACGTGAGGTTACCTTTACAATCCATTAAGTTACCTTTCTGGATTTTAGCTACTGCAAGTAACTCAGAAGATTTTATTTTTCCGGAGAAGGCTTAAAATACTTTTCAGCTTAGCTTACTGCCTTAACCTTTAGGCTGTGTGCAACTCCACCATGCACCTTGTCCACCATGGGCTAGTGAGAAATGTAACTACCCCTTGGGAGGTAGGCAAAGCCAGCCTGGTGCTCACCAGCACTCTTAGCAATTGGTAGAGAAAAACACAAATTCTACCCCATAAAAAAGAGCAAATCTAGATAAACCCAACATTCTTCCTGTGCAATAATAAAATTACTTTGTAGCAAAATACCTGTAATGTTACATAAAACTCTTCAACTCAAAGCCAATTCCTTGCATTAAATAAAAGTGAAAACTTCAAAGACTACTACTTAAAAAGCTAGGGAGGGCCAGAAGGAAGGTTAAGTGCCCTCCCCCGCACCACAGGCATGCAGCTTTTAGTGGTGTGATTCCCCCACCAATCCCTTCTTCTTTACATGAACGGGTAACTATTTACCATTTCTTTTCATCTTTCTCATTCAGTATTTGGCCTCTGATGTTATTCAGCATTTCCTGCTGCAAGGCCTACATTACACACAAAGTGCTGAATTTCCCTCAGGGAGCTCTCCCTATCCTACCCAAGCGCTTCCAGGGTATCCCCTTCAGCAGCAGGCCATTATTACCACTGCTTTATAATGGAGAAATGAAGGCCATAGATGCCTGAGGTATCCAACAATTTTGGCTGCTCAGATTGAGACAGCTGCTTTTCACAGAGTCCTCAGCATTTCCAGCACTTTTGATGGGCATGCCTATGCGAGCAGATTAAACCCTCAGGCTGAGGAAGCCTCGGTTGTCTGCGCTGTCACGTTGCCGGAGCATCGCCTGCCACGGCACAGTTAGGACTCCCCCAAGTCATTTGCAAGGATGGCTGGAGAGTCCACACGCTTCAAGGTCTGCTCCTAATAAGTGGTTTGTTCACAGCCATCTGCTTTGGAGTCCAGGAGAGTGTAACTGCACACAGGGAGGTCACCGTGGCAGCTGGCCTGGGCAACGCCAGCCCCTTCTATGCACAAAACCTCTCTTCCAAAGGGATTCACATCCAAGCCACTCTTGCATGCCTTAGTCATAAACATCTCTCCCAATCTCTGCCATACAGATTTCACCAAAGAAGATGCAGAAGTTACAGTACACAAGCACACTTCACTGTTGGGGAATGTCCTGCATTTAAAGCAGGGAGGAAAAAAGTACCTGGTACCTAAGAAGAGGCTGCAGCATAAGGACCCCAGGAAAAGGGAACAATTTTGCTTTCTTCTGACTTTTAATAGACAAACTGCTACCTTTTTTGTCAGAGATGTCTTTTTGTCAAAATCCATCGTTTCCTAGAAAAAATTGTATTAATTAATTTCTTTGCTTTGAAAACACATGGAGGAGTTTTTCACAATTTGCTGAAAGTGTCTTGAACATTTTTAAACAAAGTCTGGTTCTAAATGTACTGATGTTTAATTACTTTTTTAAAATTTCAAGAAAGCTCTGGATTAAAAAGGGAGGGATTGTGAAATTATTAAACATTAAACAGATTATTAAATGGTGATCCCATTCAAAGTATTTTTTTTTCAGGTCTGGAGAATCTAAGATCAATGTGCTGGTTTTCTTCACATGCAAAAATACTCACTGAAATAAAGAAAAATCTGGGGAGACAATTGTTTCATTTACTAGTTTGGCTGTTAAAACTGACTTACGAGAACTTCAGGCCGTATATAATGTAGATATGTAACACTTTCTGGAAAAACTAGCTTTAGGTTTCGTAAGTGTAGTGTCAGGGGAAATTCAGAGGGAAAATTAGGAAAAGGTTCTTCACCCAGAGGATGGTTGGGCATTGGAACAGACTCCCCAGGGAAGGAGTCATGACACCAAGCCTTTCAGAGGTCAAGGAGTATAGTCAATGTTTTTAGCCATATGGTTTAGTTTTTCAGTTTTCGGTAACCCGGTGAGGAGCATGGAGTTGAATTTGAAGAGACTTTTTGTCCCTTCTATCTGGAGAACTGGAGATACTCAGTGATCTTTTCTAAGAGCCTTAGAAAGCCTGTGCCCATCTCAGCATCTGACTCCTAGAGCCTACAACCTAGGATCCAGCAAGTTAGCCAAGAAAAGATGAAGCAACTTAGCTGTGACAAACCAGTACATTTTTACTCAGCAAACACATTTTTGCTAGCTTATTTGATTGTATGATCCTTTTCTTTCAGCATCTGCTTTGCTGTAATCTTTCTGCTGCCACATCTTAGTTCTCAAATATCTGCTCTTTGTTTCAAAATATGAAGACCTGCAGTTTCTTAATAGTGTGCTGTGGGATCTTTTACTAGAAGTTTCCCTTAATTTCAGTTTTAAAAAAGATGGCTGAGGTGATAGCTAAAACTCTGCATAAAAGCATCCCGCTCAAATGAGTTGTTCGTTATTTCCATTTCCCACCTTTACAGAAGTCACATCTCATATAGTTAACGATTGGCAAGCTGAATGCAGGAAGTGTCAGGAAACATGTCAAAGTATTCCCGAGCATCCTTTGTATGTCTCAGATTCATATCTATATGCAGGAACACATGCATGCATGCACAGGAGAGAAGTAGCTGAGCTTTGATTATCCAAACTACTGGTGCCAGCTCTTGGCTTGAGTCCTCAGAGGCTTCAGTGGGTGAAACCACTTGAAGCAACGTTGTCTGAGGGTGCGAAGATGACGCCTTAGCCTGTCTCCCCTGTGACACAGCTTCACTGTGAGCAATGTCTGGTTCTTGCCAGACTACAGCTGTGGTCAGAGCCATTACTGGAGAGCTGAGTCTTCCCATGAACTAATACCAAATCCCACCTGTTGCCTTGAGAGCTCTGCTAACAGCTATGGATGGGTTGCTCTATGTAAGAGCAAGTAAGATCTTGCAAATCTTTGAGAGCAAATCCTACAAAATCAGCTCTTGGGGCTATGGCTAACTAGTCTGAAATAATGACTATTTCTATTTCATAACAGACCTCACAGATTATTTATTTCTGGTATGTGAAAATTTAAACTTTGGCTACACAGTGTCTTGGAGATCTGCAGGAAACACTCAAAAAAGATGAGGCCTTTTATAGACGAACTTTTCAGATCAACTAAATCAGTCTGTCTGCTAACTCGCTGTTCTCACCATCTTGAGCACAGAAGTGTCTTTTAGATGGATGAGCTGAACTTCACCAAGGAGCAGCAGACTCTGAGACTCTATATATTCCCTACGAGCCTTGGATAAGAAAACCCAGACAGAAATAGGTAAGGTGACAGAAGACAGAAAAAGAGGGAAAGTATAACTGATAAAACGTTTTTAAAGTCTTGCAGTCACACAAGCTCGGCAGTTTTTGCTTATCTGAGTTTTCTAACTACCTCAATAGCACTTGTAATCACTTACTGAAGCTCTTACGAAAGGTAAAGCCATGTGGGTGGGCTCTAGACATACTACAGATGACGCAGACTGCTTTACAAAAAGCTGAACACTCTTGAGAGCATTCAGAGTAATTTTACCTCAAGACTTTAGGACTCAAGTGGTCTTTTTGAGTAGTACCTCTTCACAAGTCTAGATCTGAGCACCGGGATTGTAGCACTCCCTCAGCCCACACTGAGGTCTCAAGAGAGCACTGAACATGGCTTTGTAGCCCATCCAGTGCTGAAACAAGATCCTCACCAAACTTTATTCCAGCTCAGCTGCGGTTCTCTGTCTTTCCTTACCAGCAGCTTTGCTGCTGGTGCTTGCGACAAGCGTGGCTATATGAGCCTTAAAAAAAATCTTGATGCATTCCTGCTCAGTTTTCAAAAACCTTTCCATTTCCATTGCAGGTTGAAACATCTCTTGTTCAGGATGTAATTGCTGGTCATGTCTGCACTTTACTATTCGTGTTTACAGTTGGTTGCTAAGGGCTGTTACTGCTTTTGCCAAAGATACTGTCTTTCACTGCTTATTTAGCCTCCCCTGGAAACTTCTGAGGAGATGAGCTGTCATAGAGAAGTACAAGGCCGAATAGCAGATAATTATCTTTAATGCCAAACAACGAGATACTACAGAAATGTAATTGTGCAAGGTCCTCATGTCAGGTCTAAATGAGACTATGTATTTACATCCCAACTAGCACAAGTTTGATTGATGCTTCCATACAACTCTTTGAGAGACTACAGACGTTGCATATACATATGCTATTAATAGTAAATCCATTAATACAAATAAATTACAGCTTTGAATTGCAATTTATTTGTCCACTACTTGATTGTCTCTTCTAATTGCAGTGCAGCACATTAAGATAATGGAAGAGATTGTCAGCACATCATTTGTTCTTCGAGGAGGCACTAATGTAACCAGTTGTCCTAAGCAATTAGTTTTAGGGTTATTCTAAATATGTTAGCTTCTCTAACCCTTCAGTCTTCCACTGCTCCCTACCAATAACAGCACTGCCAACCAGCTGAAAGCAGTGAAGAACTTCACAGATGTCTTTTTGTTCTCCTGAAGAAAAGCTTGCACGGTGTAGTACTGAATGACGATTCTGGGTTTCTAGGCAGGGAAATATTACTTAACATATAATATTATCCTATATACATGGAGAATGATGTCTGAAGCAATGAGGCACATCTTACAAAAGAGCCAGATTTTATCCCTCTTTGAAAGAGACTGCACCCAAAATTCTGGGTGTTGCATTTTGGCCAGAATCCAGGTGTAATGTTTAGTTTTCTAATAAAGAAAAACATTCAGTGCCACTGTCCCAAATCTACAGTTAAGGAAAGCACAGTTGTATTCTTAAGCGACTTCTTTGGAAATGAAAACATTTCTGTTCAATTGCTGCTTCTGTCAGAAATTTCATTTTCAACTATTTCTAATTGGACTGTTCCCTAATTCAACCAAGGTAAATGGTAGGCCTAGACCTACCTGGACAACAGATAGGAAGAGACATGGCCAAAGAACACAGTTTGAAAGGGGCAGATTTACTCAAGAGATGTTTGTCTCAATCCATTAGGAACCTAGCTCAGATTCCTGTTGCTGGTGCTTTACAGAAGCCTTGAAGGCGGAACAAAAGAATGAATCAAGGCCTTGATTTTCGGGTGACTCAATTTTCGACAAGTGCCTTTGTATATAGCTGGAAATGTCTCCGAGATCACAGCATCAGCAAGTCCTTACAAAAAGCTTTTATCATTAAAAATTAAGACAAATTTCTGTCTAATCTTGATTCTGAAGAATCCAACCCTTCAACGTTTTGATGTCTTCAACGACAGAATGTCTTGGAGAAACATCCCAACTACTACCACAAATTGCTGTGCAGGGCCTAAGACAACCCAACACCTTACTTTCCCTATCTGAGAAAAGCAGTCACCCAGAAAACAGAAAACTCTGCTTCCTGACCTTATCTAAGACCTTTTCTGTTTTGGTCCCACATACTGCACAAAGATACTGTTGGTCTGGGGGTCAGTAAGGGAAAGCTGTTCTTAGGAACTCCATTTTAAGGCTGCAGAGAAGAAGCTACGCTGACTTTTAGTCCTATCTGATACCAGGAGTATTGATATTTTTTGACCCTCAAATTGACCTGACAATAGAAAAAACTGAGGACTCACTATCATGCACAACCCTATGCTACTGTTACTATAATTCTGAAATCAAGACAGGCTAAAAGAAACGCTTTTATAAAACTGCCACTATAAATTAATTTATTTACTTCTATCAAGCCAAAATGTATTTTTAAAAGCCACAGCATCCTCTTAAAAAATGTGCTTCATCAGAGCCATTAGTTCAGGGTTTCTAATATTAAACACACAAGTCCCAAGTTCAAAGAAGGGTGTGGGAACCTCTAAGGCAGGATCAACACAATACTTCACAGCCAGGAAGAAGATGCTCTTAACTCCCATCCAAGCCCAATGCGTAAGCAGGATCAAAAGGGACACAACCCACCCACACGGTATTCTAAGCCTGGAAACCTCCTCTTACAAAAGGTACATAAAGTAGTCCTTCAAAAGAACTGAACAAGGTCTACTGTTTTCAAATACACCTTGAGGAGGTGGCCTTGGTTCCACTTTGATGTCATTGCTTGTTCACTAAACATTCACTGAAGGACCACGTTCATCCCTGGTGATTCAAACCTGTGGTTTATATCTTCCAGGCTCCTGCTGCTATCAGTAAGCCCCAGGACAGCTGCAGTGATGGAGACCATCCCTATTCCTACTGAGCAAGAATGAGGCAGGCTGTGCTTGACAGACAACAGACACGACTGAGTCTGTAACTGAGGGGCATGACTAGCCTTTTGGCGGGTGGTAATCTTGGATTAAAAGAAGTGAAATATTTATTTGCATCATTTTAATCTATGAAATGCCTAAAAGCTCAGTTTTTCTCCATCAGTATCCTAACCATAAGGTTACTGAGCAAAAGCAAGATATTTTTGTTTCTACCTAGATTATCTATAAACATGTTGAAGCAGCTAAACATTCTCATCCCTTCTCTAGTTCAAAAGTAGCAGAAGATACACAGCACTGCTAATGCTACTTTAGTGACATGCCTAAATAGAGACCAAAGTGACTATCAGTAGCCAGGCTAGTCCTGAGAATAAATTCAAGTATAAAGCTTACCTAGTTAAGAGGTTTGCTCTATGTCAACAATAATAAGAATGAAGAAAGCATGAGATGGAAATATTCCAGAAAGCGAGACCTTCTAGATGGCACTCTTGTCAAGGTAGAGCGACTCTGTGTGCTATTAATCTTACCAACCACTGGAAAAGCACGTACAATACTGTCATTCATAGTTGTGTGATTTCAAGGCTAATTAAGCCTATTCACTGTTTTTAGTCTGCTTAAATACATTAGCGGGATTCTTCTAGCTTCTGCAGCTTGCCAGCACTTTCTGCTCAAACTGTCTCAGAATGTCTCTGGCATATGCAAATTTACACTGAACGTATAGCTATAAATTATAGCAGGATTATTCTGTCATCTGAGAGTACATCCATCTGAGATGAGGTCAACAACCTTGTAGGTAAACCAAATCCTCATCCCTTAAGAGGGCAAATGACACAAATGAAAATTCTGTGAAAAGAAGCATTAGGGCTTCATTTTGAGTTCTTGCCTTTGATTGTAATTTTTATCTCTAGATATATTGAAAATACAGCTAATTTTCTGTAAGTTAACTATTGATGAGGTACTGAGAAATATTATTTTATGAACTGCCTTATTAATGCTCTGAGGCAAATTTATTCTGTATTTGGACTGTACTGCCATAACTGATTTCTATTTCTTAACTTGTTAGGCAATCGGGGGAGAAGCTCATCTCCAGTGTCATCAAAGAAGATTACGTTTGAGAGCTTTGTTCAGTTAATTATCAGCACAGCTTTGCATTCATTTCCTCGTAACGTGGTTTTACCTAAAGGGCCGATGTTTATTTCCTAAGAAGCTAGTACCTGAATATGATGGCAGCACGAAGAACACCCTGCAATAGCAAGTCTGATTTTCTAGGGAGAAGCACTGACAAACCCGGGGGCTTCTGCATCACGTGCTGGTGCTGTGGTAAAGGGAGCTTCTGCCTCGGACTGCAAGTGCCCTCACACAATTTTACAGTGTACTGTGCTCTCTGTCCTGGTACTGTGAGAGGTAAATTGGTCAATTGCCATTGTTCCTTGTAAAGAGTTCAACTTCTGTTTATCACAGCCTACTCCTAAACGCTCAGAGCTGCATTATGCCAGCATTACATATATTATTTATTAGATAATAGATTGTTGTTCTGACTCTCTTGCTGGTGCCAGCAGTGATGCTACTGACTACTCTTTATAGTTATCCAGAGGAGGAACAGGGATGTATAGAAGCCAGACACCTAAGTCTGAGCTGATCTATCATTATGGCTAAATATAGATGTCCTGCCTTAGAAACAAATAAATTAAAAACCCCACTGATTTTAGTCGCCTGAGACTTTTCTTTTATTGTCTCCCTATTGTTCATACCATAATCCATGAACGCACAGAAGTGCGTTCAAAACAATATTCTTTGTTTTCTGATCATGCAGTTAACATCATCATATTTTCATGCTGGTAAACAAAAGTAGTTTAAGAAACTCATCCTTTAAGAAACTCCAGCCCTCCAAACTTGGAAGAAGGAATGTATTGCACAGCAAACAAGTGAAAACTCAGGAAGATGCCAATGTGCGACTTGCGCTGAAATTTCTGCCTGTGCTGTAGCAAGCACTGGGACAGACAAAAAGCAAAACAGCCTTTGCTGTTCTTCCAGGTTTTATGAAGAATACAGGCAGGTTTAAGCTTGATACATTTTTAATATCTTGACTGATGCATACTCTCTCTAAGGCTTTTATGGTATTTAGTGGTATGGGAAGCTATACTGGGACTGACATCGTACAGTAACCAAGATAAGAAACCTCCAAGTCCTGTTCAATAAACACTTGAGTTGTTGAGCTTCTCTGTTCAATTTTTTTCTTTAGTCATATATATGCATTTTACTTAGATTTAATTTGAGCATGACTGAGCAATGTATCCATTATAGCATGCAATATGATACCTCTAATCGCATAATAGTGGGAAAAAAATTCAAAATAATGAAATTCTTTCCATATCTTTTCCATCTAGCCAGAGAATTATAAATTAAAAAAACATAGGAAGCTATGGATTGCACAAAAATCTACATTTACAATAGGATTAAATCTACTCTGTAATGTCCCAAGCAATTTATTTTCACATTATACCACAGAACACTGTTGCACATCTTTAAAAATATCTGCAATTTAATATTTGAAAGTTTATTTTGGTTTGAAGATAATATTCTTGTTACAAAGTAAACACACATTTCTCCCTACTAAAATATGAGTTAAAACAACATGTTCCAAAGATTTATTATAAAATCCAAGAAATCAAATACCCACTGCTACTACTCCAGCAATAACGACAAGAAAAAGATGCCCACTACAGATGGGAAAACAAAAGTATTTTCTCTTAGGGTGCTCATATTCTAATAAGTCTAGAAACAGCGAAACTCAACAAAGTAAATTACAGCCTGTTTTTTAACGTGCATCCATGTTTATAATATTCAGACACCTATTAGGTAAAAAAACTTATTCCTAAAAATGATAAAACTTACTATAGCAATACTAGACAAACACGTAAAGTCCTTTCAGAGGCAATCATTGCTTAATTCCAAGAGCTGTGAGCATTGCTGGGTCAGAAGACATTATGCAATAGCATGATGAATTAACACAAGTGGCCCCTGAAAACATCCAAAAATTCATTTTTAGACTGCATGTATGTCTACTCTGATGAAGCTGAAGTGGCTTACAACTTTAAGAGCTTCCCTTTCTGGCTCCCAGCTCTGCCTGTGGGGAGCAGCAGGTCTGCACCTGGGTAGAGCAGACACCTTCAGGGGGGTCTGCAGTGGAATCCCACTGCAATGACATACTTCCAGTCACTGCCCCCCTCACCAGATACCTCAGTTTGCGTTCCTCCTCTGAGCTGAGACCAGACAGACCCTCCCCAACGTGCTGTTTATATAAGAACGACAGACAGAGTAAAACACTGACTGAAATATCCTTCAGCAGGTAGCTTTAAATACAGTAGCATCAGGGAATTTATTTTACCTGCACATGTAGTCACATGAAGCTCAAGGAAGTCACACAAGATCAAAACGTTTTTCTAAAAGTGACAGTAGCAAACTGTTTGGCAAAATCCCAAATGTAAGCAAGAAAGCTATTGCCCATCTTGACCTCTTGCCTTGCTTTGAATGGCAAGCCAGAATTTGCCCATTAACTTTCACTTAGAAAGAAAAAAGTTGCTGAGTTTGAATAAATATGTGATATGGCATCATTAAGGCAATGGGACATCTCAAAATGTTGAAGCGAATGGAAATGTTCAGGCTGAAGCATGCTGCTCCAAACAGCACCTCTCCCTCATCTCGAGCTGAAAATGTTTTACTGTCTGCATACAGCTGAATGAGGGCAACCTGCTGAGCTCCAGCGACAGCATCCAGCTGAGAAAGGAGGAAAGAGCAATTTGGATGCTGTGGTGAGAGCTGCCTGCAGAAGCATTCTTTAGAAAAAAAAATTATAACAAGCCAGCTGCAAGTTCCAAGAAGTCTGAACGAAGAGAGAGTTTATCAGTTGTATCAGATTTATCAGTTGTTTGAACTGAATAGACAGAGGTTTTAAGAACTAGAAACAAACTATTTTTTCTGTGCTGCACCTCATCTCTCTGGGAAAGTCTTCCAGAGTTTTGCTAGAACATCTCAGTGACAAGGGAACGAACAAATCTCACAAGCAGCATATACTCACTGCCCCTGCTCCCCTGAAAATTTCTACTAAAACTCTCTGGAGGATTGCGGCCCAGGCTTGGCGGGATGTCCAGTTTTGCAGACCTTGCCCAGACTCCAAGGCTTGGTGCTAGCTCTG
The DNA here is from genome assembly GCA_013398015.1 of Oreocharis arfaki. NCBI lineage: Eukaryota > Metazoa > Chordata > Aves > Passeriformes > Paramythiidae > Oreocharis > Oreocharis arfaki. The sequence goes on along the minus strand of VZRR01011972.1, from coordinate 1,720,263 downwards.
CTCTAACTTGGACCGACTCGCTAGCTGAGCAAACTCGAACTCTAGGTGTCTTTAACACAAAACGTTACCAGACAGGTTTTCCCCCCCGCCAAGCCTGCCCAATCTCGCTGCTGTTCTTCCTCTTCTAAACCAATCCTGGCACCTGCTCAGACCTACACGATGGGGTCACTGAAATCCTTCGCTTAGGTGTCCTTTTAATAGCAAGGTCTTGATGACTATGTATTTGCTAAGGAACGTTGTCTCCACCTGATGCTATGGACACTTCCTTTCTTACACAAACACTGGAAAAGTGACAATTTTGGCAGTGTTGCTAGAGTCAGTCTTATCTGCAATGAAATAGAACGTCCAAGAAACTGCATATATACTGCCTATTGTATCTTAATCATTATGTAACTTGAATTGAAGGAAGTCCAAACCCTACTATAAATACGTATAGTACATACATAGGGTATAAACAAAGGTCTACCTTCACCCAGGCAGTGAAATTCTGATAGAAGACACACGCTGAATGGTTTGTAGAAACCATGTAGCCAATGAACACGCCTATTCGTAAAGACATTTCGGGTTTTAAATCCAGGGGCCAGCATGCTACCTACCTACAGAAAGCATGTATGACAGTACATTTTAGACTACAACAATGCCACATGTATTTTCTTCTATAGAGGGGATTTTTCAGTCCCCGCGTGGATGGGGTAATTCCAACGACAGCTACCGAGAAGGCTGAGGCTGAGGTTTTGTATCATCAGGTTTCCACAAGCGCTATTAGAGCATCGGAAACAAACGACGAGCCTTTATCGGTAGAGCTCACCCACGGCAGGAGGTAGAATACTACGAAATGTCATTCCCTCCCTCTAGCAGCTCTGAAGGAACAAAAATACAAGGCAAGGTTTACAAAGCGCTCCAGGGTGAGGGTTGTATTATCCTCCCTTAGACCGATCCAGGCAGCCGGGGAGGACCCCCCGTGTCCGTCCCGCCCCGCCGATCATGCCC